>CM060962.1:73927975-74360475 GCA_030765045.1 Tenodera sinensis | reverse complement strand
CATTTATCTGAGAGTTCTAAAATGCTTCCACGAATACTCTACACAACAGTACTCATAAAGAAAGTTTGCTTCAACTGAACGATATACTGATGTGAAGTCACAGACCAGAATTAAGGCACTTGCACAAAAAATAAGTTCAGAAATGTATTGGTAACAATGCCTTGCCTCTGGCGCGGAGGACCCAGGTTTGATCCCCGGCACCAGCATGGGGATTTTATCCCCTCAGGGAGGTCTGGCACAAGGTGCACTCAGCCTCGTTAGTCCCGGGGGACCAGTTGAGGAGCTACTGGATAGAAAAGTAGTGGCCTCAGGTCGTGAAGACCGCATAACTGGCCGGGAGCGATCGGAACAGCTGACCAAGTACCACCCTACAGTACTGCACCCCAACAATGGCGCCTGTAGTGGGCCGAGGTGAGGGACGCAGTGGCTGGGCAGTAAGGATTGGCTCTTAATGGGATGTAGTGTCGGGGCTTAGTTTTTTAGTTTATTGGCAGTAAAGCGAATATGAGGAAATGCAATTTATGTGCTGAAAATGTGTTGGTAACGTAATGACGTTACTTTTGTCTGGAATGTTCGGTTAGGATAAGACATTACTTTATGATAGCTAGCTCATGGGATACTCCAGAGTTGAAATACAGTGTCTCAAATTGATGTACAACGATATTGGAACACTATTTCTCAGGAATTAAATTAGACAAAAATACCATTTTTTTATTCTTTTTCATTCATAAAGGAACGGAAAAATTAGGGCAATGTTCATCTGTTTATAGTCAACAACATTGTGATCATCTTATCGTTCGGTGAGCTTATGAGGGAACTGAAACGTTATTGAAAAGTGAAGAATGTCGTTGATATTCAACAACGTTGCAGGATTGACTTTGGTACACCACCACCAACAAGGCTAACAATCACAAGAATCGGAGATAAGTTTGAAGTTGATGGAACGGTGCAAGATGTGCTGAAACGGCGGTGCGGAAGAAATAGAAGTTGCACCGATAACGAGAGCGTTGATGCAGTCATGCAGGTTTTTGCATGCAAAACCTCGTTGTTGGGAGTCTATTGTGGCAGAAGGAGACATTTTGAACCTGTCTTGGTTTAAAGGAACACAACACAACAAAAAAGTGCTGCTGTATAACTTCGCTGTTAAGAAATAGTGTTTCAAAAAGTGTGGGAACATTTTCAACCTGTCTGGGTTTAAAGGAACACAACACGACAAAAAAGTGCTGCTTCATAACTTCGCTGCTAAGATATGGTGTTTCAAAAAGTTCTTTGTTCAAACACATTATATTAGCGTGCTCTTTATTTCCTTGCATTATTAATGTTATTCTCAATTACTACATAAAAGATAATAACTAGGTTTCTGCACCGGTTGCATGTTGTCGGCATTTAAGCTATGTTTGTGGGGGGTCTTCTACTGTCCCTACCAAAGGGGGTAGGTTGGATAGAGGCGGTACAGTCGCGTCACTGTACAAGCAGGTTACTGTAGCGGTATGTCACCCCTCTTCCCTTCTTCATGTACTGTCAACAAACATGAAATAGAAACGGATACAGTAAAGTAGCTCTCAAACTAATGTCGTTCTCAACTGCGGCCGAAGCCTAGCAATAACACAGTAGCAGCTATACTGCTACTGTGCTTTTCAAATGGGAAGAGTTCTGATCTGCAGCCAATGAGATACGTTTACATGCACAGCGTTGCAAGATCATTACCCCCACTCTTCATATTTCTTGGCACGCGTCAATCCCCACTTAAGGGGAAAGCAGAATGACAACACAGCAGGAATCCGATTGATTACCGGCCTGGAGACGCTCAAGAACAAACTCTTTCCCATTTGGAAAGCACGGTAGTTATTATTATAGTTTATCATAATTAAAGGCTGGAGGCCTGTGCGTTTTTCCATAGGTATACTGGACATGGGCTTGACTGTTACCACTCGCGCATGTAAACAAATGCAGGTAGGTACAGCCTGGCCATGAAAACCGCCTCACTGCAGCACAACCTACAAGCATCATATGAACACTAAAGAACTCTTTATCACTACACGTCTGCAACTCACTGAGAGAAGAAACAACACAGTCGCGTTATACTACAACTTCACCTTACGTCTGCATACACTTGCAAGTCAATGCGTCACCATTTTGCAGAGCACTACGTTACATTGTTTTCGATTCTTGCTTCTATAGTGGCATTTGTTTGCACATTTGATGGCCGTGCTGTACTTCTGACGTCATTCATACTCTGCGTCCAGCTAACCTATATCGCATGTGAGCGCACATTCCTCCGGCCTTTAATCATAACTATAATTCGTAGCATTGGCTTCAATTGGGTTAAAATATCACCAACACACTTTAAGATATATAGTTTATACTGCGCTTCTGATGTTAACTTGTAACGTCGTTTGAGATGGTCTCTCTTTCTGAAAAGGAAACCTTCTAAGAAAGAGCCTACAAATATATACTCAATGATCCAAACATTCCGATTGCTTTCTCCTCAAAATTCTCCACATAATCAATATAAACCTGCTCCTATAGATTGGGATGGATGATCAGTGTTTAATCACTCAGTAAAATGTCTAATCGAAGAAATTATGACACCTAAAATAGTGAGTTAAGGGTAGCGTATGCTAATATGTAAGCTCACCTAGTTATAAACTTATGGATTGTTTCCAAGGAGACCTCACGTTTAGAATGAAACGCATACCAAATATCTGTTTTGCTAATCCAATTAACGCTAGTATTGTCCTTACTGGCATTATTATTGGGTCTTATTTCTCTTATCACAGTGTTATTAACGTTGAAATTGCCATTTTGAAGACAAAGCAGAAGCTGCAATCACGTCGCAAAATAACGAGGAAACGAGTGACCGTAAACTTGAACGAAATTACTTATTCACTAGGCGTTATATTTCCATGAAGCATACTCACCACGATAGAAATGATTATGAGAATAATTTGGACATGATTACATTTCGTCTGGATCGGTAAGCCGCCTTTTATTTTCATTATCGACTTTCTCGTGCAGCTCTACTGTTTTAATAGCATATGTCATTACACTTTCGTCCATCATTTGAACCTTAATTTTGCCAAAATTCTCTACACTGCCGTCGACTTCGAAGGGCACTTCAAAGCTATACAAAATTTAATTTTTTATTTATAGACGCTCTTTAACTGCTGTGGATCTCACCGTCCCAATCTATATTGGACGTGGAAAAACCACTTAAGTTTGCACAGAGATCATCTTATCAGACTTGAGGTTCCTTTACGTGATATAAAACTACGACACGGGACCAAGGGCTTTACTTCCCTTCCGAAGGAAGCCATGCTAAGGACTTTTACGCCTGAAAAGATTTATCGGCCTCCGCCGGGTTTGAAGCCAGGAGCTAGCAACACGTGATTATATTATGACGCAGCTACTATGGCCCAGGTTATCAGGAGGTCGGCGCAGGACAGTCGGTACGGTAAACAGATAAGTAGCACGCTCCCCAGCCTAAACACCGTAAGCGCTATCACCAGATAACTAGAATATTGTGGAAGTTTGTCCATCTCGAAAGTTCTGGAACTCTGTGGTGGAAATTTCCTACGGCTATATAAGCGCGCGATCTGGCAAAGCAAGTCAGCCTGTTGCAGTTAGTGAGTAAGTCAGCCAAGGAGTGAGTCAGCGAGTGCACATTTGGTGCGGCGAAAAGCGCGTTGCTCCAAGCGAATGGTCATGTGCAACAAGGTATTAGAGACGTCGTTTGCTCGACTCCCCAGTGGGTGAGCCGGACATTGTGCTGCACATTTCATTACGATGCGAGGAAAATAAGTCACCGTAACACTCGGAACTACTTCACATTAGTGAGCAAAGCGAAGTCTTGGAAACACTGAACTAGGTTATTAAGTGACAGTGAAAACAAAGTGAAATGACAGCTGAAAATTGGACAATGTCGTAATGTACCTAGACACTTAGGTGTACACGATTACTATCTGAAATGATACAGTTGCATTGAAAATTCAGTCATATATTTCGCATGTATTCGGTTTTCCCCATCTTGCAACACCATTTATAAGTACACACGCTCAAGCTGACTCCATCAGACTCAGACCCGGTTTCAGAGTATAAGCTTACTTCGAATTTGGCTTAAGCTGAGACCACAGTGCAGTTTTAAAGTGTGCATCTCGAAACCGTAAGCTGAGCTTACACATTACTTGGTTCAGAACGTTCTGAAGTTTTGTTAAAAATAAGGAGTCACCGGATTATCTGGAGGAGATATCAGCGGCGAAGAAATGCAAACTATTTTAACCCATATGCACAGTAGAAGACAATCTCGGATGTTCAGAAAGAGCCCAAGCTGTTTTTACATATGGAATGCCCGACAACTCTACGAGAGGTTTTGGTTAAGTAGAGAGTGGGTAATGATGGTAATATGGTCCCTAAGGTTACCTAGGTTTCAAGACACCTCGAAGTCTTAGGTCTTCCGGGGTCAACTCAGGTGGGGCTCGGCGCCCCACGCCCCCCAATGCTGCCCCCCTCTGCACCCGGATACCATAAGAAAGAGTTTCTGTGCGCATATCATCCCTGCCAAGCTGTAGCTAAAGTCTTTGCTAACACTTTCGACCCTGAAGGAACCTACGGGATGGAGGATGAATGAAATAATTAATGAAAGGAAATGAACGGACAGAAAGTGCAGGAGATGTAATTATCCTTCCCAGCATTCGCCTGGTGAGTCAGGTAAACCCCCGGAAAAACCCATGGGTCAGGAAGGTTGGCCACGGGAATCGAACCCACGACCTCCTGAATGTGAGCCTCTAACGTTACCGTGGAGCCACCTCGCACGGTGATGACACCATAAATTAATAACGTAATTAAATATAAAACTGACTGGTAAGAAGCACATCTTAATTTTAGATGTATGCTTCATGGATTTATTGTTCACAATGTCGCACTCACAGTCGTGTCATCTATAACATATTGCCTTATACTTCAGTAATTGATTTCTCTTGTAAGTAACAATATTTCTCTTAACAGTGAGACTATACGTAAGTGGAGGCATAATAATTGCTGCTTGAGATTCTCCGGCATCTTAAACTCTAGTACATGGAAACTTGTAAAAAGTTGTTTCACTCAATTCTAACCCACTCTTCGCATTACCATTTTTCTCCAAATTTTGGTCGGTTTACTCCATGGTAATTCGTCGAAATGCTTGCACTCTATTAAATGCTTATTCAGTCTCACAATTTCTAGGAGAATACCTACCTCTTGAGAAGTGGAGTTCCAATATGTTTTGACTATATGTTTTAACTACATGTTGCTGTATAAACCACAAGTCTATTTCAGGGACAGCGTCTCTATAAACAATGGAAATTCACTCAATGTCCCAAGTTATACCATGTCTGCTGTTCCGTGGAATGGTTAATTCAGCTCAGTAAAGCCGAACGTGATTGGCCTACTGTGAAATCCCAGAAGCTTAAACCAAGGCAAAAGCCTTGTTTAAGGAACACCCGCTGCTTACTAAAGCTTTGACTTAAGCTTAAACTGTGAAACCAGTTCTTAGTAGACTTCTCGGGCGTTTTCTGTAAATCATAGCACTAAACACGGCCTAACACCTTGAGCGTCAACTGCCATGATAGTGGTCTTCAGACATTAGAGGTCTGCACGGCCGAAATTCTTAGGTTCGGCCGGGCTAGGCCCGACCCAACCTCAACCAAACCCGAGCCCGGCCTGAGCCAGGGAAGAGGTTACAGTCAGTGACGCATGCTGGGGTTGTGACTTGGGCTGTCACAAGACCTACTGTGACCGCGCCGTGGCCAATGGTTAGGCGATTCCTCTCTCAGGGGTGGGCTTCATCCGGGTTCTACGGTTTCCCCCGCCATCTCATTCCACAGGTGCTCCATCATCATTTCATGTATCATCATATCAGTGTCACCTCCTGCGGCACCATATTTAGTAAAAGACGGCGTTAAACACTACAAAAAAAAAAAAAAAAAAAAAAAAAAAAAAAAAAAAAAAAAAAAAAAAAAACAATGGGCCTGCCAGACTCCTACACTAAGGGGTTGTTGATTAAATGTTAACTTCATGAACAGTGTATTTGAATAAATTTGTCTTGAAACAAACTAAACAACAATTAGAAAAGTAAAATGAAAAATTTTACCATACCTGTTTATCTATACACGAATTCCCGCCGTCTTTCTTTACGGGTAAACTGCGTTCTGAAACTATCACAAAACATTGCCTCGTTGTGTGTTCTTAATGAAACAAGTGCAGGTCGTGAGGCAAGACCAGAGCAATTCCCCTAGTTACGCAGTGGCAACTCTTCAGCTGAAAGGCTGATGCTGAGGGAAGTTGCACAATCACGTATGTGCAGAAGTCATAAGTTTAGGTACGTCTATGAAAGAGCGACGTTTGCTAACCTAGCTTTAGTACATATTGCTAATGACGTTATATATGTATAAAAGCTAGTTTTGTAGCGAACAAAGTGATTTAGCTATAACTATGGCTATGTGCCAACAATTACCTTCATTTCAAGTGCATTTGTTTCAGCTGCACGCTGTTATAGTAATGTTTACTCATTCACGGCAAGCTCACCGTCATTCCCCTCTAAGCCGTTGCAGAGAGGGAGGGCGGAAAGAAGCTTCCTCTATGCGCAAGATTTGTTCACGTCTCACCTCACGAACTATATGCCTTCTTCCATCGATGGAAGAGCCCAATTGGTCAGACGAATTTATCCTTATGTTGCCAGTAAATAAGAGTTTATTCCTTTAAGGCTGAAAAATTCCTTTCTGCAATTGCAGTCGTGGAAGGAAATGTTAAAAACAGTTCACATGGTTTAAAAGCTTCACTATACACAATATCAATTTCCAGTGTTGTTCTTCGTGAACTGTTGAAAGTTTATATAAAAAAGGAAATTTAACTTATAAATTTGCTATTTCAGAATAGGTAATGGTCCTTTGGAGTCATATGATATTAAAACTCCGTATCTCTCAAGAATTTGGTAATTTGTAGCTGTTTAGAAGGAAGAACTTTTCAAAATATTCCTTATATTTAAAGTTAATAATTTTTCTGTTTCAGGCCGAAAAACACGACCAGCTCGGTACCAGATGACGTGTTCATATTATACAGAATATCCTTCATGTACTACACCATGATTGGAACTTTCGTTCTCATAATCGTCGGAATGATCGTAAGCTTGCTCACGGAAGAGGACGACCCCAGAGAAATGAACCCCGCACTCTACGCACCATTTCTTCACAAGTATGTGGCTGCAAAGAGAAGAGAAGCTTGCCGTAAAGACCCAGCAGAAAAGGAACTCCTATCGAAAATATTCAATCCCAGACGGTCAAGCTCACCAAAAGCAGCAGGCGAAATTCAAAGAAAAATGTCTGATAAAGAACAAGGCAAATAATGAAAAATGTGTATCTGAAGATTGTAGTATACAACATGATTTATTAATTCTAGCAATGTGTGCTTTATCCATGACTCCATCCAGTACTAGTAGCGAAGTAAAACAATAATAAGGATCTTAGGTAAAAAGGATAAAAAAACGTACTACTAATTATATTTATGAACAACTTTCCTTTGCTAGGATTAACTTATCAGCATTAGCAAAATCCGGAGTTCCCGTAACATTGTTGAGTTAATTGCGGAGCTTATCCTGTCTGTCTCTCTACCGGTGTGTGTGTGTGTGTGTGTGTGTGTGTGTGTGTGTGTGTGTGTGTGTGTGTGCGTGTGCGTGTGCGTGTGCGCGCCCAACCCACCCACCTTCCCCCAATACCTATCTCTATTTGAAAATCAGTGATTAGAGGCACTCAACACAGAATTTTCAACGTTAAAGGAATTGAGTTTAAAACGTATTATGAAAGATACCCAAACAGTGTACACCACCCTTCTGGTCCTTCCCAAATATTACAATAAAGCGGACGTGATATTTGTCTGTAAACACTGTATAAAACTTTAAAATTTGATTCTCTCATTATCTTCATTTGTTACAGTTTTTGAAACTTTAAAATACCTCTTATGGTGCAGCTTTTCTTCAATTATTTTCAAATTTCCAGTATACTTCTTTGAAGGTGGACGAAGAGATCTACGGAGGCTTTCCTTGACATAAACTATATTTTGGATTCAGGGTTTTTGTAGTTTAACATTATTACTCAACTTTTGAAAATTTAAACTATTGTACACTTTATTATTCTTCCAGGAAAATATTTAGTCTTACACAAAATTTACTATTATTGAAATGAACTACCTTAAGAAACAATAAGCAACATTTAGAATCTTAAAACATTCAAAATCATCGTCCTCTTTATCATCATTATCATCATCGTCGTCGTCATCGTCATCGTCATCATCACTGTCACCATAACCATCATCATCGTTCTTCTTCATCATCATCATCATCATCATCATCATCATCATTATTATTATTATTATTTACTTATTTACGTTTCTTTGTTCTGCTAGCAAAATGTTCCAAGTATCCTTTTGTAAATTAGTTTCTATCAGAAACACCGTATCAGATGTTGCCATGTTCAATTTAGGTACTTCTTTTGTGGTATACGGGGCTGTTGCCTGTTTATTCTTGTCTGGTGTCCATTTTTCGGATAGCAGGTAACTGATCGGTGACGTCACAAGGGCACTATGGTGTAGGTTAGCGTTGACATTCCTCACAAGTTCAATATGCTGTTACAATGCTTGTGTTATAGCACTAATTTCATTTGTAACAATTTTTTGTTCAGATGTGTTTAAAGATGTGCAGATAACTTTTATTTGTTTTCTGGTTCAACAGAAAACAGAGTCTTCCAAACTCGCTACAAAGATTCCATTGCAGTGGCGTTAGTTGTGATATTAGTATGCTTAACACAGCACTGGGTGTTGGTTTCGCTTAAGAACTTTACGTTGTTTAGATATTCAGCATTGCTTATATAAATCGAAGTCGATCACACAATACAAGTTAATGCATTCTGTGTTTTACTCTTTCATGTTTTGCACGACGTAGTGACCCCACCACAAGCATTGGTTGTTATCTGGCACTATCCATAAGCAAAACCATGTAATTAACCCTATGTGAGGTGACTATAGAATCCGTTATAATTACAACAGAAATTTGTGGGTTTTATTGGCAGAGGAAGTGGTGTGAATGTATCATATCATACTTTTACTCAAACCTAATAACAAGCAAGGTACTACGATTTCGCTAAATGGTACCACATTATAACCACATTTAGAAGATTTGCAAAAGACATCGCTAAACAAAAGTGGCATTCCGTGACAAGTAACATGACAGTTTTCACAGTAGTAGTTTTAGCCGTTGACGAATTAAAAGTAGAAATTTACTTACACACACAATTTTGTAATGCAATATTTACCTAGTATAGCTATTTATATTTGTTAACATCTACATTTTTTGAAAAGCGAACTATGCCACAATTTCTATATTTATATCCAGACAGACGGCCTGCAATCAAGTATTCCGGATTGCTTTCTTAGCCACGGCTATATGTAGCTATAGTTTATTTCTGAAAGCTATTACTCTTTGAAAATCACTGCCCACTTGGAATTTTGTCAATATGATATAAAATAGTATGACAAAATGACAATTCGACGAATCTCATTCACAATAACACTGTGACAAAAAGGATGAAATTCCAGTCCGATTACTTCTGTATCACTTTATTGTCTTCTAAAATTTTGTCATAAAATCACAGTTTCCTTCTCGTCGTTAACACAGTCTACTTTCTTTCATGCTATCGCAATGAATCATTTTACTTCTCGTAACCTTGCTTCAGTCTTTTTAGTGTCTCTTTTGCTCTTTGTGCCTCTCATACACTCGCTAAGACGACGCAATCACTCGACGCTCATTAGAATCCTCTTCACGATGAACAACCAACGACACACATGCAAAGCTGTCTCGCACTCACTGACCCACCAACCGACTCATGTCTATAACCGTACACTCACTCTCTACTGTTCCTCCCCGCATATATAGTGGAAATGACGTCACACGGGCCTTTAGCAAACTCCTTGAAACGCGCCGGCGGTGATGTAACCAGATGGCACGGAAGAAAACACCGTTTGTGCTTCTTCGATTGTTGGTAGTCACGTGTTCGCTTGCGTGAGTCGCATAAGGGAATATGACACTGTGCCTTTGTTTGCTCGCGGCCTGGTGTGTGGCTTGAAGCAGCTTAGCCCCGTCTGTCCTTTGTTGTGTGCCGAGCCCAGCATCACAATGTCTTACCACATATTTTGTTGAGAATGGACATAAATGCCAATAAGGATACTTCATACTGAATATTTCTTCAAACATTTCCAGAGAAGACACTTTTTTAAAATGTATGTGGAAAAACCTAAAAAATGTAGAATCAGAACTGCATAGTGGTCACGCATTTGTAATCGATTAAATACTTAAACGCATACATATATCTGCGGAATTTTAAGACTTGAATTTTCTGTAAATTTATATTTTAAATTGTTTAAAATGCGCTTCATAGTGAAACTACTCTCTTCACTCTCTTTGTGACTCACAGTGTGCGTTCTTTGAAGTTTTAGAAAAGGTATCGAATGAAAAATTTGTTTACATTAAATATACTTTTGGATTTGGGATTCCAATAATATAACACATTTTGTTTCATTTTTAGAAAAATAAACGTTTCTGAGGGATTTCTTCTTCATCCCTTCTTTCCCTCCCGGAGAACTTTAACTTTTGCACACAGTTCAAATCTTTACTGTAGAAACTGTATTCCAGGGGTTATATGCAACGTTTTAAATTTACACATTTTCATGACAGGAAAATTCACATAAGACTCGCTTTTTGTCGTTAAAAATTGATCTTGTAGGAAAGAGAAATATAGGGCTTGAAAAACAAGTTTCTTTCATCTGAACGTTGGGTAAATTTGTTATAAGGAAGTAAGATAATTTACTTAAATTTATAGAAATTAGCAATTTCAATACAGAGTACTGAAACTGTGCTACATGCAATTTATTCAGAATGTTAACGTTTCAATTAAAATTATGGTATATATTGAACTGTTATCGGAGTTCTACAGAGAACTGATGTTTGCTGACATAGTATAAGTTGCCTACATCCTGATTTTGGTGTATTGTGATTGGCGTGTGATGCATACTTTTGTATATAAGCTGACTGACTGTGCGTCACCGATATTGCGATCTTCATTCAGATTTATTGTAAACTATCCAAATAAGAAATGGTCTCCTAATAAGAGACACCAGTGTAGCCTCCCAATAACGTGCTGCTATCTGCTGGAAGTAATTATAACATAATGCTTTTATTTGAATAGCACATTTTTGTTTATTTGATCCCGGTTACGCCAGTAGTTGCAAGCTGAGAAGGAGAAAACTTTGTGACCTGAGTTTGGAACTTTATTGTATTAATTTTTGAAACCGTGAAGCTCTACAAAGGTGAGTTCCAAGAGCAATTATATTACCTGTTTATATAAGGCCACTAGAAGTTTTTATAAGTGGACTTAGTAATTTCTGCGATAACGTCTTTGAACATAAACAACCACGACATTTCAGTTTGTCCTGGATCCTAATAAGAAACACCGCGTGGTCCCAAATAAGAGACAGTAGCTGAGTATGCAGGTAAATGAATGTTTATTCTGCACTGGATTATACTCTAAAGACACGTGAGGGGAAAAGTGGACACGAAGTGTGACATGCCGTCGAAGGGCACATGAAGAACGTGGTGCCGAAGGATAGCTTTTCATGTTCCTGTTTGTACTACGAAGAGCTGCCGAGTCTTTATTTTTTGCAGCGAGAATCATTCATTTGTTGTAAAATAATACTTTTCAACAATTTCCTTGTTCTTTCCTTGCGTATTCATCATCCATTAGTGCGGTTTTTGTGTTTATTAATAAAAATAAGAAATTTTATGACGGTAGCTCCTATTTGGAACCCATTTTGAAAATTCTCGCTTTTCTTGCTTTTCATTTCAAAGGAATTTGTGTAAACAACAGGTCCTGCGCGGTATAAAATTTGAAAATAAATATCTTCAGGAATGCTAGGCACCATCCAGACATAAAAGTCTTTATACTCGGAGATCTGATAGGCGAATTTGAAGAATTATTTCTTATTTGGGTACTTCATCTTGTATAGCCGCATAATACGCTGTACGTGGCTCTATGTAAGATATTTTTCATTACAGAAGGACAGACTAAAATGCTGGTTTTATAATTCCAAATTAAGACATTTATTTTCAGTTGAGAGGGTTGCAATACCATTTCCAAACTTCGGACGTTTAGCTGTGTGGAAACTCAGAGAATATTGATTTGCAGCATATCTTAGCTAGATGACTGCTAGGAACCTCAGCAATGAACAATACAGATTGAGAAGTATAAAGTACCAAGTGGGACAGGTGGATATTGATTTAAGATACCGGAACTCTTACTGTAGGTATATATGGAAACAAGGTTTTGTGAATGCATCTTACATTTCGGACAGGCGATACAGTATTCCGAGTTTAAGTTACCATAGTAACGTTTATCAAAGAAAGTGCAGTGGTTTTGTGGAAAGTTAAAACCTTTTCGAAAGTACACTTTCAACTAAGGAATGTCCTTAAATTAAGAAACAGATATTTGTTCAAATCTGCAGGATAGATATACAAGAAGTTGATGAATGTTCATCCGTTTCAAATATTTTGGAGTAGCAGCCCTACAACACCAGCAAATGATTTTCATCAAATCTGGTTAGTGCATGTAATCTCCGATGAAATACGTGCAGTTGTTAATATCAGAATGCTCCTTTGCTGTCTGATATTAAGTACAAATATACACATAAAAGTCATCCAACGCTAAGAACGGAAACTAAATTATTTTCGACAATAGTGCTTACTAATCCACACAGCAATAAACCTCGGTAAACTAATCTAACTGCCTGTTTTTGCCTTCTTTGTGGTACGTATGTGGATGAACTATATTAGTACATATATTTATTATTAAAGACCTCAAACGTAAACATGCTTGCTAACTGAATTTTATCCTTCAACATATACCTGGGTTTTTAATTATCTTTAATTTCTTAATACTTACTCAGTATTTATTTTATTCGTGCAGCAGCTAAGTATGTGTAATATATTTATATTTTTAAGGTCACCAATCCTATGTATATAGTTTATCCCCAGTTTGCCGCTAGAATATGGTTGGTGATCTTGTTATGGAACCACCTTCTTCATGACTTAGTGGTGATTAATTTTATTTTCAGGCAAGTACTACTTCTATTTTGACTTTCTCCAGCTTTTACGCTCCCTTCAAGGAGTACACTTGTCATTCCATAAATTAAAATAGCTCAGCTTACACTGTGAATTCAGTGTCACAATGTGATCTAGTTTGATTTTCCCTGTCACTTTACTTTTCTTCGTGGCATAGTTACGCAATGAAATACGTGTGAAGCAGCCTCACTCCGTTTAGCTCGCTTGAGAAGTCGAACAGCAGACGTCTCTAATTCCTTGCGGTAGCAGTACTCATTGAACGTCATAACAGTCGTCACAAACTCGCACTCTTTTTTTGCAACAGGAATGCACTATCTCGCGAGAGCCCTCGCTTGTATAGCTACTGGAAATGCCCACAGAATTCCTGAACATTTGAGAAGCGGGCAGAAGGGAAGGTTCTGGTTATGTGTCGATAGTGCTCTGATGTTCACGATGGCCGAGAGTTCTACCGCGTCTATTTGTCTCTGTTTAACTCTCCAACTGCGTGGTCGGCCACCGCCGGACTCCCGATAAGCTTGAACCATGGGCGATGCGTCACAGTGTTGCACTCTACTAAAACTACAGTTCGGTAGTTTTGGTACAGTACATGAATGACGTAGTAGATAGGATTGCCTTCCCCCAGTTTCGGGAGGTTCAAAGTTCAACGTTTCCAGTTTCTAGAGGAAGCTTGTTAAAAGTGATAAATAAACGCAAACAACGCGATGAATGTAAGATATAATTATTCAATACACCAAACGTCCAGATAATACGTGTAGGTTCTTCCTGGCCAATTCCACTAGGAACACTACCATAGTCTACACTTGTCACAGTTTACGGTGGCTTACGGTAGTTTTACTCTGGTCATACTATTATTCATTATCGTCACAAAAGGTTCATACAATACACATGCGACAAGTACATAGAACATTCTTGAAAGTGGGAAATGCCTGAGTTCAGCTCATTTTTTAAAACTCTGCTCCGTTCTCCAAAGATGCAGTTGTATCCCAATATGCTATTGGTGTAATTGCGATCCCTCCAACCACTAACCGTATTTCGCATATTTAATAGTTGCAGCAAGACAGAAATATCACAATATTTATTTGCAAATACTTGGGCTAGAACAAACGGAAAGAGAAATCCAAGGATTGTTGTGTATGCGCAATACTATTGGAAGTCTTATAGCGGGTACAATGCTGCTAGGGCAATAAAAATAGATTGAGATAAATGTGCGAGACGGGGAAGATCTTCACGCACCATAGTGCTATATCTCCCGTGACAGAAGGTGAAACAAAATTGTAACCTTTCTGCAGAATCTTCTCTCTCCCCTTCTTTAAAGAGTAACGTTGCAGGCTATGAAGTGAATGTTGGATGTTTAGTTAAAGCGCTTCATTATGAATTAAAATGGAACAAGTGCAACAGACACATAGCTTTTCATTGAGGCTCTTGGGGCTGTTCTTCAGTATTTGGGCGAAACAGAGTGCACCCTACAGTAGACTCCACATAGAATAGAAATTTCACAAACGCTGGCATATTTTCCTCTTTTATGCACGAATTTTAGGTCGTATACTTAAAATTGATTTCTTTACAGAATGGTGTGGATGTTAAGTGTTTAGTATTGCAGGAAAACATTCATTTCAGAATCCAAATCGATACACCTTCATGATTCTGTGAGTAAGGCTTCAGAAGCACTTCGTTCCCCATTATTTCAGCCGTATTATAAGATCCACTACGCCTAAGAAATACACTATGTCCTTGACGATGGCTCTCTTAATGTACTCTGGGCCTAGGAATATGTACCTGAAGTTGTATGAGAGAGAGAGAGAGAGAGAGAGAGAGAGAGAGAGAGAGAGAGAGAGAGAGAGAGAGAGAGAGAGAGAGAGAGAGTTGAAAAGCTGCACATCTACACAGTATACAAGGTATATTGAGAACACGTCATATTTCTTCCCATATTTCCCGCAAATTTGGTCATGAGGAATTCCTCGTGATGTGTGCTGTGGTCTACAATACAACCAACAACCCAACGCATTTCCATTCCACATAGAGGAATCAATGAGATTGTGTGTTGGCTACACTGGACAGGATTACAATCTGACTCATCAGATATACCCCCAAAATAATACCTGTCTTGCTATAAGGTACATTATAAGCTTTTCCAGTTCCTTTTAGCTTTATAGAAATGGAGTAATCCCGCTTTTCTTCCAGAAACCACCCAGAAACTAGCGAAGCCATTATTGAACAACTTATTATTTCTAGAAGGGTAAATAATCAGTCATATTTAATAACCGCCATTTTGTGAGTGTTTTATCTTCTGAGTGTTTAAAATACCGGGAAAGTAATACTTGGACAACTGTTGAGTTTTTGTGTGTCTGCTGTGTTACTGGGTCCTTCCTAGTGGTAGCTAACGAATTGGCAATCAGAGCGGTAACTACCGGCGAATCGAATATAAGCGTAACTTTCACATACTTTACCCATTTGTTCGGCTACCTCCGCACATTTCTCGTATATTTCTGGAAACGTGTCCAATTTTGATGCATCATTTCAATCACTGGAACTCAATAAAGTTATTTTATGAACCATTGTTAAGTTATTGTGTGACGGTTTGTGTTTCATGTTATTCTAGCCCTTCCTCTCCTCAGTACGCAAAGCTTCTTTACCCTCCAGCTTTATTCTAACTTGACTGGCAAGCTTTCGTCCGACATCTCCAAGTGAAGTAAATACACCTGGGAATATGGTAAAAATCCCCTACGTGAGACTATTATTTTCACACGAATCGTTATTACAACCGTTAAGGGGCAAATGAAGATGCAAATCAGCAATAACAGATGTAACTCTTGGCAAGATTGCAAATCAGATTTCACCTCCGAAGCTGAACCTGAACTTGATGGCTATAGATTTTCCCGTTTGTGCAGCACTCGCAGCATTGTAAAACGCGCCTGAGGTAGGCAGGATGAAGGTACTGCGATCACCTAAAAGTTCCGCCAAGAAGTATGAATCAGATTGGGCATATATACTGCTTATTCAGGAGTGTGTTCACAATAAGTCAGTGTGGAGCATGAGCATAAGAAAGGCTGTGTCGTCACCGAGTGCTTAGACTAAACAAATCGGCCTGGTTTCGATCCCAGGTGACCTCATGTGAGATTTGTTGTGGATAAAAAGGTGAGGTTTCCTTCGAGTTTTCCGGTTCCCCGCCATCTCATTCCACCGGGGCTCCATCTTCATTTCCAGTGACATCAATGTCACATGTAGCAAAAGCGGGAATTAAACACTACCCCCAAAAATCAGACGCTCAAGGCCGGCATCTAGGAAAGCCACTCCACCCCCCCCCCCCCCAATTGCATTCTATCTGCATTCCGACAAAACAAACAATCCCGGAGTGATGACCTCTTTTGTAGAAAGACATGGACTATGTTATTATAATAAATTTCCTCGCTTAGATTAAATTTTGACTGGTATTACTGAACAAAATCTGAACAAAAACTTCCAAATAACGACGATTTCGGATTATAAACGTTTGAATTATCCTAGATCCATTGTATCTATTATAACTATAACACAGGTCTTTGATATCAAGGTATCAACATTTGGAGGATTTAATGTAGTTCACGCGCATACCTACAGTAAAATAGGCACTACATGCAAGTCAGTTGGATTACCATGCTGAATCAGGAAATTCCACTTTCCATCATGACTACATGAACAAGAAGAGGATCAAAACACACTATGGTCGATAAAGAAAATTAGAGCTGTCTACTCTCAAGGTTCAACATGAGGATTTTATCCCCTCTGGGAGGTCTGGCACGGGGTGCACTCAGCCTCGTTAGTTCCGGGGTACCAATTGAGGAGCTACTTGATGGAAAAGTAGCGGCCCCAGGTCGTGAAGACCGCATAACTGGCCGGGAGGGATTGGGACGCTGACCGCGTACCACCCTCCAGTACTGCACCCCACCAATGACGCCTGTAGTGGGCCGAGATGGGGGATGCAGCGGCTAGGCGGTAAGGCTTGGCTCTTCATGAGCTCTAGTGACGGGGCTTAGTTTAGTTTCTTTACTCTCAAGGTTAAGAAGCCTTTTCCCTTTGCCGTGTAGCACAGCGCTGTCCAACGATTGCGAAAAAGGGGAGGCTGAATTTACCTCCATCCATATACGCGGACTTTGCCACTCCTTAAGCCATGCATTATGCTGAATTGGCGATTTGGTGATATGTACGTTGCGATTGATTTACAAAGCACTACAAATCTTATGCGATAAACATGTGTTCATTGGTAAATTCTTTGGTACTACTTAGGTTTCAAAATTCGAACTATATTTGGCGACAAAGTCGGAGTGCATAGCCTTAGAGGATACACCAAATGGTCTGCGCGTAACCTATTGTGATATAAACTTTTAATATAGTTCAGTTTGGAGAAATTCTGTTAACAAATATATCTAAAACTATACTCACTCTTATACGCAATATTCTTGCAAATGCTTATTTCTCTATGTTCTTCATTTTAATCGACATAACCATTTTCATAAAGTATTTTATGGCTCATTTTCTTGTAGGTGCAAGGGAAATAAGGGAATATAGCAGGCTTTAGGCGATAGTGAAATGTTTTAAGAGCTGGTTGCTAGGCGATGCTTTTGAAATTCCGTTCTCTTTGCACGGCCAAGAAATAACAAACAAATAACATATTCCTATTTGAGAAAAGTGCATCTATTGGCAAATTTGCATAAATAATGACTACCTCGGAAAGGTTCAGTCAAAAAACAGTATTTTACATAAATGTGCTTTAACCAGATACATGTTTTTTATTTAGTAAGACTTTGTCTATCTCTTACTGTGTCCATCACTGGATATTAACTGGTTGTATTTCTGCACGTTACAAGCACGACCTGATTTACCCTCCGAGTGGTGGAGTGGCGTGGAAAATAGCCGATAATTACGTAAGCGTTTCCAAAGAGACAACATTGGACGTTGCTGGTGTAGCACATAGAAAGAATTTCTGAAGTGAATTTAACAGCATCTTCAGCATATGATTCTGATTATAACTTGTGTTTTTCTTCGCCCTAACAGTCCTAAGTTTAATCTTTATTCAGAAGTAGCAAAATCAGATAAAATCATAGCGTATAGTTGATAGTAAAACATTGCATCTGTGCCTTCTTAGCCAACATCCTTTCCTTCACATCAGCTTCTTTCCCCCAAATTGCAACCACGTTTCTCGTACACGTGATAGCTCATTGTATATGGCCGGTATAATTCTACGAGTGGCGTGTTTTTGTAACGTGCTGCTCCACTTTAAACCTCTTTTAAATATGATAGGACACCTAAGTTACGGAGGAGGTATGGTGCTGGAAGAAAAAAGAATGGATGTTTTTAGAGGCCGTAATTATAACAAATGCATTAAATGCCGAGGGGATGCAGTAACATGGTGGTTGTTGGAGCGCGAAGGGGTTGTGAGGGAACCGCTAGACATTTATAACGCCCGGATAAAAGTCTGCTAGAAACAGGAGGCATACGTGAACAATAATACGCCCGGGACTCATAATTTGTATTTGCGGGCTTGTTTGTATGCCACATTGAAAACACTGTGATATTAAAAATCATGCGCAGGTTTCATAAACAGTTTAGCACACGCCAAGTCTGTTGGAATTCTTCTCTCGGAGTATACAGAATTCTCTAAAGCTTTTGCTACAAAAAATGTTATATGCTTCTTTTGTTTCTATTTTTACTGGGATAATATTACTTAAACCTTAAACACCCTGCTATCTATCGATGAACCTTGATTTTATTTGTCGTCCTCTGTGGTTTGAGGTAACATGCTAGCCTCTGGTCCCCAAAGTCCCGGGTTGAAACCCGGCAGAGGTCGATGGATTTTTTTCGGGCGTATAACTACTTAGCATGGATTCTTTCTCATGGGAAGTAAAGCCGGTGGTCCCGTGTCTTAGATTTAAGGTGCACTTAAACACCTTTAGGTCATCCAAATTCGGCCATACTAAGGATTCCTTCCTATAACATACATCTAACTTGATGTTTTGAGGCAGTTTTGCTCTGTAAACCCTTGTAAGCTAATTTAAAATGTAGAGGTCTTGGGAATACCATAAAATTGTGTTAGAGAAAAATAACTCTTCGAAAAGGTGCGAAAATGATATAGTGTATCTGAAATTTGCATGCAAAAAGTAAATTTTAATTTATTCAGTGTATCTGTAATTCCAGAGCACTATATATATATATATATATATATATATATATATATATATATATATATATATATATATATATATATATAAATTTTAAATAAGAATAAAGAGTGTAAAAGGTCAATGATTATAAAGATTCAGTCTTTTCTCTTTTCATTGCATACAGGGTGGAAGGGAGGTCACTACACTAATTTAAACCAGTGATAGATCTCGCTATTTGGAACACTTTTGTATCTTACGTTTTTGTCTCTGACCATTTCCTACGGAGGTATTTTAGTTTTGTCAATAACAAGCTGCTAACACTGCAGATTTCGTAGGTGTCACTTTCACTAGGTCAGTACGTAAATAACTATCGCAGCGTGGTGTCCCGTGAACGTAAACAAATACCATGCCGTGTCCTTCCATGTTTACTGTGCGAGTGTAGACCAATCCCAATGATTAGCTCCCAAAACATTATTCCACCCTGCAAGCAACCGATGTGTTTATGTCCAGAAACTAGTGTAATTTCCGGGCCAACCTCAACGCAACATTGTCCGGTTACTTCACGTCTGAAAAAGCAACTAGGAGTATTCCTTCAACTCTTTTAAGTGATTAATTATTTCGAAGCCCTATATGATGTCCCATAATACTACCCAAGCTATGTCAGAAATAAGTTACTCTACGCATCTTACAATTAACAAACTGTCAAAACGCCACTATACCTTTTTGTTTATAATGCTTCTATGAAGCACATATTAGAAGGAATGTAATAAGTTCCCTTGCACCCGATATAAGATACTAATAGCTTTTCCGTCGTCAGATGAGGTCTTTCTTGCAAATATTGACTGAGTTAAAACCAGGAAAAACAGGCAGCAAAAGGGTAAGGTACCAAGATTCTGCCTTCGAAGCAAATGTAAAAGGGTATCTCATCACATACAAATATACTAAATTATTACGCCACAGAATAACGTACAATGAAAACACTAAAGAAGCCTAGGAGCTATACATAACTTCAGCTTTCACATTATGCATTGATTTTAACTTGCGGGAATTATGTATTGCATAATACATGCATTGTATTGTATCTTCCTGTATTTATTTTTTAAAAATTTCAACCTATTCGTCAATAATTTCAACATCAAGATACAAGATTGAAATCTCACTTGAAATAAGCAAATTAATGCCAAATGTATTTATTCGTCCTGAAATTAGTTGGGTTAGATATTCCGGCGTTAGTCTTATCATTCATCACATACAGTCGGTAACTCGCAATTTTCTTCACCTTGGTGTCGAAGTCCAGGTGAGCATAAGATCGACGGCCTAAATATGGAAACAAGCTGTGTGACTTGACTCAGTATGCCAGTTATCAAGGAACTTCAAAATACATTTAAAAACTACTGGGTACTGTAATATCTCAATTTTTAAGCTATCCATGAATGTACCTGAAATAATCATCACATATTTGTGTAACATAATTATAGAATAACTTGTATTCTCCTTTCGAAGAAAAGAGCTACCGTTCAAGAGCTGCCAAGTTTGAATCTCGGTTAAGGTGAGAGACTCGGATAAGATTTTCCCGGGATTTTCCTTTACCCTAAAAAGACGAACGTCAAATAACTGTAAGCTTTATGGGCCTCAGATTTATTTTAGTATGATTCACACCTTACATTTATCTATCATCGATATGACCCACCAGTTTAAAGGAAGTTAAACTTCAAGCCTCCCACCCCAAAAAGGATGAAAATCGAGTCCTCTTTAAAAGTCGGAAAGATTCAGCTTATTAAATGTTTGATATTACGGTTTTAATATTATTGCTCATTATCAAATTTTAAACTGTGTATCTGTCTCACGTTGAAGAGGCCACGAGTTCGAATCTCGCTTAGGGTAAGTTATCCGGGTAAGGTTTTTTTCCGAGGTTTTCCCTACCCTGAGAAGACGAATGTCGGGTAACTTAAAGCTCCATGGACCTGGGGCTCATTTGAGTATCATTTCACCCATTTCATTTCATTCATTCGTCCGATATGACACAATGTTGGAGGACGTTAATTAAAAAAAAAAAAAAATGTTTAAACTGTGTAAGGCCTAAACGTTTCCTGCATAAGTTAACAAAGAATGCAATACCTTTATAGTTTCAAAAAAAAGTTCAATATTACATTTAAAAACCCTATCTTCAAAATTATACTAGACACGAATAATGAATAATGCCTTTTAGATCTCTTCATTAAACGTTTAAGTGGTCACACAAAAATCGAAAAGATCATCACGTTTGTTTGTTTTTTTTTTTTTTTTTTTTTTTGTTTTTTTTTTTTTTTTTGTGCAAACATCTTTTAAATTCATGTGGATGTAAATAGCCAGAAAGGCAAAATTACAATTGGATCCTGATTCCACAGCTTTTTTAGGATATTTTTCCGTGAACACCATAGCATTAATGCCTTTTTTCTCTTCAAATGTTGCCAAACTGGGTATCAAAGTATTGCGACGCCGGGCGCGGTGCAAAACAAAGGACTGTCGGGGCCAAGCCACTTCACACCGCATAGCAGACCGGCGAGGAAACAAAAGCGCCCAAGGTCAGGCTGCCTCGCGAGACTGTTTATGTGTACTTGACTAACAACAATCGAGCGGCAGAACCGCAACGTCAGCGCCGGGGCGTTTCAACAAGGTCGCGAAACCCTCTTGTAGCGTCATTCCCGCTATATAAGGAGGCAAGGAAACAGTTGGAGTGACAGACATGAGTAGATCAGTGTCAGTGAGTGCGAGACAGCTGTGTATGTGTGTGTGTGTGTGTGTGTGTGTGTGTGTGTGTGTGTGTGTGTGTGTGTGTGTGTGTGCGGTACACCGCGTCGAGGTAAAGAATACTTAACGAGAGTCGAGTGATTTTATCGTCGGAGTTAGTGTATGGCAGACAGAGAAAGTGAAGAAACACACTGAAAGGACTGAGACAAGGATACAAGAAGTAAACAGTTATGAGTTGTGGTATCACGGTAGACTGTGTTAACGACAAGAACAAAACTGTGTAGTTGTGCAAACGTTTAGAAGACTATAACGTGATAGAAAGGCAACCGATCGGATTTTGTCATTTTGCCACATTTCCTTTAACTCAGTATAACAAGCCTTAAAAACAGCTGCATAAAGTAACATTAAACAAACAAGCCTGACTAAAATGCAAGCTCCTTAGAAAACGTGTACCAAGTAAGAGGAGCTCTGCTACGTTAATGTGTAAACCGTGCAAGGTTATGGGTATAATCTGGAATTAAAATAAGCATAGGAAAGAGGATGGATCGCCGTTAACATAAAGCATCATAGATATTAAGTAAGTGTATTTACACACGCCAGTAGCCGTTAATTCTCTGGTAATACGATTATATTGCAAGCTGACCTCGTTCCATGTTTTACATTTTGTGTCATGTTCTTCCGCAAGAAAATCCTCTAAAGCTCCCTCATTAACTCAAGGAATTTACTTAGCTGAGAGTAGAAGTACGTTACGCTCAGATGTTTCGATTACTTTGCAGGAATTAACTCATGTTAACCCTAGGCCTACGTAATTAGTACTAGCTTGACATTCTGAATTAACTCCCCATGAAAGTTTCACTTCAGGTGTGGTCCGTCTATACATATGTTCAATTTTTGTATATTTAGTTGCTGATTTACTTTATTGCAAAATCGTCATCTGACGTCTCGGTGCAGAGATTTAATAAATAGTAACGTTCACAAATAATGATGATGATGATAATAATAATAATAATAATAATAATAATAATAATAATAATAATAATAATAATAATAATAATAATAATAATAATAATAATAATAATAATAATAATAATAATAATAATAATAATAATAATAATAATAATAATAATAATAATAATAATAATAATAATAATAATAATAATAATAATAATAATAATAATAATAATAATAATAATAATAATAATAATAATAATAATAATAATAATAATAATAATAATAATAATAATAATAATAATAATAATAATAATAATAATAATAATAATAATAATAATAATGATAATGATGATGATGATGATGATGATGATAATAATAATAATAATTTAATAATATTTTTGTATTGTTTATAAATATTCAATTATTTCATTTTATGTAATACCTACAAAACCTAGCAAGGCCATCTATATCATTGTCAACGAGAGTCGTAGTAGCTCCAACAAAAGAACAATTACTTACGTTTTCACGACCTCACAGAATAACAAAGCAAGTGCGAGCGAATTCATATAATACTCATTGATCTCCCTTTTGGCATGGATCAAATGCTAATAACACAGTCAAGTTTGGTATTTTTCAATATATTTACTTAGAACCCAAGGGTTACCTAACAGTGATATATTAATCGTGTGTCTAAATTGAAAAAAAAAAAAAAAAAAAAAAGACAAACAAGCAAACAAGCGAACTTGGAAGCAGATAAATACAAGGCTTGCAAAAATTAAAGATCTGTTAATGATAAATGGGCTAGGTAATGTGTAGGCCCCAGGATACAAATTAGTAAAGAGAGTTTGGAAAGTAATAATAAAAGAAAGGCTACACAATATGGATGGGTAAACTTTATATGTTCAAATAAGAGACAAAATGGCACTTTGCTTTCAGAAGGAATGGAAAATGAATTAGGGAAAGAGTTATACTTTAAGGTTTGTAAAATAACGAAAGAGAAGGGATTGTCTGGTTTCGATTTGGGATATGGAAAATGAGAAATGAAAGTAAGAATGTGGAGAAGGGAATATGTAATGGCAGGGAAAATGATATTCATCTATTATTAGAAGATTCAGGTAAAAATCATTGAAAGAAACAGCTGAGCTTTAGAAAATGGTTAAATATAAATAAGGAGTTAGCAGCTAGAAGAATTTTTAAAGACCAGTCAAAATTAAGAAGTGTCGGAAGATTTTTATGAAATGAAACAAATGGAAGTGGCCAGTGAACAGAGCAATCTGAAGTGTGAAATTTGTCAAAATCTTGTAATTTGTATGGTTCTGTTTATGGCCTGATGAATGGCTAGGGCCAATATCAGGCAAACACGTTTGTAAATTAGCATAGAACTTATACTATTAAATAGCATAGAACACCTACGAGGAGGTGTATTATTAAATATAATTCTACAAACATTTATCTCTATAATATGAGGTAAACAAAAGATTAAAATTTCGGATGAATAGTTGCAGAAGCTACAAAAAATAAGTGACAGCGGATGGAGAAATTTATGAGAGTACAACGCATCAGATTTGTATTTATATTCTTCACAGACAGACAATACGTACAAACACATCATGGCCTTTCTCAAAAGCATCCTTATTTAGTAAAATCTCGATATAAAGCTTTTGTGTGGAATAAAAAGCCTTCTCTGAATCCTAGGTACGTGGTAGATAAGGTAGAAATAGGAGGAAATGTCCAGCACTATGACGATTCTATCCTACTGCCCTATGGAATCACAGAGCATCCAATCAAGCAATTACATTTCACTGAGCATTATCTTTTAATCTGCTGCGTATGTCACTTCTAAGAGACGCCTGATTTTTCTTATTATTCTCTTTTCTCACAAGTTATATTACGGAAAGAAGAAGAAAGAGTGGAAGAGTGAAACTTTAGCAAAAGCGCGAGCATTCGAGCGTATATATTCGAAAAATCTACCCTAGACTTGGCTTCTTCTTCGGAGAGTAATCGAGAGAAAATACGTTTAGCAATATCTGGAGCAGCTAAGCTGACATTCACAAGATGGATTCTCCATACGCCAAGCTGTTTTCTCGTGGCTTGCCTTAAGCCTGGGTTTCGTTTTCTAACCTCCGCAAAAGAAGGATGGCGAGCTCAATACAAAGTTGCCAGAAAGACTATAATGTCACATCCTCAGTGCATTATTGGTTTCTCTTGCTGTGTGGTGACAATCTTCTTCCATGAAAAGGAAAAGGATGGAAAACATCACAGCGGTATTTTGTTTTTATATATATTTCTGTTATCTAATGTGTCTACGACCGTCATATGTAGCTCAACGGTTATCACCCATTTTACTTTCCACTTTTACGGTCAAAAAGCAATGCGACACAGTTCCATGTTCTCTAACTTTCTCACTATACGTATCTTCAAAATGGACTCGCGTATTCCCAATAGAGCTTTATAAATGCATACTGCGAAAGGGAACGAAGTGTATCGTGAAAGGCAAAACAGGTGCAGGTGGTGATGTGCTATTTATGTTGCATGCACGTCACATCGAGAATCTTACCACGAGAAGCTATGTTCCCCAAGTGCCAATAACACACTTCGAATGCTCTAATAACACTCTGAATGTCGTTCCGATCAGAATTGACTTCAGAAACCTCTGTATTTCATTGAAACATATTTCATTTCCATTTTAGTTTGTTTGCTTCTAATCTCTGTCAGTAGCGAAGATATGAAACTTCTTTCAAAAGCTCTATATCGATATATTGCCGAAAATAGAAGCTTTAATCCTATGGTAACCTGCGTATTTTATTACGACTTATTTCATTTCTGCTTCTTACTTATGATAGGGAGGAGGTACACTACTCCACTTAAATTTCAATTTAGATATTTTACCACAAAAAATCTTATGTGTTGCACTTACATGACTTTCCCCACTGTTGTACTAACTATTCTTACAAAACCTTATTTCTCTATCTTCCTCATTTTAGTCAAAATAAATAGTTGCAGAAATTATATTATTGCTAATTTTCTTGTAGGTGCAAGGAGAATATGGGAATACAGTACGCTTTAAGCGATAGTCAAATCTTTTAAAGCTGGTTGCTTTATGAATGCTTTGAAATTCCGCCTCTTTGCACGGCCAAGACATAAAAAAGTCAATAACGACCTTTCATTTGAGAAAAGTACAAGTATTGCAAAACGCACACACATAACAAGCAATATTTCCGAAAAAAAATTAACAGATTTATTTACCAGTTATGTAAAGGTCATCAAGAAACAAGAATGCATGGGCTGTAGCCGGAAACCTCAAAAGATACATTTCATTTTATATAAACATACCTTCAGCACGTGGCATTTTAATAAAAATAATTAGCCATTTTTTGAGAAAATAAATATTTTCGGAATAATTTCCATTTCCACGAAAAGGATAGTTTAGGTTAGAGGAATTCAAAATTTTCATGCCACATTCTTAAAAGACATTAAACTTAAATACCAAATTTGGTTTTAATCGACCGTTCATGTTTGCGTTGTGCTGTTCACAAGCGGACAGACAGACAGACAGACAGACAGACAGACACACACACACACACACACACACACACACACACACACACACACACACAGACACACACAGACACACACACAAACACACACACACATGGACTTTTTTCTAAAAAAATTCCTTTTTTGAATTCAGGGGCCCTCAAAACAAATATTTCAGGTGAAATCTCGACATTGGAATTTTGAGTCGAATACAATATTTACTCTGCTTGCTATACGTAGTAGAGAAAGTAATACATTTTGTTCGGGTGGGTTAAGGCAAAATGACCTAAGTGGAGGTGCCCCGTTAGTCGGAGCAGAATACCGCGCGTAGGCCCTTAGGACCCTTTGTGCTTTCACCGTGACACAAGCATGTACGAGTTCCTTAATAATTTCATATGGAAGGCCCTCGATATCCCTCGCATCCTACCCAACGACCTCTCACCTCCAGCGATAGAAAGCCACACTGAGGTAAGGCACCAGATATGCTACGGCAGCGACGACAGGATGGAATACAAACCACCGCCCAGCCACAACCTGTCGCACACCATCGCCTGGTCCTTTAATCCTGAAATGTATGAGAACTGAATAATGGGAACAGGAAGTTAGTGCCAGAAAGGTCGTGGTACGAGGATGACCACCCCAGCATTAGCCCAAGTGACAAATGGGAACCAAGGAAAACCCCAAGGCAGAGTACGCGGTTAACGGGGATCGAACCTGTAACCTCCAGACGTTACCATCTGTGCCATTCCATTCGTTTTGATCTGGTGGAAATTTTCGTAAAAATGTATTTCACTAAAATATATTCCAGATCTGTCATTCTCTCAACTTGTGGCCTATATCAGTAGAAGAAATACCTATATTGCCCGTCTCAACAGTGTGATATCAATATTTCGCATTATGAACCTCAGTGAGAACACAAGATCATAATTAGAAGAGGTCTGTCTTTCTGTGTGTTGGAAAAATGCCAAAATTTCTATTATGTTCCCACAGTATTTCGCGGATGAAACAAAACGTTTTAAAATGTACTTCCTCCAACTAACCAACCTTTACATGGTAAAAATATTGTTACTTTTTATTTTCTGAAAATATGTTTAACAATTATATTTAAGAGACGTTCAATATAACATTTGATATTGTGACACCGGGCGTGGCGTAAAACAAAGGACTGTTTGGGCCGGGCTGTTCGCACCACATGCTAGGTCGGCGAGCGACAAAGGCGCTCAAGGTCAGGCTGCCTCACGCAACATTCTCCAACACTTTCGAGAATAACCTGGCCAAGTGATCACCAGCGTAAGTGTAGAGGTCGAGAAAGGTCGTGTGTCGTCATCCCCACTCTATAAGGAGACCAGGAAACAACAGAGTTGAGTTTACGGTTACAGACATGAGTCGGTCAGTGTGCCAGTAAATGCGAGACAGCTGTGTGTGTGTCGTCGCGAAAAATACGTCGGTCGTCATGAAGAAGATTCTGGTGACATTTCCTAGCAATGCATGAAAAATTGCCTGATATTCGTAGATGTTTTATTTCTAGTTTGCCTAATCCTTCCCCTGGTAGTCTTACGGTTTCTGGAAATTATACAGGTATCTGTGAGGACCTTAGGGAAGTGTGGGGATTTTGTTAGATAATTACCGTAGATAATACTTTAAATTTTTGTACATTGTTTCTGGTCCCATAGCTGATAAAAGACTACACCGTTAAAATAGACTGGTACCAATATGCAAAGAAATAAGGCGAAACTGCTGAATATGAGGACTCTCCATTCCGATCAAGCTAAATTTAATAGTCTAAAACAATGGACAAAATCAATCCTCTCAGTCGACTATAAATACCGCTTGACCAACTTCTGACGTTAAGCAGATCGGATTGGGTTTCTCTCAACTAAATAGTTGAGCGTTGCTTGGAACGAAATATGCGCGGCCTTTGTGTTATTTTCCTATACATTTTTGGGGATACTATACAAGTATTTTGCTATCCCCGGCATTATCAAGCAAAAATGTCTCAGTGTTCTTCGGAAGCAAGGCATTATATGCCTCCAAAATGTTCGTATTCTAACAGGCATTGTGGATCCTTTATAGATGTTTAGGAATCGGAATGAGAAGTTATATCCTGTTTTTGTTGGTAAGGAAAGAGATTGTCGAGAGCGAAGGGATTATCGAAATCGGATGCCTGAGTTTTCCCCATGTACACTTACCAAGACACTAATTTCCTCTACTACATTAGATATGTGTACATTTTTAATTGATAGAAAATGTGGTGTAAGAGTTGTGTATAGGACCTACCACTTTCTCTGCTATGTAATTAGTCGGCAGGCGACGTATTTCATTCTACCCAAATATCTTATGTCAGTATTTCAGCAGATATACATGTTTTGAAGTCCCTGAATGAAAAATGGAAGCAATTAAGAAAGAGGTCCCTGTGCAATGTATGTGAGAGGGAGAGAGAGAGAGAGAGAGAGAGAGAGAGAGAGAGAGAGGGAGAGAGAGAGAGACAGAGAGAGAACAGAAAAACTCGAAAACAAATGGTTGAATAAATACCAAACCTGGAATTTAATTGCAGTAAGGTCCTAAGGTACAAAGTAAAGCTTTTAAAGAAGATATATCCTACGAAAACTACCCATTAAGTGCAACGATTTCCTCAAAAATTGTAAAACATATGAGACGATGTAAACGTATTACACAGAAAAATTAAGATATTGTGACAAATGACAGATTCAGTTATCTTTTCTGTCACTTTATTTCGCTTAAAATTGAATCACAAAACACAGCTATATTTTTTGTCGCTAACATAATCTACAATTCGTCGTGACTTGAAATTCACAGCTGTTCTGTCCGATCGTATCCTTGACACGCAGCTTACTAATATTGCCCCTGTTTCATAAACTATTTCCGACAATACACTCACACTCACTCAGACAGGCTTAACTAAGGACTGTTAACAACCGTCTCGTTCAACACTTAAAGACTGACTTCTCTCAACAGTGCGTTCGGCTATACAGCCGAGAATGACGTAGCAAGGGTTTTTCCCGAAATACACCTTTTCACAAACAATCCCGGTCCGCAAAGGGTTTCTCGAACTGTCTGAAAATACTTTGTTCTGCCGCGCTCAATGTCGTGCTTATTCTGACCACTTCAATGTCGCCTGGCCGCGTATTTACAAGCAGTGGTGTAAGACAACTTGGACTTCTGCGTCTCCTTGACGGGCAGCCAGAGTTTCAGTATCTTTAAAACACAAAGATTTACCATTTTTGATGTGGTGATCATGAATTAGGTTCCTGCAATGTTATGGAAAGAGTGTGGAATTTTGGTGTTGGAATATATTTCCTACGCTTAAACGTTGAACTATCGCCTCATTTTCAATCATCAACTATCATTTTCATCATGCAGCTGCGACGCGCTGGAAACGAATCAATCGTTTAGCGCCTGCGCAGAATTCCAAATATGAGCTGATGCAATATGTAGGTCATTGTCCCTGGTGAGTGTACAATATTTTACAATATTTCAGCTATAAAATTAGGTCGAGCATAAATTGTCACATGAAACTCATCTATAATGGTGATTATGATCTATATAAGTAATATGTTGTTAGCTAATGCTGGATTTCTGACAGTGAAGTCATTAATCCTCTTGCTCTCCAATATTTTTCACAATGATATTGAAGAGAGCAATAGCAGTAATAGTAACCGTTTTTTAGAGAGCACCATATTTTTATGTTTTGGCGGTCACATCGCTCTCTCACAACCCCCAGAATGTCTGGAGGACCACACCTGTCATTGGTTTACGGGTCTCACCGACCTGGCCGGGAGAGTTATCAAAATAAATTCACCGACCATATCCTCTGATTACCAATCAGAGGACGTATTACATGCCATGACAGGTCAGCATGTTGGGGTTAAGATTTTATAGAGAAAATATAAGTAATATATACTTGCGTTTAATTACTACCATTATAGTTTCGTTGCGTAATAGACTATTATGATGCTGTCACCAAATTCCAGCAATGGGCACCTTTAAGGCTTAAATTTACTTTTTACAAATATAGCCACAGCGAAGGCACGTAGAGTATATAGTTTAAGACAGGGCCTGTAACAAAGAAATGTGATAAAATGGTAGGGAAAGGAGAATGAAATGCAGGTGAACCGTGTAGAAAATCTCATGGGCATTTTAATTTGGTAGCACTGACGGAGCACCATAAATATATTCGATTACTAGGTTCGCGGCCCCAAGGAACCATACGGAAGCTATGGCGTGACAAGGAGGGAAAGAGATAACGATTCACACACTGAAGAAGTAACGGAAACAAAAACTCATTTAACAAAATATGATACAACCGTTCCCATTCGCAGTCTCTTTCTCACCCTCCTCTCAAATTTACAGCACCATCATGTATTGCAAAATGGGAAAACCTAAGTCTCCAGACCACATTTTATATTCCCTTTGGTTCTGCCCTCTTTCTCGTTCCAACGCTAGGCGTATTTTATGCTACATTTCTGTGTTTTATGACCCAAAACCGCTATGGTTTTGAAGTATTTCATTACGTTACGGAATGTGGTTTCCTTGCACATTCTACTCTACTTTCAATTTGATAAATATTTTTCCGCGCACAAAAAAAATTCCCTTTAACATTTTAAATAAAAACAACACATAAACATCTATTGCGGAACAGCGTTAGAATTTACCATGGATACAAGTTTAGGGGACGCACCACCAAGCATTATGTTCACAGAGATTTTCAGTAATTTCAGCTGAAAATTTAGTCATGTATTTCTAATGTAAATGCCAAACGCATAAAGTTTACTCTATGTATCGCTTTAAATTTCGAATTTTTACGTTTCAAAATTAACCAAACGTAGCACACAATTACATTATAAAGAAATTTAATTATCTGAATACTGTGTATTGCGGCATAATGTTTGGATAAGCATTCCTTCAAAAGAAAATCATGTTTTATCATAGTCATTTTATATTTAAATTTGTTGAAACTTATTGACATAAAACGAAACAACCAAAAGACTTTCACAGTAGACCAGCGCTGAGGAACTGGTGCTCACTGAGCGCAGTCTGCTGTTCACTTTGCCCTGACAACTGTGTTTAGCAGGCAAAAAAATGAAGGTCCAGTTATCCCACGAGTCGCCAGGTCTTTCATTGTTTGGCTTTTCGGCAGAAACATGAGAGGTTTGACAAGGGTTATATGAAAACTGTAGGCGTAAAAATTGGGACGACCGAGACAGGTGGCTCCGCGGTAACGCTAGCGGCACGGATTCGGGAGTTCCCGGATTCGATTCCCGTTGACAGACCTTGGGGTTTTTGTGGTTTTTCATGATGGGTAGACGAATGCTAAGGTAGTTTCTCTTCTAACAATATTTACTTTCCATTATTTCCCTTTCATTCCGCTTCATCTTTATTTTTCAGTTCGTGGTAATGGTGGTGCCGCACAGATGGCGCGGATGCTTGGTTAAAGCAAAGTGCTCCCGGGGACACTAGAGGGCTACTTAATACAAGGGCGTGCATCGCACTTCATATGCAGCCCTGGTAGTGTGACGGGTCCCCGAGGCTGGAAATTTTAGGGACTTCTGTGCGCCTCTATGGTCTCTCTAACTACGACCTGTAGCCTCCAGTGGTTATTTCACTTCACAACCAAATCCTGCTGATTGGTGGTAGTGCCAGTAGTTCTATGTAGCTAAGTGGGTGAGATGTCCCTCTCTGCATTGTATAGTCTATATCTATCACTTCGAACGCACGATGACAACAAAATTAATTGCCAAACTAGTTTTAAGTGTAAATGTTTTGCATTGCAGGTGTTTAGTGCTGAAAAAGATAAATGTCAGGATATAAAGCATTAAACACATTTTGAAAAAAAATTGAAGAAATATATGTCAATTGTACCCGTTGGTGGATTGCGGGAAAACATAATGAGTACTAGGAGTCAAATTGCAAGACATAGGTATTTCAAAATAAAAATCCTTGATTGAAAAAAGTGCAGGACGCATAAACCGCATTGTAGGAGCAGTAGCCAAGTTCGTTGTATGGTTGGAATAATAGCAGAACAGATCTATATCGAAGGACACTTATGAAGCGAGGGATTTACCAAGAGAGCCAAAGCTCTGCCCGCTAAAATCAGGAAAGGCGGCAACCGACTGCCGCTCCTTCCGTAGGACTTCCGATTAGGGCAATACCTTGTTTCTAAAATGGCTCCCCCTGCTGTTACACAGGGGACGCAAGTGCGAACGCCACATAGGCGCGTCAACCCATCCGGGAAGACTACCTATAACCTAAATGGGACCGCCGGACGTCTAGCTTAATGGCTACTAGCTCTGCAGGTTAGTGCCCGAGAACATTGAGGAGTCTTTCAACCCCCCTCCCCTCTTGACAAGTCAGGATGTACTCAATCTCCCATGAATATCGGGAATCACTGCACAGTCAAGACCTACCTAATCTAAACAACTCCCATACGGGAGAGGCTTAGATGTCCGGCCCAACCTACTTCTGGTAGCATCAGAAGTACCACGAGGGGTACACAGCGTTAACACCACAGCAGCTGAGGGGGTCGGGACCCCTCCCCTGCGGGAGTGACACTTTACAGGATGGTTAAAGGAATAGATCCAACGTGTATGAGATAGAGAAAGATAGAAAAGTCATAAATAGTGAGTTATCTGTTCTACTAATGCGAAAACCTAGCAGGTCAAAGGATTAAACCAAGGGTTTAAGTGATTGCATGAACATAATAAGATTTCAGTAAGGACGCTACTCTTTTTATAGCTGATGCAGGCATTCGAGAGATTAGAAAATAAAGGATGCACAACGGCTCAGTTGAGAAGAGACGACGGCAAAAAATAGGGTCTCTAAAAAGCTGCAATGTGAAACTCCCCGGTGGCGGTTCGTACAACTGGCAGGCTTACACATCCCCTGGGGATTTTGGGACCTGGAGAAATCTCTAATCTGGAGGAAGAGAATTTAGAGAGAGAGAGAAAGAGAGAGAGAGAGAGACAGAGAGAGAGAGAACTCCATGCAATGCATGCCGAAACCCCCGCCGACACTTAGAACCTTGAGATAGCTAACCAAGATGACTATATAGCCCTAAAACAAGAACACAAACTTCGGGAGTCTTCAGTTCGAAGTTCAACTGTAATGCATTCTACTGTTAGTGCTGCTAGAACTGAATCGTTGAATTCTGATATCCTCCTGAGCGTTGGAAATCGTTGAAACAAGTGCTGAATTCCTTTATTATTCATTTGCGGACTTCTCAAAAACGTAAGGAATAAACCTTCAATGAGTCCAAAATCCGCACGCTGCCTGTAGCGTGTTAGATGCCACCTTCGCTTTTATTATGAAAACTAAGTTGAGAAGTTAACTGGCGTTATCTGAGAATATTCCTTTGCGTATGCGCTCCAAATGCTCATATATTTTCCTGAGCTATTGGCCAGATTTTAGCGATGCGTTCTCTTAAGAACGGGTAAGTGCGGGTAAGAAACTTAGTGTTACTACAAAGACATATGGTGCGTTGAAGAAACATACATTTTTTTAGGCCTGTTAAGAATGCGCAGCACTTTTAGTTTAAAACAAAGGTTGCACAAGTAGGATATATTGACAGGATTGTTTCTACGCGTTGTATAACTGATTGTGAACAAGTGAAAATAACTGAAAAATGATTGTTTCACTTACTGCTTCTTTTCTTTCTGTCTTACAGTTAAGGTACTTAGAAAATAATGTGGTGTGTACTACAATGCACCTCTGAATTTTAACGATGTTTAAACAGTGCAGATGATGGATTGGTTTTCTTTACATTTCACACCTATTTCTGGTGTTATCTGTGCGTTATTATTAACTGAATAAGAAAAGCTACACAGAATATATTTCACCTTTCTGTGTAAAGTTACAATTTCATAATATTTTTCCACGCTAGCAAACGCAGCGAAAATGGTACTCGCAGTTATTTGGTCTTCATGCGCCTCAATCTCTCTCTCTCTCTCTCTCTCTCTCTCTCTCTCTCTCTCTCTGTCTCTCTCTCTGAGTAGGTATGTGTGTGTTTGTGTCCGTCTGTGTGCGTGCGTACAATCCTGAGAGAACCAGTGCGCCGTGGAGGGGAATAGCGAAGCAGTCAATGAGTGTTGAGTGAGCTTATCGTCAGAGTTAGTATTTGTGGGCCAAAGAGGGAACTCAAAAACACACAGCTATGGATTGAGGTTACAAGAAGACAACAGCTGTGAGTTTTAATATCACGAAGGACTGTAGACAGTGCTAACGTCAGTAAAGGTTGACTGTTACTGTGCCTCCAGTTAGCAGAAAATAAAGTGAGATAAAGGTAACCGGACTGTCGCCTTTGTCATAGATTTTTTTCAGTAATTTGAGAATACGCCCAGAAATTTCACTCTCATAATCTCTGAAACAGGACCCAAAAGTACCTTCAAACTAGCAAATGGGGCGAGCTAGAAAGATATATTGTTTTTAAGTTTTAAATGAAGTTTTAAGTGGTATATTGTAGTCTAATGAATATATGTTTGTTTCGAAGACAGATTGCCCTAATTGTTAAAAACTGGTATAAAAGGGACACAATCAAAGAACACCAGCCGAGTGGGCTGTTACTAAGCTTCATTCTACTCTCAACGCCTGTAAACAGAATGAGTAATTAAGAATTGCGAGTAAAAACTGCGGAAACACTGTACTCCGGCCTCATGTGAACTTCATACGTATATACCACCTATAAATGGCGTGCTCCTATTGTCTAAGAGAGAATGATTGGAGTTTAAAGGCCCGCCGACAACTAGGTCATGTGGACCCAAAGTCAGAATTGTTAAAAAAAAAAATAAATAAATAAAAGGATCACTGATAGGGTGAAAAGCAAAAACAGTTAAAAGGTTAAAGAATTAAAATTAAAACCATAACAGCTAAAAAGGTCTTTTATTTCATTTTTATTTTTTTAAATTAACGTTCTCGAACATTGTGTCATATCGGACGAAGCTAAAAAGGTCGAACAATTCAATGGTAAATGAGGATTTCACGTCCTAAAAGTCTAAGAAACTTACGTCGCGCAACGTAAAAGCAGAACAAACACGTTTTAAAGCATTAAAAAGCTGGGGTAAGATTAAAAGGCAAGTTAAGCTTGTTTAGCAGACCCAAGAAGAACCGCAGAGCCTTCTCCACCACTACTGGGTCGTTGCCTATAACTGAGTGCAAAGTAAAACCCAGGCCAAGGGACTGGCGCTCACTAGCGTATCGTGGACAATCAAGAAAAATGTGCGACATGGAGAGTCGAACTTCACACATGGAACATATAGGCACCCAGTTGCGATGCAAATGTCTAAGAGAAGGTTTTCATTACAATGACCGCATTTCGAAGCAGTAACTGGTAACAAAAGCAAAACCATGTCGCATGTTAATATAATGAGCAGATGATAATACCCAACCCATCTCTGTGAGTGTGGGATGTCCTTTTCTAATTCGCAGGGCGTGAGTTCCTGTATAGGCTTGGATGAGATGTATAAATCAAGCTTTTCCATGATTTCGTCCTATCCTGAGAGTAGAAACTCCATAGGTTTACTATGTGCACTCGTATTTGCATTTATAAAATGGCAATATAGCGTCTGTTGCCTTAACTTAGCTTATTCGACTATTTACAGTAACTTAATGGGTGTTTCCTATCATAAGGTCAGTTAAGAGACCTGGTACTGAAGAGTGACCCAAAAATTATCAAATTGACGATTTTTAGGTTTATGCACATAAATGTTCCCCACACCTTGAGTCATCTGTTGTCAGTGAGTGAGTGATTGAGTGAGTAAGTGAGTGAGCGTGTGGGTGAGCCAAAGTTTTTATATTCTCCCTTTTTAAAAGGTCTAGCGCAGGCTTTAAATGCCATGTGTGCTGCATTCAACCCCCTTTTTTGCCTAAATTTTCGGCAGTATTTGAACAAAATATGAATCAAAATGGGCTAAAAAACCACCAAATTCAGCAGAAATAAGTGCTTAAGCTATGAATCTCAGGAGAGAGAATACTAGACAAAAAAGGAAAGGTATTACATATACAGCAGAGCAGTTTTACGCCAGACAGGCAATTTGACTCATGATCGTGATGCATGTGAATGGAAAAATCGATTCTTCTCGAGTTTACATGTTCTGATTCACAATACGCTCCACGTGCATTAAATTTTGTGCTATGCTCTTAGAATTGTTCCAGCATGTGCCATATTTATGTGACTTCAACTTCAGTATTTGGTTTCAAAATCTGAAAATTTGTTTGGCTTTAGAAAACTTAAACACACAAAGATTTTTAAATAACATTTTCAATGTCCATCAAAGCAAAAGAATTAAGTAGCTTAAAAGTGATAATTTTTTCTTCCTACCAGAGACTGATGGTGTTTGTTGGGAAATTAGAGTTTATGAAATGATAAAACTGTTGTTTTAGTTTTTGATGTGCATGGGGTATTTTGAATATCGAGTAAATATGAGTAAATTGCCTAATTAATTTAAGGCTATAAAACAGATTTTTCTGGACCTCTGTGAGGTAGTTTATAACATAAACACCCTTATGTGTGCAAAGTATTGATTTTATACCTATAAAATATATAATGTTCAAATTTCAGTCCCGGGTCCCTTAATTACTTTGAATTGAACCTGGACAACCTGCTTCTTCTACTAGAACAAGCAGGGTTATGGTAAAACGTACATGGGAGATGGAAGGCTTGAGTTAGGTTTTCAACTATTCCAGAGTATTTCTACCCGCATGCAGACTTACTCATGGCACGGATTGGTTAATGCGTAAATGGAGTCATCTACCACTTAGGAGTGGGTTTATTCTGTCCACTGAGCTTATTGTACTGAAAACGAATTTAGTAAAACGCAAGACTATGATGATTACTTAACGGGGCCTTAGTAGCCTTCCTTATTTCCCTCTCTTTACCCCTCTCCAAGGACAGCAATATTCATGCGAGTCACTACTGGCCTGTCATAGCTATAACCAATGAAACTTGGGAATGAATAGCAAGTATTGATTATTTCTGATGGCTCTCTAAATCGTTTCTCATTAAGCTATAACTTGCTTAATTCATACCACGTATGAAGCTACACGTGGCCAGATTTTTGGTGTAATGTCAAGCTGGTAACACAGATCGACAAATTTCAGAAACCATGCAAGTTTACAGAAATGTAATTAAATGTCATCAAGAAAAGCGGTTTATTGCACAGGTGTTAGAAGAGAATCTTTCATTCGAAAGCAGAAACTGTATTACAGTATAATGCAATAGTCAAACACATTTAGAGCTATTTCGATACGAATTTTAACGCCAGTATAAATATACGGGGAACTTGTAGAAGCATTAAACGTATTTATATTTTTCAATATATCATTATCTTTATTCCAAAGCTTTACACGTTTCTCTAATTCTAAGGACAAAGTTAAAGGTTTAATTATAACAGGATCGTTTAAGCCAACGAATACTGTTTATTTCAGGCAACACTTCCAACGTTTCCCATGATAAGAATTTGTGGATTAATCTGAAGAAAATTAAAACGTCGCTTTTCTACGAGGTCAGATGTATCTACGCTCCCCCTTTCCTTGTGTCCATTACGGTGCCACGCCTCTAGCCCCGTGTTGCAACCGTCAGCAGCAGTTCATTTCTCAGAAGTTACACATCACCCCTTGTTAGACCCTGTAATTCGATAAGAAATTGAGAGATGCTCCCTAGCAGTGTATTTTATTAAATTCGTTTTGTGTACAGCTCTGCCTTGACCTAGGGATTGAACCTTCACACAGGGAACAAAAGGTTGCGGAGTATAGAATATAGAAAGTGGGAGGGGTCAGTCAGTCACATGATCATAACACCTGTGGAGGCCAGGTACAGTCTAAGCAAAAACGTTGTTACATAACCTACAAGAAATGCTGTCACCATTTGCACTAAAATATTCACTCCCAAACTCCTGTACAATACGTGAATGCTTTGACTTTCGTGCTGGAGGCATTTTACTGTATGGAACTAGTGAACACATTCGAGAGACGCTATGCACTGTAGGCAGTGAACCCAGTTGTGTTTGTGCTGTCACTGTACTCGCGCAATGACGTCACGCTCTGCCCACGTGGCAGGTAACTTGCGATCGCCTCGTCTTACGATAGTTGTATTTCACCTGTGCAAGTGAAACCACAGCGAACGACCACTTCCTTTATGTATTTTTGAGAATACAAGTTTATGTTTTTGTTAGTACTATTTGACGACTGCTGTTGAAAAGAGACTAATGCTAAGACACGTACGTACCTTGTATGTGGCTAGGTCCTCCACAACGCAGGAAAGTGTTGCCTCTCGTGCTACTGGAATCGTCACGTTGCTGATCGGGGCCCCGAACTTTGGAACGTCTAGAAACAAATAGAGAAACAGACAGTCAGCTTCCCTTCTTTCCATCGCCTGCTTGTCAATTCTCATGGAGGATATGTTGTACGTAATGGAGACGCTGGAGGATTGTATAGGGCTTCCTCCCACTTAATTTCCTGGGCACGTTTTCTCTCCTCGTTGAGCGAGGAGCGTTTACTGTATAATATTCTAGGATTGTTGGTAAATATTGCTGCAGCATTCTGAAATGGAACACGCCCCTTACCCTTCCAACCCTCACAGTTTCTCTTGCTACAACTTCCGTTGATCACGCAACTGTCTAATTCCCTTCGTCTGCGGTTCTTTCCTACAGCTGAAAACGATAAGTGTTTCGCTTCTGTATAACTTTCATTTCTTTCTGTTCTCCAAATTCTCAATTCAATTTGGAGGTTCAGGAAAGGGTAATGCGCCTGGAAACCTACAAGCTCTGGTATCAAATTGTATCACCAGCTAAGTTAAAATGCCAATAAATAAAACGTTTATCCGAACAACACTAGTCCCTATTCCGTTCTTAGGAAACAGATACCTATGCAGCATCGAAGTGGCATAAATGCAGTGATCTCATAAAGCAATCGTCTGCATTTTGAACAATTCCAACAGGAAAAGTAAAGGAAGGAACATTCTAGTTTTCTATATCCAAAAGGAAAAGCCTCGGCCGAAATACTAAATGACGAGAATTACAAAACAAGTCTGATGTGTTACACTCACATGACTTTACCTACTCTTATACTAACCATTCTTAAAAACTTTTATTCCTCTATCTTCTTCGTGTTAGTCAAGATAAACATTTGCACAAATTATCTTATTACTAATTTCCTTGTAGGTGTAAGGGGAATAAGGAAACAGACTAGGCTTATAGCTATAGCGATATCTTTTAAAGCTGGTCGCTATATAAAGACTTTGAAATTACCTTCTTTTTGCATGGCTAATGAATCAAAAAGATGAATAACGACCTTCTATTTGAGTAACGTTTTGAAGTATTGAAAAACTCACACAAATATCACGGAATACCTCCGAATAGGTTCACTGCGCAAAAAATGCGTTTCGACATACCTGGTGTGCTTTAATGAGATCTACATTTTCTGTATGGTAAGTTTTGGTGTATCTCTTACGGTTTACGAGTTATGCGAAATCCTCAAGAGTGAACACGACTACATAAGCTATAGCCAGTACATTCAAAAATAAATTGTATTTGCCATAAAAATACCTAAAATATATCGCATTTTAATCAAAATCGTTAGAGCCATTTTTGAGAAAACCAAAATGTTCCAAACATTTTCCATATAAAGAGTAGTTTAGGGTGCAGCAATTTTCTTCAAAACCTTTGTGTTTTATTTTTCAAATACATTAAACTTAAATACCAATTTTGGTTGTTAACTGACTTTTCGTTTTTGAGATATACTTTTCACAAGCAGACTCACACACAGATACACACACAGGCGGACTTGTTTTCTAAAAGTGCCTCTTTTTGGACTCAGGGGACCTCAAACAATATATTTCCGGTGAAATCTCGAAACCGAAATTTTGGGTTGAATACAATTTCTCTACTTAGTAGAGCAAGTGAAAATAGCACTTTTAGTTTTCTTACACTCTTATAATTTGAATGTACTCACATTTCAATGCATATATGTTATTAGTTTAGATACAATACCTACATTTAAACATGTTTTAGCCCTGGTACTGCATCTGTTACGTTGTACTGCGGGCTCTGCAATATACCGAAAGAGAATAATAACTAAAACTCTTTGGAGTAAAGAGGTAAAATCTAGTGTAGCCTTTAGCGCAAATGTTTTGCTATAAAAAGCGGTAAAACAGTCCGACTAGATCCCAGTACTGGGCATAGGTCCAAGCACATGCTCGAGTGGAGACAACCAGCAGGGTTTCGAGTACTTCCTCTAGAAGCCATAACAGGACTGGTTGTAAGGAATACTTTTCAGTTCTGTAATTACGATAGAGAACACTTGGTTGAAATTTGCTATAAGCAAGAAGTAAATAATGTAAAAGCAAATGCATGCAGATGATACAATTCTGATTAATTCATTCATGACGAAGTGTAAATATACACATTTGAATGAGCTGCATTGTATTTTATGTATATGTTAAAACGCACCTAATGTTACACTACGCAGTTAAAAAATGGTACTGTTGGCATTACATTGCTAAAGGCACATAGAACAATTTCTCAGGAAATAATAATACACGATTACTTTCACAACAACAAGAAGGAAAATAAGAAGCTTGGCTGCAAATTTGTAGCCCATTAAAGGCACCTGTGAAAATCCTACACGAGATGAAAATCTAGAAAAAATGCAAAAATTGACTTTTTTCCTTTTTGCTGAATTTCGGGTCGTCTTAGCGCAATGGTAGACCTGCTGCTTAGCAAGCAGGGAACACAAGTTTGGTTCCCAGTACTGGCGTGGGGATTTTCTCCCGCTGGGAGACCTGGTCTGGGGTGCACTCCGCCCCGTTAGGCCTCGGAGGGGCCGATTCAGGAGCTACTTGATTGAAAAGCAGCGGCCTCTGTACGAGAAGACCGCACAACCTTCAACACTGCACCCCACTCATGACGCCTGTGGTGGGTAGAGGTGAGGGACGCAGCGGTCCAGCGGTAGACCTTAGTCTAGATGGGCTACTGTACCACGGGATTGTGGTTTTGCTGTATTTCTAACGCATACTTTCATTTGGCATTTGTGACTTCCTAGTATTGGTAATATTTATTACTCTTTGAAACACTCCTGACCACAGTACAGTAAGATCATCACAATTTGAAGTCTCGATTTCTCAAAAACTTTCTCCAGCATTTTTTAGCGTCTAAAATATTCCAGGTAAAATTTTTCAACGATTAACTTATCACTTTCCAAAATAACTGGGCGAATGATTACTTAAGAGTTCACATAACCATTTTTGAAATTTAAAATAAAATTATGTCAAATTTTTGTTAAACGCTTTCACTGCCTTATTTTCATAAAATAAACTAAACGCCAAAATGCAAAGCGCTTATCCTTCTTTTGAGACACAGGTTCATTTTAATTTTAAAAAGGTTGTAGCTTGGGACTGTTTATAAGTATGTTGAAGGCGAAATAAAATCCAAGGATATAAAAGACCGTTCGACACATAGAGCATTTTAATCAACAGAATTAGATCATATAAATCGTGGGAAAAAAAAGAAAAAAAAAAAAGAAAGAAAAAAAAAACTATTAGCTCTCAACCCAGTGTGAATATCTAGCTGAAATTATATATGTAATCGTTATATAATCGCTATGTATTTTAAGTGTAGTATGGTATATCATGCAGATGATGCTGTTCTTGTGGCGGAAACGGAGGATAACCTGTAAAGACGAGCTTTATGCAAAATGTAAAAAGTCCAATATGAAAATCTCCATTAAAAAAAAAGGATTAACGGTTAGTAAACGACCTTGACATGTAAATTAGAAACTGAAAACATTTCATTTACCTCAGTGTTAATATTACTCGTGGAGGAAATCTAGCCCAAGAAATTAACAATCAAATTGTAAAAGCAATATATATAAAGGTCAAAATTTATATAGAAGTAGCACGACCAGTAATAACTTATGCATTATAAACACCAGCAGAGAGCACAAGAACACGACCAATGGTGGAAACAACCGACATGAAATTATTAGGAAATAGCTGGAAAGACAATGTGCGATAAAGTAAGAGATGAAGAAATCAGAGATATGAAAGATCCAACCGCTGACTGAATGGGTAGAAAGAAGGAAAGAGTGGAGTGGAGTGTTAAATTTAAGGGCCCATCGACAACGAGGTCATTTGGGCCCAGAAGGACAGAGGAATGGAAAGCACATATATCCAGGATATCAGATGAACAATTAGTGAAAATAGGGAGAGACAAAATTTCGGAAGGAAGAAGTGTTGGGACGACCAAACAAAGAGATGGAAAGATGGATTGATTCATGTATAAAACAGGCGATTACGTCTAATATGAAGAGGAGGAGCAGAAGTAAAAGGTTATGTTGTGGTAAAAATTTCAGATAGCTCAAATGGAAGCTCGGATTTAAAGGTTTCTCACACGTACTCTGCCTTAAAGAACTATGACACGTGGTACGGGGAGCTAAAGGCTAAAAACATATATGGTACGCCAGAGGGAAAAATTGACAATTTTATTTCTTGTACGAAACGCATTAAAAGAAGAAAGGAAGACGACATGTGAAGGCTGAAAGCTCTCGGAAAGACATTTTCAAACGTCCTGGGCAGTAGCATGGCTCTGCAATTGACTTACGGATGATTGTAGGGTGCCTCTGAGAAATGCAGTGCCGCAATAAGCCCCATTGTGCCAGAGCAGTAGGCCCTTCCTTGCTTCCTTCCTTCCTCTCCCCGAACCCTGGTTCACAAAACGAACAAAGATACGGTAACCGCTCGAATTTAATCAACTCCACGTGAAGTCTCTTCCCTCCCCCGATCTCTACTACAATGGGAGTCCGTGAAGAGGGTGGGGGAAGGGGCTTATAGTATAGGATCCATGATTTATAATGTTTTAGCACTGGTAGCTCGTGGCCAGCTGGATGCACGCTGAGGTGCCGATGTGATGCATGGGATCGCGTGCTCCGACTCCATCTTCTGCCGCGAGGTGTTGGTTATATCGAATCCTAGCATCACTAAAAAAGATTAATCGCCGACGCAACGCCGCGAGGTTAGATTTTCTATACCTGAAGAAGGAGGTCCTGAAGAACTAAGTATAGAGGGTTGTCGACGCCACGATTAACGATCAATCTGCTGCATCGCATGAGCCAGCCACTCGCCAGTTCCCACCCTACCGACACCGCTGCTCATTCGGGGACGCAGACGCACGCGCTTCTCCTCGGCTCAACGCATCAACACAAACATGCACTGGAAACAAAAACCGCACTAGCACGAGGAAACAGGCTCTCGGGGATAACGAAGGACTTCTGTTTTTATGGAGCGTGTCAAGTATTTGTGGGGTCTAGCAGCAAAACTGTCAATGCACAATCGTCCCAGTCTTACACAAGACACTCGTTTATTAGAACTCCGTAGCTAGAGGAGATGTATGCATTATTCTTTTGAGCAGAATATACCCTTCTACCCTTGCACATTTTAAAATGCAACATTATCTAATTCCTACATAAATTTTGAGCACTAACGTTATTACCAGACCTCGGATTTTAGTAAAAACCAATTTTGTTCCTCACGATATACAATTTGTATTTATACGTAACATGTTGTAGGTCTTGGCAAAATGTAATTTAGAAACGTGTTAATAGAACCTTGTTTATACGCAATGCATTTACACGTAATTCGCAGTTATACGTATTAAATTTCAGTGACATACGACTGAGTGTTACGTAATTACAACGAACATATGGCATACGTTATCGTAAAAGAAACTCAAGACGTATTTTCCTTATATCTGTTGACAAAGACCCAACCTGAGTGAGCGGCTTACCACGCGACAATATCGTAGCAAAAAAAAAAAAAAAAAAAAAAAAAAAAAAAAAAAAAAAAAAAAAAAAAAAAAAAAAAAAAAAAAAATGGTATTTGGTGTTTACTGTTGAACAGCGGTATTAATCAGCCATGGGAAACAAAAGAAAGGAAATGGTACATACTAGTTCAGAAAGTAAAATTCATACGACAGGTAGAACTTAATCCACACAAAACCAAAACCAAACTTGCTCACACTTAGAAATTGCTTATACCACGCTACATACAGTTATCAGTAGGCTTAGTAGGTCAGCTAAATTAAAGAGAATTCAAGTTATGCGCGTTCGTAGTGCATGTGATAGCACAGTATGGGGAATCGGTTCAGCCCGTCTACTTTACAGGCAGAACTTCATGCTTTTGGTAGCTGACCTACTAGGCCTAGTTATTAGTGTATGCACGTAATGTAAGAAAAGTGAAACAAGCCCAAAATAACGGATTTATTTAAAGGAGGACAAGTTCAAATAATGTTTTCTTCATACAAATATTTCTTGTTTGTAAAATTGTACACATGTAGACCCAATGTATTGCTTAAAAAAAAAAAATATATATATATATATATATGATACATTATCAAAACTTAAAACCTCTTCCCCATGATATACGCAGAGACCGGGTTCAACTGTACTAATTATAGAAATATGCGTTTGAAAATGGTAGTCTTATACACCTAAAAAATACCTGATTCCACGTTAGAACTTATTTTTATGTAATTTTACATTTTTCAATTTCATTTGGTAATATGGAAGCGCTCTGTAAGCCTGTATGTCAGTCGTACCTTGACAACAATCACAGTGAACAATGCATAATATGGGGGACATTAAGTACATTGTTTTGAAAATGGGGGAGGATGCAGGGAGCATTACTTCAGCTAAGTAGCTACTGCAGGGCCCAACAATGATCATGATATTGCATTCATCAAGCTATTTTTTGTATTTCTGGTGATCACTATTAAAACCTTAGAGCAGCGATATCTAACGTTCGCAAAAGAGGGGTTTGGATTTTCCTCCTTCCACTATGCGTGGACTTTGCCTTTCTTTAACTCCCAGCCGTGTATTCTATTGCAGTGGCAGGTTGGTACATGTACTTTGCGTTTGATTTACGAAAGCACTATCAAATCTTATGTGATAAACATCTGTTCATTAATGGCTTTTTGATAGTGCTTACGTCTAGGAAGTCTATCAATATTTGGCGACAAAGTCGAAATGCTTGGCCCTAGAAAATCCACCAAGTGATCGTCGCGTAACCTATTGCGATACAGACTTTAAATATGGTTCAATTTGGAGAACCCCTGTTTGCAGATATATGTAGAGCTATACTCACTCTTATTCACACTATTCTTGCAAACGCTTATTTCTGCATTATTTGAATCGACATAAGCATTTTCAGAAGTAACTGTATTGCTATGTTTCTCTGTAGGTGCAAGGGGAATATAGGAATACAGTAGGTTTTAGGTTATAGTAAAATGTTTTAAGAGCTGATTGCCATGCGATGTCTTTAAAATCCCGTTCTTTTTGCATGGCCAAGAGATGAAAAGGTGAATAACATTACTATTTTAAAAAAGTATAAATATTGGAAAATTCAGGCAAATAAGAAAAAAATACCTCGGAAGTGGTTCACTCAAAAGAAAAAAAAAATACTAAGTATTTGACAAAAATTGTGTGTTTTAACGAGATCCACATTTTTATTTAGTAAGCTTTTGTGTGTCTCTTACTGATTACCATTTATGCAAAAATAATCCACAATGAAGAGGTCTTCTGAGAACATTCCCAGAAAATTAAAGTTATGATTTAGAAACTACCGTAGGATCGCCAGCTTGTGTCCCTCGCTGGATACTGACTATCTGTCCCTCCGATTGAAGAGTGGAGTGGGGTACAGCTGCTCATAGCGTAAAGTTCTCCAAAGAGAGAAGGTTGGACATCCCTGCTCTAGAGTCTTCAGGCAAACCGAATTACTCGCAACTGGGATTGATACAGGGAACTTTTTTTTATTTTTTTATTTATTTAAACAAATTACACTAAGCAAGAGCTTATCTAGTAATATTTTCTTCATAAATAAGTTCACAAGTTTAGGCGAGTCTTCTACTGAAGGCCCCAAAGTTTATACTAATTCTTACGGTCACACGTTAAGCCATCTGGCTTTACTTTTTCAATCTTCAAACTTCATACTTACTAAGCACTTTCAACGTCTCTTTGTTTTCAGGATGCTGCACTTTTAAATGGTGTTTTGTTGCAGTGTTTTTATTTCTTCTATAAGAGAATTAATCTTGAGATCTCTATGTATGTCATCACTGTGCACATACCAATGGTCCATTAACTATTGTTCTTACAACTTTATTTTGCAAAATCTGTATGTGTTTTATGTTGGTCAATTTAGAACAGCCCCAAAGCGGTATTCCATAGGTCCAGACTGGCTTTAACAGCTGCTTGTATATTAATAGCTTATGATATAGAGAGTGACAGAAAAAATCAACTTGGTTCCTGATTATGTTGGTGAAAACGTTTCTAAAAAACTCAAATCAGTGGTTCAAATAAACCCAGGACTGACAGTTCTCCGCGCAGTTGCTGATATCCTGTCTGGCCAAACCTGAACACATGAATGTGCTGTTCCCTAATACCAACACTAAATATGCTCTGGTGACACCAATTGATATGGAACACTCATTTTCGGCTTTTAACATGGTGTTATCTGACAACCGATGCAGTTTCTCAATGGAAAACTTAGAAAACGTGTTATTTGTTTATTGTAGCTCTAGTAATGGACAGGTACAATAAAGACATTGTCAAATGTTTCGTCCAATTTGTAATTGGAAATAAAATGATGTACTTTTTGTTCACCTATTTTTGTAATTTTAGAACCTATTTTGATTTGTGATAGAACCCATTTTAGGTACTAAATTTGTGAGTTTTAGGAACTATACGTCCAAGGTATAGTTATTACAAATGGCGACTGATTTATTTGCAACTAGCAGGGAGAGATTGCTATTTCAGCATCCAACATTCCTAGGAGATTGCCGTAATTGGAAGTGAAATAACAGAAGTTCATGATCAGTATGTGTTCAGTGTATATTAACTGTGTTTAATCACGTAAGCAGAAGATCTAAACCATCAAATCATGTGATTATACAAAAACTTCCGCTCCGTCAATGACTGTGTAAAACTGGAGATTGTCACATGTTTCCCCATAACGCCTCTTTCAATTAAAGTGGGTTCAACCACTCCTATATTTGTGCAAACCTCTCAAATAATTTACAGTATCCCTATATAACTTCTATAATGGTGCTCTGCTCGCACTAGGACGATCACTGGATTATTTTAGTTGTGGTTACAACAAATCACTTGGTAATATTAAAATTGGTACAATTCAACACTTCATACGCCTCTGTTGTCCAATTAGTAAATTCTACTAATTCGAACCCTAATACTTTGATAATGCTTCCCCGTTTCAATGACAGTTACAATTGTTTCTCTATTTCTAAGGTGTGTATGTTCGAAACATGATAAACGCCATAAAATATTCCATGAACACGAATGGAATCGTAAAAAATTACTTATTACGTGACATCTGGGTCACCTGTGATTCGCCAACAGAAACATTGCCCTTTCTGCAGCTCAAAGATTCATGGGGATTGCAGAATTTGTCTAGTTATATTTGAAGAGGATTTCGTCGGTTACGCAACTCAACATTTTCCTCATAGATGGCGTTTATCTCGCAGAATGCCATCCGTAATTTAATTCATTTCCGCCAAAACTGGAACTAGCCCGCTTTTAGACCCTTCATTTATAAATATATTTAACGATGACTGCGGATTAAAAAAATTTAATAATGTCTCCCGTCTCCCGCCGTCTCTTAAATTGGGAAGATCCAAATCTTTAAGATATCCTGTTTAAATTTATACTAATCATACACACAATAACAGTAATAACTTTGCCGTGTTTCAAACTGACTATTTAAATATTTATTTCTATTGTGTAAATCCCTTACACTATTAAAACTGCTCCACTCAATGGACTTTTAAAAGTATTTTCTTTAAAATTTCAAGTTTTACAACAAATGTGTTCACAAAAATATCTGTTGTGTTGCATAATTTATATTAAGGAAGATGTGTTATTTTTTGTACTCTCCAAAATGTCTGATTTTCAAAAGTTAAGATTTCTTTCCCAAATTGCAGCGTTATTTTAAAACAGGTATGTGGTCTTTTTTTAAGTAGCATTTGAAGGGCAGCATATAACCTTTGAAGCAATTTTGTAAAAAATGCGTCAAATGTTGCATTTTAAGTAGGGATAAACCGTTATAAAGTGTTTGCTACAAGAAGTATAAAGTAGGGCATGCCTGTTAATAAGCACGTGCCTGTTCACTTATAATTTTAGTTAATTTGTAATTTAAATGTACCAATTGGAAACCACTAAATTTTGTTTAAGTTTAGAATATGCGCTATTTTATTAAAAGAACGCTTTTGTAGCTTTCCACAATTTTGGTGAAACTTTACGAATGCATTACCTTAAGGTCATAAACTGTTATGCATCATCGGTAGACCTTCGAGTTTCGGGCATTAAAAAGTTAAAAAAAAAGTAACCATTGTGTGGTTCGATCCCCGGTACCAGCATGGGGATTTTATTCCCTCTGGGAGGTCTGGCACGGGGTGCACTCAGCCTCGTTAGGTCCCGGGGGGACCAATTGAGGAGCTACTTGATGGAGAAGTAGCGGCCCCAGGTCGCGAAGGCCACATACCTGGCCGGGAGGGCTCGGAGCGCTGACCACGTCCCACCCTCCAGTACTGCACCCCACCAATGACGCTTGTAGTGGGCAGAGGTGGGGGACGCAGCCACTTTCACGGACTGTTGCGCTAGAGTTTAGCTAGATTTTAGTTGCCATTGTATGGCAAGCATGGCAAACTCGATTCAACATATCTATAGGTACTGACTTGAGATCTAATGTTTCTATTAATTTTGGGAACGTTACGGTTTATTCTGCTACAGTAAATATGAGTCTTGACATTATCCAGTTTACGCTATCCGATTAGAAGACATATAAAGTATGGTTAGCAGTAACTGGTTTAGTCATTTGTTACACTATTATGACGTAGCATATCACATGGCCCATAAAACATAGGTACAACAACTGTTGCATTCTAATTTTTCTTCACATGAAGGGGAAACAACAGGTTTAAGACCACCCGAACTCAAAGAAAGGCATTATTACACAAGGGTTTATCTTCGTGGTGGTAAATTACACGCTAAATAAGGAAATATCTCAAGGGTGCTTTCTATACATGCTGGCAAAGATTATTTTACTACATAACACATTTTGCATGAATAACTAAGATTTTGGATTTTCTAAAGGCTATTCTAACAATTTCACCAAACTATCACACGTTAGAGATAACAATATTACAAATAAAACAGGCACTTCGGATTTTGCATAAATGCTTCGCTATATTCTCTTCACTCTTAATTAATGTTATTTAACGATCAAGCAATTAACGATTTCAAAGAGGGAAAACTGTGGAGTTATTAAATTTATATGGTTTAGATGATTTTGATTCCACATTTGCCATTTACACAATGTTCTCCTTCGTATATTAAATTTTTCCTAGTTTTTAAGTGAAATCTACCTATAAATGTTAAGTTCTTTTATTAACAGATGGATTTTATCCCAGCCACCCGCAGTCTAAATAAATATGTATTATCGTGGTGTTACCTAATTACTAAATTGACTCTCAATTAGAACAGCTGGTGTTTATAAAAATTCACAGCAATAAACACCAATCATGTGCGAGAAAAATGAATTACAGGCTTGTGGAAGCTTGTTAGTTATCATATTATTCCTTTGGTCTACTGCCACATGGTTGTCCTGAAATGCTTACAAAGTCAGTATGTTTTCAAAGGAATCCATTTTCCAGTCGCCTGCCCCCCAAATGCGTCTCAAAGCAAATATTCGTTCAAACGAAATTCTAGGCTTCCTTTACACTCATCTTTCTACCCTTTCTAAATCAGAGAAATAAATTCCGATGCTGTGCCAGTCTTAGTATTCTAGGCATTTAAAGTGGGATAAATATGACAAAAAGAAATGTGTAGGATATATGCAGACTGCCCCTAAACTATCATAGCATTTCTCGAACCCCGTCAAAAGCTTGGATTTCTTATCATACTGGGAGTTTATGTACAGGATGCACTCAGCCTTATGGAAAAAACCTATAGTGACAATTAAGAATCTATCTGATACATTCAGAGTGGGCACTAATATAGGGTGCTCTAAAATTATCCTTAGAAACTTATAGGACTAGTAGAGCGGACTGAGTAGACCATATTTTGACTTGGATCCCATATCCGGAAATGTCCGTTTCCGTGCTACAGTCATTCGAAAACAAGTTTGTGTGATAGCTATAAAATAGGGTATTTGTGGTAGAGAGTGCTTACGTCGGATCAGCTTGTCATTTGACATCTATCCCACCTCACTGGCCTGGTTTGAGATTCTTTCACATGTCATTGAGTGTTAGAGTAACGTCATGTTCGGGAACATCTGGACCAACGATTCGGCCAAAGATGGATAGGCCAAGGTGGTTCAAACGCGTGGCCTCAACGATCACTGGATCTGACTTTATTGAACTGTTTCCATTGTGGTCAAATGGAGAATTTGGTTTATGAGACTCCTGTAGGTAGGTACAGAAGAAGATCCGGTGGTACGTGTTGTGGTCACTGCCAGACAGATTGCAGAGACACCAGGTGTGATACAGCGAGTTTATTACAATATTCATAGGTAAAATGTGTATATGGAAGTTTGTGGTCTCCACATCGAACCTTACCTATAGCGGACCAGAATGCTAACCCTCCTTTGAAAAGGACAAAAGCAATTTAAATTTAACTGCAAACAATAATGTTCGTGAAAAAGTGATTAAGTTTCCTTTTTATTTATTTGGTTATTAACGAGTTGAAATGTAAAACAAGCAATGCACTGGGTCACCCCTAATAAGTTACTTGTAAAACTGGTCGTGTTAAAAAGATGTTACGTTTCCCGAAATGGATTACAAGTCAAAATATCTACTCAGTCCCCTCTAGAAGTCCTAGGAGTTTGTAAGGGGAATTTTAGAGCATCCTGTACATCTTTGAAAACCGGGGAGTGACAGGATGACGCAAACGTGAAATTCAATATATATATTATTAGTATAGTTATACGTGAGTATGTATGCACTACCAAAATGTGTACAAATAATAAACTGGAGTGAGTTCTAAGTCTACTAAATTGGAGGGAGCTTAGGTATGTTTATTCTGGGACGGGTTTGCTGTAGCTCTTGGTATCTTGGGACACAGGTCAACCACGTACATAGAATTTCCTAAATGGAACTCTATTTCAAACCCGTACACGTGGTAGAACTCTAATACTGTGCGTTTCCTTGTAAGATATTTTCTAGAGTTATTTCCATCTTCCACGTTACTGCATTTGTGGGAACAATGCGGAGGTAGTCTTAATATAATGCGCTGACTCTCTTGCAAGGAAATTTTAAGTTATGTGACACCGGGCGCGGCGCAAAACGGATTGTTGGGGCTAAGATACTACACACCCCATAACAGCCGGTGAGCAAAAAACGGCATTCAAGGTCAGGCTGCCTCACGAGACTGTTTCTGTACACGTGATTAACAACAATCAGAGTGGCAGAATCAAAAGGGGGTTTTCTCCACAGCCTTCAGGAAACATATGTCTACGTCATCGCGGCTCGTCTGTAAAGTTCAGAAAGGTTCACGTGACGTCATCCTCTCTATATAAGGAGGCAAGGAAACAGCAGAGCGGAAAGTTACAATTACGGACATGCGTCGTCAGTGTGTTACTGAGTGTGACTGCGCGTCGTAAAGGAGATTGAACGAGCGTTGGATGATGCATCGTGGTAATTAGTGTATAAGAGATAGAACGTGAGGAAAAACACTGAAAGGACTGAGTCAAGGTTACAAGAAGTATACAGTTGTGCGCTGTAATTGCACGAAAGTCTTTAGAATGTGTTAACGATGACCAGAAAACTGTATTTTTGCAAAAGTTTAGAAGACAATAAAGCGATAGAAAAGTAACCAGATTGAACTTTGTCACAATATGTACAGTTTACAGGCGAATATCCACGTAACAAAACACATAAAAGGTAAACCCCATGGCATTCCCTGTTCTTTAGGAAATGTTAGATCATTCACTAAAACCGCATTAAATATATACCGGCTAAAAATTCAAATTACATATTTGCCTTTATCTGTGCAATAAACAGAGTTTATATTATTTTCTTTAATCAACGAATATGTGCAATTAGTTTCTACAGTGTGTCTTCAAGGTCCACATTCAAGCAGTTACAATTGTTCCAAAGATGACACCATAGAAAGCTCTGGTAGAATTTTCATGGCACTAATCTGTAAGCTATTTAGGAATCAAATTATCTCGAAAAATTGAAACTTGTCGCTGTGTGACTTCTTTCTTTGGGAGCAATTATTTGAAGAGCTATTGCATGAACTTTTTGGACAGAAAAATAGTAATAGAGGAATACACTCTATTCCTGTTGCAGTGCATGTCCTTTGACAATATTCATTGGGGGCTGGTAGAATGTCAGCGCCGAATGAGGTTCATTTTTTGGAGCATAACTTTCAATGAACGAAGCATTTTCATTTGTTCCATATAATGACAACTTTTTAGATTTAAACTCATATACTTATTAATATTTACTAAAATATTGTAAAAACTTGGTATCCTCGAGTCACCCTGTATATAAGCTGATGAAAGATTCACTTACCCATAAATGTGCGCACCTAACTAAATGAACCAGCTGAGCTACTGTATAACAGTGAGCAAGGAAGATAAGTGATAATAGATTTGGGGGGGGGGGGGGGGGTGCATGATTGCGAACGCTCCTACACAATACATTTTTACTCATTTCCATCAGATATCGTGCGTTAAGATCCTTACATGATTCATTAAGCCACAAACGCAAATACCACACATTTATGTTGCCAAACACTCCTACCTTTGCAATAAAGCGGTAAAATATCGCAACATTATAGAGAAATACACCTAAAATCGCGTTTGTTGGTGCTGGTCGATTCATGATAAGGGGTTATAAGCCATTATTTCCACAAACGAGAATGTCCATTCCATTCGCTAACAAACAAAAGCCGAGAGCAAAAAATTACAAAATCAATTAATGCTTTTCATAGTGTGCTCCATTTGCAAGCTGTTCTCGAACGCAATGGTCATCCAGGAGAAAATGGTGCATGTTTACTAATGATGTCCAAATCCAATTAAATCCCATACACGTAGAGACGTTATTTTCTGTGTATCCAATTTTTCAACACTTGTGCCCTAAAGGTAGTATAAAGAAATTAAGAAACAGGAAACAAGTGCTACAACAGCATCATCAAAGAGACAAAAAAGCGTATTATAATATTTTGAAACCTGAAACAATAGAATCACTGATAATTTTTGCAAATTCCACCGGTATCTGTAAAACATTTCAGAATTTTTCATTGTTGCACTTGAACTCATAGTCTTAAAGCTTAACGGCTTTACACCCTTCTCAAAGGAAGATGATAAACTTACGTAAAATATCACTGGATTTTTCACTACCCATAACGCTTTAATTAGTAAATTATTATCTTGAAATAGTTCGGATTAATCTTCTAAATAAGACGTGGTTAACCTTACAGTATTGCAAAGTACTTTTATCACGAATTTATTTTTGGAACTTCAGTGGCTGATTGTAAGCTTTATTTATTTTTGGTGTGTTGGGTGTAGGTAAGGGGAAAGATGGGGATTATATGCATTATTATCGATAAATGCATTAGAATCGCAACTAAGGTGATTAGTGAGAATATTGCAAACGAATGTGCGTCTTTTTGCATTTGATATTTGCATTTGCATTTGCATTTGAATTATGCTTCGTAATCAAATATTATCTCCCAAATGTATTACGTATAAGTAGCTGAACTAGGTTACTATTAGAGCTAATTTTTAAAAAAAATGAGAATATTTTTAAAGATTTACATTTTAGCTATATTGATAAGCCTTTATTGCTGTATTTAAGGTTAATTTAATATTGAGGTGCATAGGTATTATTATTTTTAAACCGTAATGCTATTTTGAAGTATCTTATTGTACTATTAATAAATACCATCTATGCACTGAGGTCGTTTCCTTAATGTGGTAGTAGTGTCGCTGCTGCTTACTTTGTGGGGTTCGATTTCCGGTACCGGAATGGGAATTTTCTCCCTCTGGTAGACCTTGTCCAGGGTGCACTCAGCCTCGTTAGGTCCCTGAGAAGCCAACAGAGGAATTGTTTAATTGAAAAGTAGCTGCCCCTGGCCGAGAAGATCGAATAACTGGCCGGGAGGGACCGGGACACTGATCACGTCCCACCTCCAGTACTGCACCACAATCATGAGGTCTGTGGTGGGCAGAGGTGAGGGATGCAGCGGTTGGGAGGTAAGACTTAGCCCGGATGGGTTTTTTTGGCACGAGGTTGCGTTTATCTATGCATTGATACAGTACTACTAATGATGATATTTTTCAATTTTAAATACAACCTCTAATGATTTATAATTTCATAGAAGAATTTTATTCAGAAAGATACAACAGATTCGCAACTTTTTTAGTGCATATGTCACTAATAAAATTATCATAGTGCTTAAGAAATAAGATTTAATTTCATATATAAATCAACTAATTCGGTAAACTTCAGCAAACCATCAGCAAACATTTGGTTACGGTTCGTTTCAAAGGATTGCTCGAACTGATGCATATATTTTTTTTTGAAACAAATATCTTATGATTCAACTTTAAAATAGTACATTATTATATTGTATAAATGCATTTCTAAATATCCTACCAGATTTTGATAAACTAAATGTTAAATGATATACTTCAATTTTTTGCTTAAAGACCTAAAAGTGTATGAAAATGATTGTTTAAGAACGTTCTCAGCTAAGCATGTTAACAAAGCCTTAACTCATTATTTTTTATCTCTTAATAGTAAAGAGGTTTTCAAAATTTCATTGTTTTGCATCCAAAAGTATATGCGGAAGAATTTGAAAATGAGAATATGCCGACAAATGAAAACTGGAGGAAAGAGAGTTTAAAACTTATAACACTAAAATAGCAATTTTCTTGCTTTACGCCTTTAAAACCATGGATATATCAGCCATCCTAGACATTTTCTGAAGCCTCGCTTGAATAGTTTCTTCACTTCCATATAGGCAAAGCTTATATATAGTACAGAAGTTAGACTTAAAAGTGACATTAGTTTAGAGTTTTTAGTGGTTAATAATACTAAAACCCTAATTGTGAGTTTTGTCAACTTTCTTCAGAAATGGGTATCGTTAAAACGTTTATTTTATTATCGTTTTACCATAAAAACACCTTCTTCCATCAGTACTTTCAGTTTCTACGGAGAGTAGGAAAATATTCTAGTTAAAGAGAAATTTCCCTGCCACAGCTGAGCATCAAACCCGTGAGCTATGGGTTGAGAGGCCAGAACATTGCTACCCAATCACAGAGCTAGTCTGAGTAATGTTTATTTGTTCTTTGTGTGTAGTATGAAATGACCTATCTGTCTGATTTATGGCGAGGTTGAGTCAGTTTTGACGTTTGAATTTGTTTACTCCTCTTAAGATGTGTGTATGTGTGTGTCTGTGTGTGTGTGTGTGTGTGTGTGTGTGTGTGTGTGTGTGTGTGTGTGTGTGTGTGTGTTTGCTGGTGAAATGTTTTGACTCTATTGTTTTATGTTATTTTGCACCTGAAGCAAGTTATGTTTGATTCAGACGGCTATTTTGCACATGTGAGTGTGTTGAAAATATATTCATTTGTGGTACAATAGGCATCTTCCCCCTCCTAGTGTATTTTTTATTATTTTTTTTTTATTTTTTTTTTTCTTTTTAATATAGGGTTCACTATTTAAAAGCTGACAGTGTTTTGTTTTTGAGCCAAGTATGCTTGATGCTTGCTGTAAGCAATAGAAATATCAACCTTCAAACTCAGACAAAGCTCGATGATTATATTGAAAAACACTTACAAATTTGTATATGTATAACAAACCCCGGTTTTCATTTCCTTGGGATGGGAAAATCACACTTGATGGGAAGGCCAGGCCTACTGGATTCCGCGTCGCTGTGAAGTTGTTATTGCTATACAGAAAGATATAACTTTGCCAGTATGGTTAATTCCGACAACTCATTCGTTTATTTTGAGAGAACTGAAAGCAAATTAAATTGAAACACTTCTGTAGGATTTGTAGAAACAATAAAAGAATACTTTTTAGCCTAAAAGTTTACTTGTTATGCACTTAATGTGAAAACCAGATAGTTTCTGACATAAGATATTCAAGTATGCTTGTTAAAGCATTCAGTGAGAAAAGTAAAACAAAACTAACATTTTATTTAACAATTTAAGAAAATCAAAATCAAAATTAGTAAATTTATGCAGACACAACTTACGGGACGTTTATCTGAATTATGTTGTTAATTTTGTTACTACTTACCCACAATATGTTGAAGTATTGTATTCCATCCAAAAATTCGATTCCAATGTTTCACTGGAAATATACGTTTTGAGACTCCCTGAATCCGAAAAAAAAAAAAAAAAAAAAAAAAAAAGTCACAGTGCGTGCGCTCTCGTGTGTATGTATGTGTGTGTGTGTGTGTGTGTGTGTGTGTGTGTGTGTGAGTGTGTGTGTGTGCGCGCGTGTGTCTGTGAACAGCATAGCTCAAAAACGAAAATTCGGTTAAATGCCAAGTTAGGTATTAGGTTTACAATTTTCCAAGCATGTGACACGGAGATATTCAAGAAAATTCTCCACCCTAAGCTACATTTTACATCGAAATATTTTCACCTTGTCTTATTTTCTGAAAAACAGCTCTGAGAATTTTGATTAAAACACTACGCGTTTAAGGTATTTCCACGAAAACTCAAACGTAATAATGTATCTTACATTTCTGGGAATCACTTCTGAAGTCCTCGTTGTGAATGACTTCTGCATAATTGGCAAACCGTAAAAGACAGAAAAAATCATATTACTCAAAATGTGTGCATCTCGTTAAAATATTAAATTTATGTCAAATCCTTTTTGGTGGGACAATTATCTTTCAGTTACTCCTTGTTCCTGGTGTGAATTTTCAAATAGTTGTACCCTTTCAAATGGAAATCGTTATTGGTTTACCTCTCGCGATATACTGATAGTACCACACAAAACCACTGCCAATCGAAGGAATACCTTTATGGCGTGGTCACTATATTTTCACTCTTTTCATTTCTAAATATTGGAAATCCATACTTCCTCAATTTCTTGTGGTTGCAATGTTCAGCGTTGTTGCCTTTTAAAAGTTTTGTAGATCTTCGAAGGTCCTTTCTTGAGATTTGCTCATTCATTAAAATCTTTTGAGTGTAAAGCATAATTCCAATGCGTTCGTCCTTTCGCCGTTCTGGATTAATTTGTCCCCACAGTCTTATTATTCCATCGGAGCACACAATAAGAATAATGGAAGACATAATTTTGTCTCGAAGTGTATTTACGGTTCCATTTCGAAATTATTTTCTTCAACTTAATAGGAGGTTTATATACAGATTTCAGGCTACTTCATTGTTTCAGTAAGGGGAAAAGTTGGCGAGTGCTAAGGTATTTGCTGAACAGCTGCAAGAACATGACATGGGGAAATAGTGAAGTGTCGCCTGCTAACTTTCACTCAAGCCTGAAGAGAAACTCCTCGTAGCATTCTGTAGAAGCAAGCAAATATTTGAAAGTTATTCCTAAGTCTTCAAGAAACAACTTTCTTCGTTATGCACGCTATTTGCTGTCTCACGATTTGGAAATAGGTGACATTTCTCACAAACTTAGAGTGAAAACGCAACAATTCATCTTGGCATCAGTTTATCCCTCATTCATTTGTTCCTTTTCGCACAAGTTATAGAATGGGGTTATTCAAAACTACAGCAGGTATTCCTTATCTGCCATATTTATAGTTTATGTACAGGTAAAACGTCCGTAAGAACGTTTTAAGATATGTACACTTACTATTGATAAATGCGTGGAACACTTTAGTTAATTTAAAAATCAGTACTTGGGGCACACAATAAGCTTCAATAATAATCTGTAAACGCTTAGAACTTTAACATTTTGTATAGAACTTTTTACTTATAGGAGACAGTTTCAGATACTAGCGTTTTTAAGCCGAGCAGATTAGTGCATTATCAATTAAAGGAACGGTTCAATAAGATATTGCAATATCTTCATACAATTATTTTTTGCGCTGTTCACGAAAAAGCGTTATATACCATGTAGGTTTCTATTTCCTTGACATTTAAATGCTCGTAAGCGCTATTAAAGGAGTACCATGTTAAAATAATAGGGAACTTACAGCTTTAATTGTAATTTCTTCTTAAACCTGTATAAATATGTGGCGTTGTGCAAAGTTTGGTGCATGTAATATATTAGATTACGTTAAAAACATACATTTAAGCTATTTTACAAAAAAGATCCTTGTTACCATAAAATGTTTAAACAACGTTTAATGTACTTTTGCACAGAAATGCAGATTTATGTTGCTCGTTGAGTTATAACATAACGTTGCTAATAAATATGCTTTTTATTGTTATGGTTCTAAAAATATAATTTTTGTCCGACTGCGGGTTTCGGCTTTTGTAATAATATGTACATACGTATCAAAATTAAATGAACTTGGTAGTGTAAGACATCTGCCTTGTGGTAATAGCTCTATAGTAAGTCTTAGTTGGCATACATTTGGAAAACTATTCCCAAAGTTGCAGTCTGATAACTCAAAAAAACAGCATGGCAATGTTAAATTCAGGAAGGATAACTAAAACATTACAAAAGAGGAACACGTAAGTGAAAATTGCGTAATTAAACGGCTCTAAAAATTCTGCTTATGTATTTTATATTAAATAGTGTTCACTTTAACTTAAGATACATTATTTTGAAACTAAGAAACTTACATACAGCCACTTTTGCAAAACCGCTTCTACAAACTTTGGAAGATATGTGAGAAATATCAGAAAGAGCCTTCAATACTTGACTATGTCTTTCCCTCAAGGTTATTTAAATCTCCACGTATCTTTCATTTTTAATCTGTGAAAAAAATATGAACACTCAACTTGTGTAATTTTCTAAATTCTGTTTTTTAATTGTTTGTTTAAAGACACAAAGTTAATAGTTATTTTCAATCACTGTTTCTGCTACTGAATTGCGTATTTGTTCCAAAGTTTTCATTGTTGGTATTTTTGAGAAACAATGAAATGTCAAGGTGGTCATAAAGTACTGCCCCGTCGGTATAATATGATTGATGTAAAAAAGTAAAACGAGTAATAGCTAAACAATGACAAAGGTTACCTTTATAAGCCTGACAAGATATAATACCCAATTTTTAAATAAATCTGTTTTTAAGGTTGCTGAGATATTTTGTTACCAGAGATGGTCACCTCCGTTGGCAGTATAAGCTCCGTAATAAAGACTAGCATAATATCTAATGTGTTTTATGTAAAAAAACTAAAAACGGAATAGTTAAACAGTGGGAAGTGTTACCTTTAAAACATGACAAAATATAATACCCAATTTTAGAATATACTTGTTTTGAAAATCACTGAGACATTTTGTTACCTTGGTAATCTAAGTTCTGGAATAAGGCTTGGTAATTCTAGGGCTAACATGAAAATTTAGTAACTTTGGACATAATAGTAAATTGAAAAATCTAAATTGCTAATTTTGATCATTTTTGCCCAATTTACACTGATTAATTCCCTACACCTGAGCATTTTTAAAAGATATGTGACTATAATAATTCCAGCTATTATTATAGTTCAAACATTTAGAACTAAGAACCAGAATCGTTTGTTTTGCTTCTTGGAAAAATGTGATTCATGAACTAATGCTGTTATTGTAAAAAGACGTGGGAAGAATGCTTTTATGATATCAACAAAGAGGTTCAAAACTTTGATTACAGTTTTAGATACAGACATAGAGTGCAGCAGAATCGTATTTCCTGCTTGAGTACACTCAGTCACAAATGAAAGCCACAGTTTTAGTAAATCGTTAGCCCACTCATAATTCTCAATCTCGCAATTAACTACGTACCCTGACTAGGTATATTTATTTGAATTTCTGGGAATTAGAAAGCGCTCGCTTTCTGTTTATGGTTTGATAACTCCTCAACAAGTACTGAAATCATTTTGTTCTTGAAGTTTCAGTAAACCGAATAATGTGAGAAATGGTAGGATAAGAAGGGAAAGGGAACTTGGAAGGGAAGATTGCTGGAAACGTAGAGAAGACGAATTGTCACAGCATTCCCTTAATAACTCGTGGGGAGTGCGCTTATTACACTTTGTGCTCCCGGTTTATTAGACTGGGTGTCAGAGTAACTTCTCTCACGCTTAGTGTCACTACCTACTTTGCTGGCAGTCGCGACGACGAGACAGTGCAGCTCATAACGCCATGATTTGTTTTGCTCACATTAAATGTTTGAACAACAGTTATTCCTAACACTACTGCAAATCTTTCGAAATTTAAACCACAGTTGTGCATCTTAGCAACATATAACAACATTCAGCAGCACCTGCAGGATAGTTCAGAACACTTACTCCTTAAGAGTTAGAATCGGAACTGAAAACCCAATGTCACAGCGGAATTTAAACCGTTTGCCCGGCGGGTGCTCTAACCATTAAGCTACTGTGACAACCTGCCAGAATGACATTGAATTCTCAAACTGATTCGTATTTTTCTTCCGGTAAACCACAAAGAGAGTCTCAGATCAGAGACAATCACGCCAATGGCGACTTACTATTGTAAGTACTTTATGTCCCTTGATTAAATAACCGTTAGATGGTAATTATTATTTATTTATGGCAACAAAGATACTGTTGGTGTTTGCACACACATGGCTTGTGTGTTTATTAACACCAACAGTGTCTTTGTTGCCATAAATAAATAACAATTATCTACCCCTTAACTAATGTTTTTAACTTGGCATAAAGACTATAACCAACATATGTAAATAGAGATAGGCAGAGAGAGTAATAGCAGGGAATATGTTATGTTAAGGCAAGGCATTCCTCAACTTTGATAAAAATGTGGGGAAAAATGCAACAATTGTATTTTTTTGCTTCTTACTGTGTTTATGCTCCATATATACCAACCGAGCGGGATGGCTCAGGCGGTAACATCTGTGGTCTGCATTCGGGAGATCTAGGGTTCGATTTCTGTTGCCAACCTTCTGGCTAGTGGTTTCTTCTTCGGGGGTTTCTCCAGGTTGCAAGGCAAATGGTCGGAATATTCGTAATATCACCCGCATTTCCTCTTGCTCTATTTCAGCTCACTTCCGATTTCATTTCACCCTTAATACACTTGATTCTTTCAGGGTTGTTCCGCGATGTCAAGTTTCTCGGGCGCTGAAGAGCGTTGATCTCTGTAAGCCTCCATACTGCGGCGTTGCAGTTCATGGATTCCGAACCTCCCAGAGGATGTGCCCACCTCCAACGGGGCTGGTTGTGCGAGATGCTACCGGGAAGCTTCACTCTGGGACTGTTAAGGATCCTGCTGTTTGCTTTGTCCAGGCTACTGGATCGGCCAACATCTGTCTACTCTCACCTCAATACTTCAATACTAAAAGTTTCTCGTACTTGTATGCGACAACAGTTAACACTATATTCTCAATCGGCAACTCGCTTAAAATAACCCAGTAATGAGCCTCAATATATATTTATTAACCAACTTAGCTGGTGTTGGCTATCTTCACACATTCCCACGCATTATTGCTAAAATATAGTACAGCTCATCACGGTAGCAGCTGACAGAAGATTTTTTGAAGACCGAGATGTTTTTATATTTGACAGATAAGAATTTCAAAGTCCGCTTAGAGATAACTATTGTATTCGACAAAACCATATGTTTCTCTCATAATGCTTATATGCCATCACTAGAAATAAGATTAAATTGCAAATTTTCTTTTCCAACTGCTAGGTGTTTAGTGTACCAGTTAAATCTGCATTATACTGTCGCCTAATGAAAAATCTCTGTAGCATTGTAGCCTTGTGAAAGAACTTTCTACAAATCTGCGCACAAGCACGGGCACAACTTTGGCCCTTTATGGCTAAATGAATAGTACATTTTAAGCTTGCCCAGATTTTCAGCGTGGCATTCATTTTATTAGCAGTACATCCTTTTCATTTGAAGCTTTTCAGTCCATTAATCATTCCTTTCATCCTTGAGAAGTACCTTTGCTTCAATCAGCTTTAGTTTTTGCTGCATTTAGAGCGTACAAAAAACCTCTTAATGAATGAAATGTGTAGGCTACCTTCCACTCTCGAGGAGGCAATACGGAATAAATCTAGCTCTATGATGGTATATAAAAGAACAGCATTTTGTAATAGGTCTACTCTGATCTACTCTTATGCACTCAACTTTTAATTCTCATGTGGATAAGCAGTTGTGAATATGTTTGAATAGAAATACAAGAGTTTAACTTCAGCATGCTGAATTCTATTCCCTGTTCCTGCAAAAGCCGGCAGTTCTTTTAACATCTGGGTATTAAAAACCATAATATTCATATATAATTAGACTCTGCTGTGTTTTTATCTGCTTTCCTAACATAAGTGAGCAATTAAAGAATCTGGAATTTATTTACGGGTTTGTAACCACGTAATTAAAAGGGAAAAAGAAAAAAGAATTGTGCCCTCGCAATCTATCATCATATATTATACAGCTATGGATTTTATACAAAAACGTAATCCCAAAGCAGCCAGATGCTTCCATGTGAACTGGCTGGAAATAAAATGAAATCTTAGGAGTAGAAATGTTTGATTTCACTGGACTCCATGTAGTTTTTACTACTTGTTTTTAACAAGGGAAGATTGCATATGTATAGAAAAGAACCTTCGTTTGGACGTATGGCCGTATTATGATAAATTTCCTGCCCAGCTTTGCACTGCGCCTTTAGCAATCGGTTCTATTCTCATTCCACTTCCTCCTCTCTTTCCGTGTGAGTTAATCAGTTGACCTGAATTCTGTGCCTATTGATGCAGCGGTGTACAGCCGAGGCAAGTTAGGGGAGGTTGAAATCACCTCCTTACACCCGCTGGGACGGAATGACGCATTTATGCGTGGTTACTGAGTTACAGTGGCGGCAAATTCTTACGTACAGGTAATCGAAGGCGTACACTATCATGTTCTACTCCTGATTAACCCACGATGTTTCTGAGGATTAGTTTGTTGGCACGATTTACGTTTCAGAAGGTCTTCAATATTTGGTGCAAAAGATGAAGTGCGCAGTCTCATAAAATAGGCAAGGTAATTTGCACTTATCTTGCTGCGATACCTACTGTTAATGTAGTACTTTTTTGAAAATGTTTATTTGCAGATATTAGACTGCCATTAATAGGTGCAAACAAACGTAATCTCGGATACTCACAGCAGGGCAGGGACCTAAATAATTTCCACCCTTCTTTCTCAGAATACTTTACGGTCGTGGAATTCTGCAATGGAAGTTGTTTCGTAGTTTGTAGCGTGTATGAAGCCTCACTACATGGAAACTTCAAAAGTGCAAAATAATTGGGTTTGGTTTCAAATGTTCTAGGTCTTCAAATTGTGAAGAGTATGTGTCGGACAATTGCTCCAAAATTTCATTGTATTTTCCCAGGAGAATAACGCTTATCGTGAACAGCGAAAGGAAATGGTTTACATGTGCAGCTACCAGTCTTACAAATTAAGCACCTGAATTTATCAACTTCATCTCGAAAACAAAAATATTCGTCCTCCCATTCAATTGTATGTACTACGATACTCCCCGCCTTCCGCCTCTGACTACTAGGTCTGGCTCTCCTTGCCTACGTCAGTGGAGGAAGGGGGGGTAACATGTGTAAGGGAGCACCCCTGGTAAAGAGGTTGATCCCTTGTGAGAACACATGTCCTACAATATTAGTGTATTGCTTCTCTTATGATGACGAGAAATCTGGTTATTTTAGTACGTAGAATTTCCATTTATGGTTCTTAAGTAGCAACAAACATTTCTAGACAGGTAACACGGGTATGGCTATTTTTACTTATTTTGGAGAAGAGGTGAAATCTTTTTTTTTTTTTTTTTTTTGTTCTCATCCATTTACTTACATAATTGTTTATTTATTTGCATATTTAGTTATTTATTTACATATTTATTTATTAGTTTAGCTATTCATTTATTTACTTATTTATTTATTCCCAGTGTTCAAGGCCTCTGACCTCCTTTTTTGCTCTCATCCATTTATTTACTTCATTTACTTATTTATTTGCGTATTTACTTATTCATTTACGTATCTACGTACTTATTGCTACGTATTTATTTATTCGCTTACCTATTTATTCCCAGTATTCAAAGCAAAGCACCTATGAAATCTACAACTGCAAACCCATAAAATTCTCACTTTAATGGTGCATCAGAATGCATTTCAAGCGCCAAATATAGAATTTGCTGGCTGTGTTTCTGTTATTTATATATGAATTTTCTATTAACCTTCTATTGTAATATTTTTTATTGTGTATAAATACTTCGTATAGTGAACCACTTAATATTTCTGGCACTAAAATTAATGTATGTTTAAAGAGGTGCATAAATAATATGAACTTTAAGGTTTTAAAATTTCCCCTTGTCTTCAAATATAGAAATCTCGTATATCACTATAGAACCTTTGTGTATGATTTAAAATGGTACAGAACATATTTAATGGTATCGAATCTTTTTAATCCATAGAAAGATGCACAAATCCGTCACCATTAATTTATAGACGGTGAAACCTTCAGGAAAGGTACAATAGATAATACCAAGTAACGTTTTAAATATTACAATATGCCACAAGTTAACTATCAAAAAAGAGATAATTCAAAAATCAACACAATGAACAACAGTGCAAATTTTTAATAGGAGCATTACACCATAAACATTGGAATAACTCAAAATATGAAAACTCAGAATGAAACTAAACCGAAGGACTATACTAAAATGTTCCAAAAGCTCTTTTTCCCTATTTGTAATCAAATGCAGCCGAAGTACTCCTTAAAAGGAATGAGGTAACATATCATCAATACTCTAAATACCATATTCCGCGATTTTTACACAATACACACACACAACAGCTTGTATCATGTGACGAATTAAATTCAAATCTCTAATACAAAATTCGTGAACCTAATCGTATGATACAAAGTAACTCAGCAATAAAAAGTATGTTGTGGATAATTCAGTGTTAAGAGCGGAAATGTGGGATTGAATCCTATGCAGATATTAGGTAGTTTAATGTTTACCCATTTTGTAGGTATTCCATGGTATTGTATAATTTAGTATCTATAAAAATTCTATGTTATAAAAATTACAAATAAGTTATACCAGTTAAGAGTTCTGGATTGGGTCCGAAAAAATTAAAGGTAGAAAAGGTCTCCGAATGCAGATTATAAAAGATGAACAATAAGTAATTAAAAGCATTTACCTACACCACTGGAATATACGATGTTATTATATTTATAGTTATAGATCGCAATTTGGATGCAATTTGACATCGCATGATGAAGTTAGAAAACTGAAAAATAATACTTTTTTAGGGAGATTTGGAACGCTTAACTTCAAGCACAGTTAGTTTTGGAGCCATATCTAATACAACTTTCTATTAAGCATTTCTATGTTATCCTGCTTTATAAAATTCTGAGGCTTGTTTCTGAAAAATGATGCAATTTTTTTTTCTTTTCTTTTCTTTTCTTCTTGTGCTGCAATTTGCAATACATTTTGGTTGGAAATAAGACGAATAAATATATTACAAGAATTGTGGCTGCAGCAGAATGTATTTATTTGGCAAAGAGGGAACGATTTTATGTACCAGTGGTTTGCACATACTTAGATGCCTAGGGTGGCTGTTTCATCATGAATTTTGGCAGAACATATTCTGTACTCTAAACTTTTTCACTTGTAATCGATTCACTATAGTAGCAAATTAAACCCCTGAGAGAGGGCTAAATGAGTAATCTGCATTTTTCATCATTTTTGAAACTCATCAATTTCAACTAAGAAGTATTGCTTTTCACTAAAGGCCGGAGAAGTGTGCGTTTTTCTATAGGTACACTGCACACGGACTTCACGTTATGGCTCGCGCATGTAAACAACTGCAGATAGGTACAGCCTGACCATGAAAGAATACTACCACTCTACATCTGGAGCTCATTGAGAGAAGAAATAAGAGTCGTGTTATATTACACCTTAACCTTGCGTCGGCAAACTCTTGCAAAGCAACACTAGTTCGCAGAGCACTACGTTACGTCGTTTGCGACTCTTGTTTCCACAGTGGCAGTTTTAGCACATTTGATTGCCGTGCTGTACTTCTGACGCCATTCATGCTAACCTGTCGAGAGCGATGAATTTTCTGGGGCCTAAATTGCTTAGCACGGCATACTTCGGAAGGGAAGTAAAGTCTGTGGTTTCGAGTCGTAAATGTATTGCACCCCAAACCTGGTAAAGGGATTTCTGAGCGTCTTTCCCACTCAATATAGAATGGGATTCTGAGAACTAAGGCAGTTAAAAAGCTTCTATAAATAAACAACTTTAAAAGAAATAAAAAGACAACGCTTGCTCATCGGTTACGAACATTTCTTAGTAGTCAGAAAAGCATGGAAACAAGGACAAACAATCTTAAAGAAAAATGGTGTGACACTGTTACATGTCTCTTCGTCTACACACAGCTTTATTTCAACTCTCCAGTACCGTCTTTTATTCCCTGTAGACATTCCCTTTATTAACAGAGACTATTATGATCTGCACCCCATGATCACTATTCTCATTATGTAAACAACATGTACATATTCTCAATTGATTATAATCGTCGTCAAATGAGATAAACTCAGAACAGCTGCTAGAGCAAAACCTCTCGAACACGGTTCATTTAATCCGAATTTCCAGTTGTGGATCTCCATCTCAACAAGGTTATAATTGTACGCATGTTTAACAGGCACTGTGTTCCCTCCACTTCGAACACCAAATTTTGCTGATACCATTGCACGCAGATTGAGTGGAAAATACGCTTAACGTTTGGTTATCGATTATAGACTTATGACGCTGCAACTGAAGTGAAGTGATTTTATTGGCTCAGTGATCGATCTGTGGTCACGAGTGTTGTGGGCAGAAGTCTGTTGGAATGGGAAGAAAAACCTTACTCAGGCAGATCGGAACATATCACACGGTTCAGTGAACAATCAGCTGTTTAGCGGCGATTATTGGAATAACACTTGCCAGAGAGGCATTAGGCAAATTAATCGCTACTCATCATCTGTGCCATCAGTGGCTACTGAACGCTCCACCACGGCACTTACAAAGGATCTTCAATCATTACATAGCATAATGGCATGCATGTGGTTTAAGATGAATGAATACACAATTCACTATACTCGAACTGATACGTTTATGTTATAACAGCATATTCGTATAAAATCAATAAAAAAATTGAAACCTCCAACTACAAGAAAGTATTGTTCTATTCTTATATTTTTAATACGAACAAACGAATGTTTCTCACATAAAGGTACGCAGGAATCCTGAAAAAAGATTGCCAAGTAGTATTACTATTGACTCAGGTGCTAATAAAACACAAATTAATATTTGTATTTGGAAATTATAAGCAACGAACCATGAAAGTAAATGAATAGTTTAAAGAAAATCACATAGCGTGCTTTTGCACAATTATCACATGTACAAAGAGTGCCAAAGAAAATCTCACTGCACCTCACGATGTTCCATTATTTATCGTTACAAGAAGCCTTGCCATTTCATTGGTTGCTTTAGGCCAAGGCGCAAGGATGTGCCATTCCTTTTGCTATAGCCCTAACCTATAACCAAAACAAGGGTTACAAACTGGCGTAGAAACGAAATTCACGTTTACGCAATTGAACGTATTGGCTAAAAGAGAAAGAGATGAGTGAGTGCATTCAGTTTGTCATGCAGACCTCCTGGCAGCTTTCTCCTTTCTAATTTTCAGAACTGGCGTCAGTGTGCTAGATGTCTGCACGGGCTCGGGTGCAGCCGTCGACCTATGTGTTGGGGTGCAGTTTCAAAGATGTTTGTCAGGCTTGGGCCGGGCCTGGGCTTGAAAATTAAGCGGAAAAAGTAGTTTACCTTATTGTTTGGTCACCGGCGTTGAAATGCCGAGAATAACACAATTATCCAAGTAGTAATAGTAATAGTAGTAATAGTAGTAGGAATAATAGTAGTAGTAATAGTAGTAGTAGCAGTAGCACTAGCACTAGCACTAGCACTAGCAGTAGCAGTAGCAGTAGCAGTAGCAGGTGGTGGTGGTAGTGGTGGTGGTGGTTGTGGCGGTGGTGGTGGTTGCGGTGGCGTTGGCGGTGGGGGTGGCGGTGGCGGTGGCGGTGGCGGTGGTGGGGGTGGGGGCGGGGGTGGGGGCGGTGGTACCGGCGGCGGTGGCGGTGGTGATGATAAAATAATAGTTCTAATTTAATTAAACAAAACGATTTTGTTGGAAACAAAATGATACAATTGGGCCCGGGCCGGGTGGTAGATTATAACCTGTTCTCGGGCTAGGGCGGGCTCGCAGACCTCTAAGATGTATATCTGTAACTCTGCGGTTTCTAAACGTACTGAATTCTACATATTGAACCTTGAGTTATTGGATTTCTTGTTGCGTAAGTTAACTGGAACAGCTTAGCTACTCTGACTTATAACAAATTGTTTTTTCCTCAACTCAAAACTTGCCTGAGGGCTTCTAATGCTCTACAAAGCTGAAACTCGCGCGTTGTATTTACATAATGCATTGGTTTAAACACATGGAAATTATTTGTTGTAATAATTTAGCTCTCCCCTGGTTATATCTTGATACAATTGTTAACCACACCGGTCAATAATTTCGGCTTCAATTTATACAAACGTGATTTTGGCATCGAAGTTCTTTTCTTTATGTTACGTACTGATTTTATATGCACGAAAATCACATAGTTGCTGTGCCCAAAATTTTTCAGACTCTTATGAATCTTGAATTATGACGATAAGTTGGCATCGTGATTGATTTGTTAGATCGTTCGTCCCTCAGCTAGGCAGCCCGCGTTCGATCCCTGGGAACCGCATGTGAGATTTGCGGCCCTTTCATTCCACCAACTGCTTCACTATCGCATTTCCTTTTATCCATTTCATATCATCCCCTTCTTCACTCCCATACCACGTATCGAACTGATCACTCATCCTGGATACTCTGTGATTCAGAATCCGTCAGCTCCTCGACAGGCATCTAACCCCAAGCGATGACTTGTAAATCTTGCGGGTGCAAGTTCTCTATACAGAGAGAGTAAATAGAAGAAAAAGAAGAAGAAGATTGTGGCGATAAAGACATGATGAAAATAAATTTTCTTTCATGATAAAGGTCGCTAAGCCTATAAACACATTTCTTAGATATTATGAAGCTAATTTGTAAAATTGTTAAAAACTATTAATAAACGAAGAAACGGTGACACAATAAAATATTTTATATGATCAGCGGTTTTTAAAATGAAAACTGAAGTACTGTCTATCTATCTGTCTGTCCGTTCGTCCGTCACGGTAGGGATTCCGTCCGATGGCTTACTGTGCGTCGGACCCTGGCAGGAAGGATAATATGAAAGTACTCTACAGGCAGTCCGAACTAATGGCAGACACAATTACCAATACGGTGGGTCCCTAAAAGGTGCAGGCAAGTTCTTCAGCCCTACAGAGTTCCAGGGTCACCACAGAGAGCCCGCCACCGGCCAGTTCCGACTGAGCAATTGGTACCCCTGGCAGGGCGGCCCTCAGACTACAGCGTCTTCCCTCAGCCGGGTACCGTACTTCCAGAGCGCAAGCACTACAGCAGCGCAGGCTGCCGGCGAATCCGCTGACTCTTACTATCTGGAAAGACCGGATAAAGAGAATGAAATAAATGAAGTGAAAGGAAGTGTAACGGGGAATGCAGCATTCGCCTGAGTTACCTGCAAAAAACCCCCGAAAATCCTAAGGTCAGGAAGGTCGGCCGAGGGAATAGAACCTACTTCCTCCCGAATGTGGGCCACAGATGTTATTACAGATGTTACCGCTTGGTAAAGCCGAAGCACAATAACATAATATATTAAAATAGGTTATTTCCATTCAGTGACTTCTTTGTGAGCTCATGTTTTATACTCGTCTTAGCCAACCGTCAAGAAACATAACTTCCATCAGCGCTGCAGCATTTAATGAAAGGAAAGGAGATTAAGGGAACTGCTTCGTCACTTATGATGGCAATAGAGACACATTTCTAACAAACTGTGCAACATGTATATTTCATATTCTCTCACCATTGTGTCTGAGGTAAGCTTGTATGCTCATGAAGTTTATCGTGTAGAGTTGCTTAAACTTTATGAACGGCGTTAAAACATGAACTACAACTGACGAATCTAATAGCGCTTTTACTTCAAAACCTTTACGACCTTCTATCTATCGAAGCTTTCAGGAGTCTTCGCAGCACCGGACTTTCTTTTCGTAGCAAACACGCCGAAATAGATCATCGAACGTAGGCAGTTTTGGGATTGATATCTATACCTTTTTTTGTGAGGAGGAAGAGGCGAGTATAAAATCCTTCGCTTGAACAGCCACAAACATGGCTTCTATTTCCTTGAGGGCTCTTGATCTGATCTGGTATTGAGAATGGCAGCGATCAATGGATTCAAGCATTGCCTTCTTATTTCCTTGCAGTGGCCCCAACTCCGTTTCCTTTCCCTATTATTCTTTAAGTAGTTTTTGTTCTGCATTGAAATACAACGTTCCTTTGATTTAAGAAGTTCAATTCAGGACCTTCCAGAAGACAATAACGTTTTCATAATTTTTGCTTCGCCATTACCCCTTGAAAGTTCAGTTTCCAGCGCATTTAGAACCTCTGTGTATGACCATATTCCTTTAAGGGATCAGGTACAGCCAGGTACAGGATCAGGTACAGTAAACATTTTACCAACATTTCTGGAAATATGCATTGATTTGGTGGGTGGATCGGTGGGCGAGTGAGTGAATGAGTGAGTGAGTGAGTGAGTGAGCGAGTGAGCGAGTGAGTGAGTGAGAGAGTGAGTGAGTGGGTGAGTGGATGGGTGAGTAAGTGAGTAGGGTTTAAGGGCCCGTCAACAACGATGTCATTTGGGCCCTGAAACTTGATATGGTGGTTCCTTACAGAGGAATTACTTGTTGGATATCACTGATATACCTCTTAAGCTGGTACGTTGTTTTCTCTTCTTGGGCAATATCATGCAACTGTCGGCCTGTTGGCGATGACAACAACTGAGTGAGAGCTAACTGCTAGTTTATCGAAGTCAGTCTTGTCAAATATCTCATCATCTAAATGAGCCAGCGAAATTAAGCTTCAGTTCTCCCTGTTTATATATAGAGAAAACAAAACCCTAAAGTAAACAGTAAACTCCATCCAATCTGAAAATTTTTAAGTATCTGGGAAAGGAACTGCAGCTTCTATGAATCATTGGAAAGAGATGGAAGACTGACCACAAGACCGCCTATAGGTTACTATGTATACTGTACTTATATGCCTGAAGTGGCATTTTAAATTTAATCACTCATTTTATCCCATTGAAGTTTGTTTCAAATCAATGCATTGACCTGCATCTAGACACATTACAGTGCGAATACACCGGCCAATTTTATCTGTCTAACCCTGTGAGTGGTGCATATGCTAAACGTAAGCAAAGTGAAAACGAGAATGTCCTTACTCGTCTGAAATATAACTATAATCGGTTTAGTTTTTTCTAGTGTACTAAAGTTTGTGTGAATTCCGGAGCTTCTTTACAAAAACCCTGTATTTACAACAAAATTGAGCCGATGTAGGATGGTCCATTAAAATAACGCTGCTGTTCCTTGCTTTAAGAATGACTTCTAGAGCGTGAAGATGCAACGCAGCGTTCTTGTAATTGGATAATGACCACCAGAACTGGGAAGATGGTACTAAATCTATAAGGTTGGTTTAACTTTGACTGTAGCAGGAGAGTGAGGTACCTTTGTTGCTGCTTTGTCGTGCGTTCTTTCTTTCCAACCCTGACGCAGCAGTGTAACCCAATGTAATGTTTCAGGTTTAACTCAGGGATATGTCAACATCTGGATGAAGGATTTTATTGCTGTTCTTAACGTTGTTAATGTCACAGTAATTGACAGTTTCGGTTTTATTAATATTAAACTTCTTATGAAACAATGCCAGGCATGCCTTGCCATATTAATCTAAGTCCAAATCCGATCATAGGTTATATTAGTTTATAGCTTATGCATTCTGTGAGCAAGGAAATGAAAATAAGGAATGGACTGGTTTTGAAAAGTGTAACTTATCATCTTAAATGAGAACGTATGATCAGTGTCACCGCCTGAGGTGCCCCGTGTAGGAAAGCGGGTGTTAAACACTATCAAAAACAACACTCGGGTATAACAGAACCGAAAATAAATACCTGGGCAACTTTTGGAAGTTAAAGGCTACATAAACCTACCATTTCATATAACATAATTGGGCAATATGTTATCCAAATAAAAAAGTTGTGTAGACTTGAAAACATGGATAAAATTATTCTTTTTGAGGTTATAAGCTACTAATTTGCTTCGTTACGTACCCCACAGTGTAAGTTTAGAAAGTTCTGCCAATGCGTTCAAACTCTATTAAAGAAAGATTTTGAAAATGAAAATTGGGTAATTTATGAGAGCTACAAATAGAAGCCCTAAATGGCGTAAAAGTTTCAATTAGACTCAAATCGTGGGTGTTCAATTTTCTTCAGCTTAATCAAATGGGGCTGAAAGTATCACTAGAAATAATTCTTAACAAGTGTAAGGTAGGCTATAATTTACATTGAGTTATACATCTTCAGTACACAAATTTGGGTCCCTGTAGATGGGGCACGTAAGCGCTATATTTTGTATTTAAGGAGTTCAAATTAAAAGATAAGGTAATTTTGAAACGCAAAGCTAGTTTATGACTGAAAATAGGGGTAGGAATATTTTGCTTGATACTTTTAAGCTAATGTTTCTGTTTTCTATGTTCTATAGTATAGCTTACCTTTAAAACTGGATTAAACAGTGCTGATTTAAAACAATGTGTTAAGATTTAGAAACGTAGTTAGAACTGTAAGCCAGCCTATTTTTTCCTTGTTTATTTTTTTTTTTTTTTTGCTAAAATTGGCATTTCTGAGCTTGAAAACTTTTATGTTACATGAAAACGAATTTTGCAAGATAAAAGTAACTCTATGCCCAATATAGAATAGTTCGTTTATAAAATTTCATTGACGACAGAGGAGACAATCATAATTTGTATGTGATGATACCTTTGAGCTTGGACCAGTTTTATGTTTGGTGACTTTAAAGCATAGGTTACTTGATTTGCTTTGTTTTACAACTCGTTTGCAATGTTTCAAGGTTGATAAGAGGAGGTAAACAGAAACGTGTATTACCGTAGGTGACAAACATGCTAAGTGTTATGAATTGGTTTTTGGACTTCGGCTTCTTGAATACATATGATACGTAAGCTAACTCTTTAGTGATGTTGTACAAACAGAACTCCATTTAGTTGAGTGTGCAGGTTAATTCTATATACCTAATGCTTAATTCCTGATACCCCAAAAAATGCCGTGCGTGATACTGGAATTATTGACTTGTAAGATTATAATGCCATTAAGAAATGATAGGGAGATAGCTAATGAATAGTTTTCATATATTAAAATAAATGCACATGGTTCAAGAAGCACGAATTATAATTCTGTCAGTTCACAAGAAGTCATTATATAGGCAAGTTAGGTGTTGAGGCCAAACAACTAGAAGTCAGAGTAGCTAAGGAAGTTAGGCGTTCCGGTGAACAAAGTCAACAAGACACCTATTACCTCAAGGTTCGGGTACTTAGATCTCAGTAAATTCGAAAACTACTTACACTTCGAATTGTTATTGCGTGTACAGTTATTCTAAACCCTACATTTATTGTTACTTCAGAAGTTAGAAAATATAATACTTCACTCGTTATAGTTTCTAATCATGAGATTTAGCAATGTTTTAATTTTTCATCCTCAATAACTTTGCAACTCGCTTCAAGTAGCTCGTGTATTAGCATCCATTGCATTTATCAGTCAACCTAAGTTTATTGCTGCATTCACCCACGCATAGCCTAAAAGGAAGATCTTATCGCTCATCGCCGTAGCAACCGGCTGCATATTCATTAATGATTAAAATATTAGCGACGTATCAAAATTGTTGCATATCGTGGGAATTGTATTCTCAAGCGTTGTTGCAACTGTAGAGAACATTGCAAAATTCCGCAGTTTTTAATCCAGCAGGTGCTGCCACAAAATTTTTTTAAAAATAATTCCTGTTTCAACGGGTTTCGTCTGTTTGGTTTTGCACGCTTTTTGTTTATCTCTTAAGGTGTATCATTTAAAAATAATGTCATTCTTCCGAATGAAGATCTCACCAGCTATTTCCAGAAGTTGCGAAGTATACATACATTTTGCTTTTCACGTGTATATATTAAATATATGGTATACTAATAAAAATTGTTAGAAGTTTTTTGGGAGAGTAATATATGTTGTGGTCGTTTCCTTAGTGCGGTGAGAGATCCAGGTACAGGTATGGAGGATACTCAATCCCAACACAAACGCATTAAACTATGAACAAAGGCCAGGCTTAAATAGCGGCGAAAACCCAGGAGTGTGGAAACACTTCACCTGAGTGCCTGGAAGGCAACCTTTGCCATGACTGTCCATACCAGTCCCTGGATGAGTACTCTAGTACAAAGACCCAAAAACACCCTAACCGCTGCGCGGTGTTTTTCCACTGCGCAGACGGAAACACGATAACAGCAGCTGATGTCCACAAGTTCACGCGGATGACTTGTTTTTTTCTGCTTTGAAAGTGCAGTATAGAGCTGACAGTGATATCGTGTGGTTGAATTATTAGCAGTGTGCTTTATTATTTTATATTGTACTTAGTCACACAGTATATTATGGCACAGCATTTGTTTTCTACTGTACAAACTGTTTCTATTTATAATTCGTATGTGTTAATTCATTTTTTCAGTAAATTTAATTTCATCGTTCTATATTTATATACTCAATAACACAGACAGCTAATATTACATTCAAACGCTGCAATTTCTTTATGGGACTGTGTTAGGTAGCAAATTGAATTTAAAGATTGCAAATACTACTTTTGGATTCACGCATTCCATAAGTTAATGTATAATATAATCTCTTGCGCGCTGTAATACATCTTGAAGACAGGTTAGCTATCTCCAGGGAAAAGACAGCCTTGAAGTTCTGCTTTAATCAATTATGTATGCGTCTCCAAACTCCTGGGTCAAATTAATTCCGATGCTACACGCAACAAACTTAGAATTTGGAGCAGAGAGATATTTCTTGAAAACGCCTGTTTCAGATTTCCACGGGGTCTTGAACGATCGAGCTTGAAGAACTTGCCTGTTACCTCCCCCAGTTTCAAATATTTAAGAAATTACCTCCCCGTAAATTAGGGTCTTGAAACTATAGAGGTTCGTGGATATTCCTTGTCTTACTCTGTTATGCATCACAATTATCCGGTGCTAATTTGATTATGCTTCATAGTCCTTGGGCTTCTGCCTCTATTGCGAGAGAAGTGCCCATTACGAAGAACAGCCCCTGAACATATCAATGTTGATGTCCAGTATTCTCCCAATGGCCTTTTAACCCAGGAATGCAAAAATAGTTTTGCTAAATACGCCTCTCCGCTTCTGATTCATAAATTGGTTTATACCTTTATGTATATCCTTATGACAGGTACTTTAATGGAAGCGGTTGGAATAACCGTGACCGTTAAAGCGAGACAAAATGTACTCACCATCCATTTATAACCGAATCTCAGGAGTTCAGCTCCCAACGACTGCAGTCAAAAGTGCCATAGGTAAACGATGGAGAGGGCTTACATGAAATAACTGATGTGATAGCACACGTCGAATTTGACTGTAGTTGCATGCAATATGATCTAATAGTACTGAAATAAACATATACAGGTGTAAGGGAAGTCATTACATTAACTTAAACCAGTGATAGATCTCGGTATTTGGAACACATTTTGTATCTTACGTTTTTGTTTCTGATCATTTCCTACGGAGATATTTTAGTTTTATTGAAAACAAGCTGGCACTTGGTTTCACTTTCACTAGGTCAGTACATCAACAAACACGAGTCACGAAGCCGCGCGGCTCGTGAGTGTAAACATAAAGACATACCATGCCACGTCGTAATGGATAGGTACACCTGAATTCTCCAGTAACACATACTGTAACCTAAACTCACAATTTAAGGACATTGTTGATCATTTCCTTCAACACCAAAATTATATCGTTTCGTAGCTGATACTGCTATAATTTAATAAAACAAACAATCTCTCTGACTAATAAACAAAAAGACACATTTATAGGCTTTTATAAAGTGTACCAAATGATATTTTAAGGTGACAGCAAAAGAATAAGCAGTGAACCACTTCACAGGTATTGTTCAAAATGTCCACCATTTGCGCACCTGCAAGCCTCACACCTTTACAACCAATTACGTTGCACTCGAACAAAAACACCCTCATTGTTGCGTATTTCTTCCGCAGCCAGATAAATGCATTCTCTCAAAGGTTCGAGAGAAGTTGCTGTTTTGTAGATCCTACTTTTCACGTCTCCTCAGAGGAAAACATCCAGAGAATTCATACTGTCTGGAAGGGAAGCCATTACATTAATTTAAACCAGTGGTAGATCTCGGTATTTAGAGCACATTTTGTATCTTAAGTTTTTGTCTCTGGCCATTTCCTACGGATATCGTTTTGTCGAAAACAAGCTGCCAATTGTGTTACCGATTGTGTGCGTGTCACTTTCACTGGTTCAGAATATAAACAAACGCTACTGCTACCACGCGTCTCCTTCTATGCTTACTGTACGAACGTAGGCCAATCACAGCTGGTACCTGCCAAGTGAAAATGGTCGACCTGTTTACATTCGGGAACCAGGTTAAGTGCCTGACCAACCTCAACAAAATGTTGTTGACATACCTCACGTCTGAAAAAGTCGTTTGGAGTGTTCCTTCACCTCTTTTAACTGATTAATTATTTCGAAACCCTGTGTGATGTCCCATAATTACTACCGAAGCTATGTCAGAAATAAGTTACTCTACGCATATTACACGTAACAACCTGTTATCTTCAAACATTCTTGTGGAATTACGCATCCAGTTTGGAACAAAAGCCATTTATTTTTTCCAAATCGGTTGGTGAAGCAACAAAATGCCATAAGACCTTTTCGTGTTTAATGGTTCTATTAAGCACATATTAGAAGGATTGTAATGACTTCTCTTCCACCCTGTATAAAATAGCTAAAAATCCGTTTATTTTATTGTTAGATGGCAGTATAATATGAAAACAACAAAATCACTGCTAAACATTAATACGTGTTATTCCAAGAGTCAAAACTATTTATTACTGTTATTCCAGAAGGATGAAGCTTTCTTATTCACGTACTAAGCTCTTGATCATCTAATACATGGAATACTTTATTATAAAACATCCTCGCGATTGCTCTGACCACCCCTTCCATTGTGATGTGCCTATTAATTTATCCTTATTCTTAGAATGTCGCTTGTATGTAAGACAGGAAAAGTTAGAGGCACAAAGATGAAAAACGCTATTATAAGCTTGGAATATAAAACACTTCCTAGGATTTTTTTTATTGCTTCTTATTGAAATGAGCTATCGTAAACAATATAGTAAGTTTGTTTATTATACAATGAAAGCATATATTTTAAGTAAGTAAAAGAACTACACTTGGCGGTGCCGTGGCCGAGCGGATAGACTGTTCGCCTATCACCGAGACGGCCCGGGTTCGATTCCAGGGAGCCGCACGTGGTATTCGTGGTGGACGAAGCTGCGTCAGAGGAGATTTTCTCAGAGTTCTCCGGCTTTTCCCGCCACTCATTCCACCAGCTACTCCATTATTACCTTTCCAATCATTCATTTCGCTCGCATTTCATATCATCCTATTTTTCACTCTCATACCTGGTGCTTGGCTGACCATCCGCTTCCCGGTCTTCACTCTGCTCGGTCTATAGGTTCGCGTGCTCCCCAAGTGGCATCTGACGCTAGGCTAGGGAGTGTAAGTGCTCCATACGGCGAGTGTAAACAACAATAGACGAAAAATTGCTACACTTCTGGTGAAAATAAAATTGACAAAAAGTTTGTTGCACTACATATATTATTGGAAACACTTATTAGTGTAGTACACATAGCCAATAAGATAATTTAAGACATGCTTCCGATTAAAAGTAGTAATGGCTTTATCACCATCACCATCATCATCACTATTATTATTGTTATTATTATTGTTACTACTACTGTCACTACTACTACTGTTACTGTTATTATTATTATTATTATTATTATTATTATTATTATTATTATTATTATTATTATTATTATTATTATTATTATTATTATTATTATTATTATTATTATTATTATTATTATTATTATTATTATTATTATTATTATTATTATTATTATTATTATTATTATTATTATTATTATTATTATTATTATTATTATTATTATATTTATTATTATTATATTTATTATTATTATTATTATTATTATTATTATTATTATTATTATTATTATTATTATTATTATTATTATTATTATTATTATTACTATTACTATTACTATTACTATTACTATTACTATTACTATTACTATTACTATTACTATTACTATTACTATTACTATTACTATTACTATTACTATTACTATTACTATTACTATTATTATTATTATTATTATTATTATTATTATTATTATTATTATTATTATTATTATTATTATTATTATTATTATTATTATTATTATTATTATTATTATTATTATTATTATTATTATTAAACTAAGAGTACCATTAAAATAACCAGTGAAAACCTGCTTTGCTTTTGTGTGAGTGTTAAAAAGTTAAGCTACAGCGCCTGTTATGAGAGAAGCTTGTAGGTCGGGTTTTAAAATTCCAGCTTGGTAATATTGATGATTTGTTGGGGACTTTTCGAGAGAAGTAGTTCCACTGGGATTTAGAGAAATGAAAGAAATTTCGAGACAAGGCAGGGGAACGGCAGAGCCGTATAGCATTTCGCCGAGTGAACAGCTTAAATCATTCTTTATCGTGCGTTGTAGAGCTGGAAACAGGGTTTCCACCAGACGGTCCATTAAAAGCGAACACATCATTGTAGCCTAAAGGGTATATTTGCGTCTTCTGCTATAGTACTGGCTATTAAAACAGAAAATGTTTCCAACGTGTCTCAGGCGGCGGTATTCAACAGCGCTCATGAGGATACGCCGCACCTTATTAACACAGGTAGGCGTTATATCTATTTAGAATACTCAACGAAATGAAACAGGTATATCACCAAAGACAATTAACACTGACGTTTAAAGAAGTACAGAACCGGTAGAGCTGAGTCAAAGGTATAAAATGCAAAACAAAAGAGTCTCTTAAGCTTCATAGTTTTATTTAGAAAAAACAGGTACAGCCATGGAAAAATGATCGAGCGCATTAGGGGAACAGTCCCACGTCGTACTGCAGCGCGGTTTACATAAGTTGCTATTTCCAACATGTAGTTAAATTTATTGATAGTCTCCGTTCTATATACTATCATCTGTGGGACACACAGATAGGCTGTGTCCAACAGACATTTCTCTCACTGAGGAGGATAATAGTCGGAACTGAATGCTGCGAAAGTGCTACCACAACTCCGCTCCACTTCAACCAAAGGTGTCCATCTGTGTCGCACACCTCGTAGCCATCGAGAATTTTAGGTTCATTTTTAATGTCCTGGAGCTGAAGTTGTTATCTAAAGTTCTTGATGTTCATATTTTATCTTACATAGTTTCTCATACAGGCATTTACATGCAGTGTTTTATACTTCTATTCGCATTAGTTTAGCTTAAAATATTTACTACCAAAAACCCACTGTTTTAGCATAACAATCAAACAGTATTCACGTTTCATAGTTTTAAACTAAACTAAGCCCCAGCGCGACAGTCCATGAACAAACAAGGCTTGCCGCCCAGCCGCTGCGTCCCCCACCTCTGCCCACTACAGGCACCATTAGTGGGTTGCGGTACTGGAGGTTGCAATGTGGTCGGTGTCTCGAGCACTCTCGGCCAGTTATGTGGCCTTCACGACCTGGGGTCATTACTTCTTGAACAGGTGGCTCCTCAATTGGCCACTCTGGGACCTAATAAGATTGAGTGCACCCCGTACCAAACCTCCCAATTGGGGAATAATCCCCACGCCGGTACCAGCAATCGAACCCGGGTCCTCCGCGCCAGAGACACTATGCTATAGAGGCGGTCGTTTCACAGTTTTACCCAATATAATTATTCTGCATTTAAATGCTATTAATAACACAACCTTCTTTAAAATTTAGAAGTAGCTGTACCATCCGTAAACACTAGATACAAGAAAAATAAGAATACAACCCTCTTGGAGTTTTTCGCCATTTTGCTTAGCTAAAGGCAAATACATGCAGGCATAGGAATCAGTTGCCCATTTTATTACGGTCCCGTTTGTTTTCATTTTTGTTTTTCATACTAGCAATGCAACGTTTTGCAGAAAAGAGATGTAGAAATAAAGGCGATTTCATTACGTGTTGCCCAAACACAATCTTTGTTGTACGTCTAATTGAATTTTTTTGACGCAGAATGCGTGTTCTCTCTACCTTGAAATTGTATTTAGGCAAAAAATCACCTGCAGCTTATTTCGCAGCGGGACATTCCTCCATTTCATACTTCATTATTTGATACACATATCTTCTCTAAAATGAGAAACATTTGAATCTCCGAGAATCCACCAGTTCATGTTGGATAAGGCCAGATAGAAAAGGAAGCCTCAGTATTAATAAAAAAGCTGATGTGTTGCACTCACATGACTTTCTCTACTCTTTTATACTAACTATTCCTACAAACAGTTATTCCTATATCTTCTTCGTGCTACTTGAGATAAACATTTGCAGAAATTATCTTCCTGCTTATTTCCTTATGGGTGATGGAAATATGGGAATACAGTATGCCTTAAGTGATCATCAAATAGTTTAAAGCTTTCAAATTGTATGGCGAGCATATAAAAATGAATAATGATTTACCATTTGACGAAAGTTTAAGTTTTCCAAAACTCCACACAAATTGCAAGGAATATCACCAAAATCCAAAATGCTTCGATCTACCAAAAAAAAAAAAAAAAAAAAAAAAAAAAAATATATATATATATATATATATATATATATATATATATATATGTACATCAACTCTGTGTTTTAGTAAGAATATACATTTTTATAGTAAGACTTCGTCTATCTCTTACGGTTTACGAGTTATGCAAAATTCAGCCAGAGTAAACAGGACTATATGGGATATACGCAAACCTATAAAAATCCTTAGAGGCATTTCCAAGAAATTCCAAATTTTAGAAAAATTTTCCATGTAAGGTGTAGTTTAGGGTGCAGGAATTTTCTTCAAAATCTTCGTGTCACATCTTTGAGAGACGTTAAACTTAAATATTAAAACTTTTCTTTTTAACCGACCTACCGTTTCTGAGTTATGCTGCCCGCAGACACACTGGCAAACACACACACACACACACACACACACACACACACACACAGAGAGAGAGAGAGAGAGAGAGAGAGAGAGAGACAGACAGACAGAAAGATAGGCAGGCAGACAGACAGACAGACACGGACCTTTCTCTAAAAATGCTTCTTTTGGATTCAGGGATTCTCAAAACATATATTTCCAGTGAAATCTCATGGTTGAATTTTTGGGTAAAACTTCCTCTACTTAGTATACGTAGTAGAGGAAGTAATAATACACAAATCAGATTAAGCCAGAGGATGGACGAAGTCAGATGCAAAACATTGAGATACTCCATTTCTAAATATTTTCAATCTTTTCAACTTAGTTGTAGAATAAATTATTCCCATATATCATAGTACAATTCTAGGAGTCTAATTAATGAAGGGAGTATTTTAGGTTTAAAATCAGTAATGAGCTTTGTGTGTTCTGCTTGTTTCTAGTATAGTATTTTGTGACTTTTACAATTACTTGAAAATGGCACTAATTATTTTAGCTTCTTTAATTGCAGTATTTTCAAAACGAACTTATCTTCATATGGTTGTTGCAACTTCAAAGTTATACACTGTACTAATTAACAAACTCCCAGGATGCAGAAATAAAACGTTTTTAAATATAACTGAAGTGGTGTCGACAGAGATTTTCTATAAACAATACTGCTTTTGCAGACTTTTAATCACTTGTATAAGCGATATTTGTTTATTGCTTGCTATTATTAGGAATGGGAAGTCGATACCCTGAATACCTGGATACTTCTTTATACTCGGTGCATATCGAAGTATGTTTAATACTTTGAGATAAACCTTGATAGATTTTATACACTTTTAGTTTCTTACGTTTTGCATTACTGAAAGTCGCTGCGTTTTCCATTGTACTCAATAAGGAATGAAATCAATAGAGACATTAAATTGTTTCCTCACTCGTGGCCCAAAAGAAATGCTGGACTATCTCTTTAAATACCTGGACTACGTTCCTGTGAGTGAATCAATGCGACATTCCATGGGCACTTGCGTATACCTCAAAACATGCAAAACAATAGCGAAGGAGGAAGGTTACTGATGTAACATGTGTGCCGTTCCGTAGTATACATACCACTAAGTCACGGTGGCTGCCCCCCCCCCCCCAATTACGTGAAGCCGCCCAGTAATGCTGACGAACGTAGACATAATGCTGACATCATTCCCATACTTCACGATATTGTGACGTCAGGGGACATGTGACTTCGCTTCCCGGAGGGGCAAGACAGGTGGCAGTTCTTCAACTCAGAGCGACGAGCGAGCACTTTTTTTCGGGAAGGCGAGCAACGTGTGGTGAGGTATCTCCTGGTCAAATGTAGCTGGCATTATGGCTAGACAGCTACTGCTTTTGCGTGGGTCTTTTTCCCATTTTCGGCACAGATGGTGAGTTAAAACCTTTTAGATGATTAACTTTTACCTTTACCAAAATTCTTTAGCATTATCTCAGGTTGAATTACGTAAAGAAGTTACCACTTGCTACAGTCTAAGTACCTTGGCACTCAGTGATGAGAAACTGCCTTACCAAGAACCAGTGAAAGCAAATTCTTACTTTTTCACATGTTAAAGATTTGTATCATATGAAGAATGGTTGTGGGACATACATTTGTACACCAAGAAACACACCAAGAAATATTGAAGTTCTGTAATAACCCTAGTGTTCTAAATTTTAAATAAATTAACATTCATAGTTTCCTGCTGTATTAATTTGGTCCTTGTTACATCCAGTAACCTCAAACGATAGTGAACTTTGAGGCCCAAGAAAATTAGTTTCGATCCATTCTTCCCTTCACTAACTATATCTACAATAAGTATTTCTGTTTCTCGCACAGTTTCCAAACTTATTTAAGGAAAGTAAAATAAACGGCACATATGCAACGTTAACTGAGTTGTGGATGAAGCCGATTAAGCTAACACAATAAAATAGGAATAGCTTGGCTCGGTGACTCACCCTCGGCCGTTACAATTACTTAAATCGGAGGCCAAAATCTGTAAATCCAGCAGAAACAAATCAGAACCAAATGCATGAGGATAAAACAGCGCACGGAAATGTTTTCTTCTTTTCTTCTATATGTTAGTTTGTGTTTCGCAAGCAAATACTGGTATACAGTATGGCTAAGATCAATAAATATTTTGCTTTACCAACATACAACATGATACTGAATGAAACATGCGTAGTAGTAGTATGGAACTATTTTGAAGTATATATTACTGATAATAACAGAGCAATCTGAAAGATGTACAGGAAAACACGTTCGCACAGTGGCAAGTCACATAATACAACAAATTTTAAGTAGCTTGTCATATTAATATACCTAGTGAAGCGTACAGAACCTTTATTGAAAAAGTAATGTAAGTCGCCGTCGCTGTCAAAAGCATGATGCTGCGACATCTGAAAATGATAAGCAAAACAAAATTGTTTACATGCTAGCTATTCAAATGCTAAGCTAGAATTGTGACAAAACGACAATATCAGGTCTGGTTACATTTCTATTACTTTGTTGTCTTCCAAAATTTTAGAACAAATACACAGTTTTCGTTTGTCGTTAACGCAGTCCATGGTCTTTCGGGCTATCACAACTCACAATTTCTACTTTTCATAACCTTAATCAGTTCGTTTAGTGTCTTTCTTTATTTCTTCTGTCTCTTATGCACTAATTACGACGTTACAATCAATCGTGATGCTCGTTGAACATTCTTGTGAGGTAGCAACTAACGACACACACATGCACAGCTGCCTCACCCTCACTGACACTCTGACAGACTCATGTCCGTAACTCAACTGTAATACTCACTCATTCGCCTCCTTATAGCAGGTGGCCCATCTCATCCGCTATCGGGGGAAGTAGATAACCCTTCGTGCGTTAAGAGTTGCAGAACGCATGGGGGCAAATCCAGATATAGTGACGGCAGCGAGCTTACTTCTGTCTCTTAGCGAAGACGAGAGATGAGAAGTAGTTCCGAGGCTGAACTATTGCGTGTAGTCCATGTTAATGGACTTTAAACAACCCGAGAGATTCTTATAGTGTTAGTACTTTTCTTACAAGCACTTTACTTTCCAGGGAGTAAACTCACTCCGGTATATTATCCAACATTAAGGATTACAGATTGTAAAGTGCCGTAACAAAATACATGCAAACATGAGGGCACGTAATGTTTCATTGGCACTTCTTCGTTTCTTATTAATGTTATTGTATTTTATTATTTTAGTTATTGTTATTAATATTGTTATTACCGTATTACTATTTTATTAATTTTATTATTCTTTCATTAACTTTTATTACAATGTTTATTACCATCATTATGCTCCTATTTGAAAACCTACCAGTTTGCCGTCCCGCATAACATACTAAGCGTTCTCGGTGCTTTTGGGACACCCGATATATACCGATATATAAATCATCGGTCATGATGGAGTAGGATATTTACGGAGCTTTCCAAGAATTTAAACTCGAGTGTGTTAAGAAATTTTATGTTAGGAAAACTTGGTTAAAATCTTAGAAGGATTCACTTTTGATTTCGAGTCCCAATATATTCCAAGACCAACTGCCAACCTTTATTTTGACTTTAGTATCATGGTTGCCTACCTTCATTATACGATAAAGTAATATTCCAATTCCTTTTTATATTATAAAATCTGGCAGGTTTATTTATTTGAATATCTTGTCTTATTAAAAATGTTTCTTGCGCTTGAGTTTCGCTTTAGCTTCACTGAAAGTGCCCACATATACACCGAAAAGTAGAAACAGACTATAATAAAATGCTATAATAGCGTAAGGCTCTTCAGGAAATTGTTTCTAAATAAAGTAAGTTGTGTAAAATTAGAATTTTCTAAGACTAATTTTCGTTTGAACAATAACTAGCAGAGAATACCCTATTGCAATTTTGTATGCTCTAATGAGTTAAATGAATAGGTGCTTAAAAATAAGAATTTTAAATGTCGTTTCGTGAAACATTAGAGTATTGCAGGCAGGTCTATTTTTTAAAATTTCGTAACTGTGCCGCAAAAAGGGAAAAAAAAAAAAAAAAAAAAAAAAAAACCTCCTTCAATGTCTATGTGGAAGAAATATAACACTACTTTGAGTACTTTAGAGTACATTTTATTATAATGTAACAACCGTAATATACAATACTAGCCAGTTTAAAATAAATCAATGCTGTTATTAACATTAAAATTGTATTTCAATATTTACCCTTCGTAGGCTTCCTTGCAATGGTGTATAGGTGGTATTGATTTTATTTGAACCATAGATATTAACGCTCGATAGGAAGGAAATTTCTACTGTACATATTACTAAATTTAAATGATAATTTGTAATCGTTGCATGGTTTCTATCTCGTTTTCTGTAACTTAGGTTCTTACAGTTGGCAGGCATTACACGGTAACTTATATGCACCTAGCTGTTTGGTCCTCCTGACATAAGCATCATATGTTGACACTCAACGCATTATAACATCTACTTTCTGTTTTAATTTTCTTTTCTGTTGGCATTTATGCATCACAACTTCCGCAATTTCCGAGACAGGCGACCCTTAGGTCCGTATTCTGGTGACTGTTGTCACTTGTCCCGGTTGTGATGTGTCAAACTCTCGTCATCAGTGACAATCCGCCGGTTCATAACATCCTGATACAGGCTTGTTCTCGGTAGTTTGATTTTAGTGGACGACTCATGGTGCACAGCATACATACAATTTCCTAGGACCAAGTTTACCATTGATAATACCATGGATTGGTTCAGGCGTAAACAGGACATCTATCGTGATATGTTACTGATGGACAAAGTCAATTCATTTGGGAGAGTTTGCATCCACGGCTGTGATTCTCTGCTCTTGGCCTAATCATGGAAGCAAATACGAGGTCAGCTTTTAAAACCTCTCCCGAATATTCAGTGTTTACAAATCCATTGAGAATGGCAAAAATTATATAAAGAAGTACATACTATAGTTCCTACATCCATATGAACTGATCCTCCAACTTGGTTACCGTGTGCCCAGCCTCCGTTTCAGCCCCGCACCGTCCGCAAATAACCGCTGTGCATGCGAATGTAATGTAGGAAGAGGGAAATTTTTTCTCCAGGCAGCCGGGCCAGCCCGCATGGACCTTGTCATTAGCAGGATGACAACTTAATAGCACTACGCTGTGGTGTTATATCGTACATTTCATTGGTTATCTTTATGCGGCTGTAGCTTTCAAAACATAGCCCCATAAACACAATATAATGTAATTGTTTCTGATTTCAAAGTTACTATTTACAATAGTATTAAATTTGTATCTGGCTTAAAACAAACTCGGTAAATCATACAGAACAATCTTTTTAACAACGATATGAAATACGTACATTTATACTGTAATTTTAAAAGCAGCACCGTTTCAAACTTACATATAAATATTTAGCTATGATGTGAAAATGAAACACGTTTCCAAACTAATAAAAAATAACAACCATAGAGTAATACAGGGTAGACAGATTTCCAATACGTGAAATTTAGTTCGTCTGCTTATCGTTCTGTCTTAGAGTATGAACTGAAGTCCCCAAAATGGCTTCAAGGCTAGGGAGGCTCTCCATTTTGTCCTGAAAGGATATTATTTGTCCTAGGTATGTATACTGGTTTACGTATGTGAGGGATATTCCATCAATTAATATTGGTATTGTTGGTCCGTGAGACATGATCTGCGCTTTTAGCTTGTCTAACGAGAGACCTGCAGATTTACTATGTTCACATAGCTGGTCTAGCATATTTTGTACTTCAATCGGTGTTTTGGTGACTAGACATCGTTGGCAAATCTTAAATTCGTTATTCTGTTTCCGTTCAAATATACTTCAAATTGTTTGCTGTATTTCATTTTTCGGAATACATCTTCCATCACACAGGCTAAAGGTTTGTGAGAGATTGGGTCGCCTTGGTGAACTCGTCTTTCTAGGTGGAATGGCTGATATATTTCCGTTTTCACCTTTGCAAAACTTTGGGTGTAGATTATTTTGCAGTATCCTCACGTACTTTGTATGTATCTATTGAACTGTAAGTGCTTGTATTATACCTGGGTGTTCACCAGAGAACATTTTATAAACATTACTTCATTAGGTAGGGGTTCTCTGTATTGTCTTGTGCACCTGGAAGCTGCTCTTGTTGACCTCTGACCGGGTGCAAAGTTCAGAGTCAGCTACAATATATGGTATGTGCATAGTCAACCCCGCGCCCATTGAAGGAATTGCTTCACCTTTACTTATGAGTGTGACATTATGCTTTGATGCTAACGTGCGGAAATTATTTACCTATGCTTTCTTCTTAAAATTATAAATCTTACCCGTCTTGCACGTCAACGCAATGTTTAGCAACAAAATTTCCAAGTGTTGTTCAAATGGTGTATTTAAGGTGGCGTTAACTTGCATTACACATAAAATTTGTATTTTGTTAAATGTGAATCAGGTAAACAATATATTGATAAATGGCGTAAAGGCTGTTTCATTGTGATACCTTGATTATATTTTAGTTACAGGCTGTTGAAACACTTCTAAAGAGCGTGTGGCGATTTAAATGCCACTTTACTCTGCACTTCAATATTATCATTTTTATACATGATACATTTTTCAACTCTCTCCTAAAGTACTGCGAAGTTCAATGCATGTATGCTAGATGGCTTAATGTGGCAATTGAAAAACTAGAATGTGTAGGTCATGTACAAAAATAATGGGAAGTTTTAGAGCAACAGTGGAGGAAACTGCCCCAGTTCATACTCACTTTCGCGCTAACTACATCTTTCTTTACAAAATTTACTTTTCTCAGGAACTATTGGAAATAATTGCATGAACTTTTTGTGCTTATTATTAGATATATGGTTTTGGAACTGAACCTAAAACATTAATAATTCTGCTAAGTACTGCATGTAAAAAATTCAAAACTTGGAAGTTTAATTAAAACATTTTAAAGATAATTAAAGAACAATTCAGGCACAAGTTGCAAATAAGTATTATAGGTTAAGATTGTTAAGCATGTACATAAGATAGTTCATGTAAATGTTGGTGTTATTATGAGTTTAAATCTCACAGGGAATTACCTTCAACTTTTATAATTAATGGATGAAACATCTTCTGAAACGACTTGCATTACCTATAAAACATTGACATGTATACAGTATTTAGATAGTGATGATAATAATAACCACATAAAATTAAGAAAAAATTGGATATATCTACCCAGAGATATGATTTTTTCTGTCAAAGGAAGAAAAAATGCATTTTGCAAGTTAACGCCGCCTTAAAAGGAACATTTCAAGATGGGTTATCGATCTAAATGTAAGTGCTACCATATTATTTCATATCCAATATCGTCAAGTTCAGTAAGGCCTCCTAAAAAACTAGTAACAAAATGAAGAGAGAGAAGTGGGAATTTGAAACACTGTGAAATAGTTTGACTCCCAAAATTAAGCCCTTTTGTAAAAACAAAGTACCTTTAAGTTAACTTGGAAGCTGAGCAGATGATTACTACACTAGCTGGAATAGTAACAAAATTACCAGCGCAAATGCTGTTTATCTATTATAGGATTCTTTCTTCACCACTATCGAACTCCATTATAGCATAATCAAATCCATATCTTCAATATGAGAAACACATTGCACAGAAAGGGAAACCCAATGAGAGAATGGATTTCAATAAGGAGCGTGAGAAATGACTGAAATAATACTTCGATTAAAGGAAAACCATAATACAAGTAGAGACGGAAGCTCTAATATGTAGTACAGTGTGGAACAGAAGATCATAAACGATGGTAACAAGCAACATACACAACCAATGGTTTAATAACGCTGGCCTTGACAGTATCCCACTTGTCATTATAATGCTTAGTATTTCCAAAGATATCATTGTGTGCTTATCCGGCAGGTTTCCGAAGCAGATGCTTCAAGAAGCAAACAGCGTGTTTTTTCAGGTTTTTTCAGATGTTACTTTTAGTGCACTGTCCACCACCAGTTTTAAACCGTTCTGAATACCCCTCTGACCTGACATTTTGGTTTTGCGCTTTCTGTAACCATAAAATCGCCGCAGTTTCTTACTGGAATTGGAAGAAAATTGGTGAATTTCAGTTAAATTACTCGCTGAGTTTTCTATCAGGCTGCATTATTATCCTTTAATAAATCATATTGGATAACACCTCTACTCTTAGTAACCAGTTCTATAATTAACGTTATTCGAACGGTGACAGAGTAGTTCCTCTGCGTCTATATTTTTCATCTGACATCGTCATTATAACCTCAATCATGAACATTACATGACAATTAATTGCCGTAGTTGTATGCTACTGACACAGAGGAAGCGCTCTGATGCGCAAACAAAAGTGCATCGGAGCGCGTTCACAGGACATGAAGTACGGTCACCGCATTCTCGAAAGCTACCACTCATAGTTGTCTTTGACATTAACAAGATGTTAGCGAACAATGTGCTGTAGAAGCTTGGTGAAACGCAAGAGTTAAGAGTATTTTTAACATGGGCTGTAATGGAGCCAAAAGGTAGTGAGGGCAAGATATCAAATTTACTGTTCCATTCAACTGTGAAGTACTAGCATTGTTTGATACTAATACTGCAGTACCTGTAAGCAGTAGTAGTACACAGACACTATTTGGATCTTCAAATCCAGTTATGGCCATGTTAGTTCATACTCCATTGTGTTTCCGGTTCGCTATATAACTGCCTTAAGCGATACTAAAGTTAGTATCTAACATAAACATAGCGAAAGAAAGTTATACATATTCTAAATGATTAGTTTTTTTTCATATTATCACACACTCCCTGCTAAAGTTCAAAATGGTTTATAAGCTATAAAGAAGATAGTAAATTAATTATACTATGAAATATACATAGTAGTCTGCAGTGTTTCTGCAATTTTTATCAGCGAATTCAGTCGAAGACTCAAAAGAAAAGTGCTTGAGTAAGTTTCTTCTCTTTGCCTCTTGAATGTTTCGCATTGTCTAGCAAAGAATATGTTTCCAAGATGTGGTTCGATTGAGGTAACTAAGTAACTCGATAACTTTTGTTTCTCTCATTAGCCTTGTCACATTACACTAAACTGCACAATATGAACGTCTTAGTCCACCTGTATGGTGTGGAGATAACGTCTCAGCCTCGCATTCAAGAGGTCCTGCGCTCGAAACTCGATTAGGGTAAGTTATACGGATAAGGGTTTTCCCGGAGTTTCCCTTATTTTGATGAGATGAATATCGGGGATCTTTAAGCTCTATAGATGGAGTGTTGTATGTCACAAACTTGTAGAACTTCCAAAAACAGTCTATCTGACTGTCTGGTAACTGCGATAGAACAACCAAATGCCTAAAGATAAATACAAGATCCACTGCGTGTCTAATCCTTTGTGTCCTAGGTAAACTTGTCTTATAAATTCGTTTCTCGTTACGTTTCCAACATTAATAACGCCTGGGAAGACACCTCACCCGCAGTACACCTATGACAGAGTAGATGCCTAACTTTCTGTTTTAGGGCGGAATTGTCAGCTCGAAATCGACTAAATCACTTTAGACATACCCGATTCCTTACTGCATCTTCCCTTTTTGCTTTTCATAGTTTGTACAAGTTCACGCTGTTCCATCCAACGTCAGTCACAAACACACTGAGCTCTAAGTCGCAGGGGTTGTCAGGCAACTATGATAACTTGACTACACAGAGATTTAAGGGTTTTCGGGGGCTACAGATGGAACTTTCGAGCAAAGCGAACCATCTTGTGAGATAATCCTATACCTTGATACATAAAAACTCGCAACGATGATTTTAGAACCTACGGTCCCATAAAAAGCAACCTAGCGCTACAGCCCAGGAAGGACCTTGGCTTGCCGCCCAGCCGCTGCGTCTCCGAACTCTGCCCACTACAGGCGTCATTTGTGGGGTGCAGTACTGTTGGGTGGGACGTGGTCATCCCTCCGAGCCCTCCCGACCAGTTATGCGCTCTTCGTGACCTGCGGCCGCTACTTCTCCATCAAGTAGCTCCTCAGTTGGTCCCCGGGACCTAACGAGGCTAATTGCACCCCGTGCCAGAAGTCCCAGCGGGGAAATATCCCCATGCTGCTACCGGGAATCGAACCCGGGTCCTCCGTGCCAGAGGCAAGCGCACTAACCTACAGTCCCATAGCTTCCAATAATTGCTTATTAAAGAAGAGCTGATTTTTACATTGAAATCACTTCAATTATTCACAATTATCAGCTAGTATAATTTATGAAATCACCACCATTAATGCTGTGAACCTTTGTTTTGAAATTGCTTAATTGAAACAAAGATCATTAGCATCCAAACTAGAAGAAATCTGTTCTATTTCAAGCGATTTCTCGAAGATGTTGAGGAAAACACAAAAGGGAGGAACGAAAGGGTGTGTGATTCTCCTCGGTGGCAGACACTAGTAGCTTGCAGTATCTTCTCTTATCCTTTTCCCCCCCATTATCCTTCCTCTTCTTCTCTCACCCCTTCCTAAGCGCATTCAGTGGGCCGTGAAATGTGGCTTGTTGTCATAATGAAAAGAGGCTGAACATTCCACTTCACGGTTTTTAGCTTAGATTGGCGCCGTCGAATGGGAAGGACGGCTAGATAAACATTTAGCATGCTCTAGAAGGAGACGCCAAACTACTGCGGAAGGGATTTCAGTCTAATACAAGCAAAACTTGATCAAACTTCAAATCCCTCGCCTTTTCTCCATTAGCCGACTTGCAATGCTAATGAGCCATTTGCCCCGCCGAGCGGGAAGCCAACCAGTCAACTACACTGCCTAGGAGAATCACGAGCTCACCGCGATGTACCTTCTGTGGTTCTACAGGGGGTAGGGGTTACTTCAATTAAAACTTGCGTAGTTGAGTTGTGAGTGAGGAAAGAATTACGATATGTATACAACACATTGCAGAACACCGTCGAGCTTGACGCCTCACGTCACAGAAACAGAGAACTGCAGAGATTCTCCACTTAACGAAATCCCAATAATGACAACATACAGCAAGGGCGCGCAGATAGTGTCTGCTCGGAAACCACTTTGCACGCAACCCGCGTAACATTCTTGCTGGTTGGAGGATTGTAACTTCTTCGCTTCTTAAACTCATGTCAGTGGTCGATTGATACACCCAATGATCAGCGCGTTTGTTCCAAATAGGAAACAAATGGTCATTATTTTACTATGTGTATTCAGAATTACACGCATTTTCATCATCCCGACATATAAGAAGACGTTCAAATTCTGGTGTAATATCTATCACAGCAATACGCAATTCTGCCGGGAAGTGATCATCTGAAACGCGAGATCTCAGTTTTGATATCGCTATGTTTATCAGAGAAAAAAAAAAAATTCAAGACATATGTGGAGCAAAATACTGCTGTAACAGAAGCAGCAAAATCTCTCTTTACAGTTATTTGAATATGTTTGTGTCAACTAAATCTGTGCACTTATTTATCATCACTAGATCTGTTTGTAAATCACTGAGTTCACATTGTAGTTAACCCTTACACTAACTACATCTACAAAGGATTAACAAACATTAAAAAGTAGTTTTAAAGATATCCTAAATCATGGAATCTATGTAAAGTAAACTTAGTTTTTAAGTCTTCAAGAATGGGAATGTAATTAGTTTATCCTCTGGCACACAATATCAAGTGATTTTATAAATTTGAAGTATTTCATAATTTGATTTGCTGGTTAAGAGAGTTGCCACATGTATACATAAAACTAGTGAACCCTGCGATTTTATGACTGAAATTGAGAGAAATTAGCTGTGAGTAAACATAGCGCGAATAACATTGGAGTTAACTTGGCAACGTCACCAGCAGAACAACGTTTGTGCGGAAGTTCACACTACGTGAAATGTCTCTGCTCTCCCTTTCGTTCCCGTAAGACCATGAACTGGTGAACAGACAGTACAAGGGGAAACCATGAAACACCCAAATTAGCATACGACGTTGACGTGGATCGATCTCACGACCTTCCGAACGCGAGTCGCACATTTGGCGCAGTGCCACATCGCGCGCTATATTTCCAGTATGAAAACAAAACACAAATCTACAGATCTACAGATGTTCTCTTATATTACCAAGTTACCTTTAAGGTTAGAAAATTGCAATGTGTACAGCTTTTCTATACTTAATTTTATTCCGTTAGATTTTCAAAGTTTGATGCACTAACGTAAAATATATTTCGTAGATATGTTTGAAGAAATAAAACTGGTGGGTTGGATAAAATCATCAATAATTGTATGAATGTCTGTTGTCTCGAAGGGGCATATATTTGAGGCTCGTGATGGTTTAACAACACTGGCACAAATATTAACTTGTGATTAGTGTTACTATAGCTGCATTTTCGTCTTGTTTGCGCTACGGTGACGTCACTCGCGCTTCCTAACATCTCGGCTTGGTGAACACTAGGGAGACTCTTCTTATGGATATTAGAGGTCTCTACATCATGGTTACAAAATCATTAAGAAGGGGGAGGTAAACTAAAATAATTATTTGAGGTATACCGTATGACCAAATACTTCGGTCCTCATGAGGTCATCTGTACTTAAGCCCCTTACTGAGAGTCCCCGGGGATGCTGGGTCAGATGAGATAAGACAAAGGGTGGCCAAATCAGGAATCACGGGAGAGTAGAGGGCAGGGTCCCTCGATTTCTAGTTTGAAACTCCTAGGCGACGTCTGTTATTTAAAACCAACCGCCTCCCCACTGCAGGCTTGCACATCCCGCAGCGGGGCTTGGAGAAGAAATCGCTCCACCGGGCACGGAAGTTCTCAGCGATTATCGTTTTTCCCTGCCATGCTACATCGAGACTACCCCGATACTTGCAATCCTGAAAAAACTAAGCTGATGAAAAGTGAAGTGAAATGATAAGTGGTGAAATGCATGGAGAGTCAATTCCGAGAATTTAATTAATTCTGGCGGGGAGGATCCGAGTTCGATCCCCTGTGCCACCTGGGAGGTCCGGTACGGGGTGCACTCAGCCTCGTTAGGTCCCGGATGGACCGACTGAAGAGCTTCTTGATAAAGAAGTAGCGACCCCAAGTGGCGAAGGTCACATAACCGGCCGGGAGGGCTCAAGGCGCTGATGACGTCCCACCCTCCAGTTCTGCACCCCACTCATGATGCCTGTAGGGATAGAGGTGGGGAATGCAGCGGCCGGGAAGTAAGCCCTGGCCCGATAAGTGCTGATGCGCTAGGGTTTATTTACCGAGTGAAACGTGGAAACCTCCTTAAAAACCCATGGGACAGGAAGGTTGGCCACGATAACGAACTCATAACCTCCCGAATGCAAACGCACTACCGCCTGTGCCTCGTTGCTAGGTTACTTAATTTAACTGGTCATTCAAATATCGATGCCAATCACGTAATGCCATGCTGTCAGCTAGTATATAACAGACATGTAAACAAATGTTCAGAAACATCCTTAAAGTTATCGGCTAGCCTGTTTCTGATTTGGGAAAGAGAGGCAAACTGGATTAGAAAAAAAGCACGCCTGCTGCTATTACACAGGATTTTGGATTGGATGGTATTATCGTGATTAAAAGAGGGAGAGGGATAGTTGGGGCAGATGGGAAAGCGTGAGGAAAGAGGAAATGGGGAGAATGTGTATCGGAAATGATAAACTCGCGGTTTCTCCCACAGCCGAAGGTTTGCACTACTGTGAAACTCACCTAGACATCCGTAAAATGGAGTGCACGTGCGTCTGCGTATGTTTCTCTTTTATCGACAATATTCTCTTACACCGCGCGCGGCTTGGGCTTCAGACGAGCCTTCTACGAGTGCTGAAATAGCCATTCATGTGTAAAGATGACGCGACGTACTCCAAACTGATGGTATACCCAGACCACATTAAGGAGATGTTACACTCAAAATGTGATCTTCTGGAGTTTTCAACCAACTTAACTAAACATTTATTTTGTAGGTTGTCTATGGTAAACTTTAAACTGCTTTATATTCCGGTGTCATATCTCCTTTAGTTCTTGAGTCTTATCTTCTACCAAACGCTCCACACAATGGAATCTTAGAAAAAACATTTTTACTTTCACTACTAGGTATAGTAAGTAGGGAGGAGCTGCATTCGATCCAAAATTTCGATATCGAGATTTCATCGGAAAGATGTTTGAGGCCTCCTGAATACAAGCACAATATTTTTAGAAAAAGGTCCGTGCGTGTGTCTGTGTGTGTGGGTGTGTGTGTTTGTGTGTGTGTCTGTGTGTCTGTCTATGTGTGTATCTGTCTGTGAACAGCCTAATTCAAACACGAAAGGTCGCTTAGAAGCCAAAGTTGGTATTTAAGTTTAATATTTTCTAAGGATTCGATAAGAAGATTTTGAAGAAAATTTCTCCAACGTAAGGTGCTCTTTATGTGGAAAATATTCCGCAAATTTGTATTTTCTCAGAAATGGCTCTAACAATTTTGATTAAAATGCCACATTTAAGATAATTTTATGCCAAATAGAATGTATATTTTCAATTTTTTGTCTATAGTCTATGTATTCCTGTTTACTCTTGATGACTTTTCCATAACTGGTAAACCGTAAGAGATAGACCAAATCTTGCTATAGAAAAAAGTAGATCCCGTTAAACCCACAACTTAAGTGCAAATTATTTTTTTGGTGAATGAACCAGTTCGGAGATATTCCCTGTTAATTGTTGAGTTTTGCAACATTTAAATGCTTCCCAAATGGAATATGGTTATTCATTTTTTATATTTTAGCCGTGCATAGACAACGGAATGTCAAAGGATCAAAAGATTTTACTATCGCTCAAAGCACACTGTATTCCCATATTCCCCTTGCACCTACAAGAACATTTCTGCAAATGTTTATCTCGACTAACATGAAGAAGACAGAGGAATAAGAGCTTGTAAGAATAGAGAGTACAAGAGTAGACAAACTCATGCAACATATCAGATTTTATTTTTAAATTATATGCCAATGTCTAATAACAACGCACAGTATCTAACATAATTTTGTTGTACTAGCAAAAAATAGTTTTTGATTTGTGTTCCTTTGGAAATTCTGCTTTTTTGAAGTGGAATATTACCTTGAAACTTAATAACTCAAAAACAGCTCAATATAAAACAAAAATGCATTGAAGATATCTAGTTATTTATGATTTAGAAGTCTAAATGACAAATTTCAAAATGAAAAACACCTTTCTTCTGAATTTTTCAACCACATTATATTGATTTAAGTGTTCATAACATTAAAATCTCTATATAATCTATGTTAATCGAAATAAGCATTTGCAAAGATTCTCTTGTTGTTGTAGAGATTTTCTTGCAGGGGAGTATAGAATTACAGTAGGCTTTAAGCGATAGTCAAATGCCGGAAGAGCTGCTCGCCATGTGATATCTTTGAAATTCTGATCTCTTCGTGTGGCCAAGCAGCAAAAGAAAAAAAAACTGATAGCGTTTTCCTATTTGAGGAAAGTATTGGAAATATTAATTCAATGAAAAATAATATTTCCGAAATGGTTAACTTCACAAAATAATGTATTTGGCATAAACTGTATGCTTTAACGTGATCTATACTTTTTTATGAAATAAGATGTCTACTATTTGCCAGTTATGTAAAAGTTATCCAGAATGTAGAGGAATTCTGAGGACATTTCCAGAAAGTTCATGGTGTGCATTTTATTTGCCAGAAAAACATCTCAAACATATATTTTAATAAAAATCGTTAGTGTCATTTTTGACAGAATCAAAATTTCCGAATAATGCCATATGTAAGGGATAGTCTGGTGAGGGAGGATTTTCTTGAAAATCTTCGTGTTGCAATCCTTGGAAGCTGCTGAACTTGAACACCAAGTTTGGTATTAAACCAACTTTTCGTTTTTGGGTTAGGTATGCTGTTCACAGGTACATGGACACAAACACACAGCTCCACACACACACGCACGCACACACGCACACGCACACGCGCACACGCGCACACGCGCACACACGCACACGCGCACGCACACGCACACGCACACACGCACACACGCACACAGAGAGAGAGAGACACACAAACACACCTCACGGACCTGCTTTTAAAAAGGATTTGTTTATAAAGGGACCTCAAAACATATATTTCCAGTGAAATCTGGGTATCGAATTCTTGGGTGGAGTGCAATACATTTTTTACCTATTATGTACCTGGCAGAGAAAGTAGAAATGGCACTTACGCGCAAATAAAAGTAATTATTATCACTTGATGATTGGTCAAAATAGCAAGGGCACTGGCATTCACCCTAGTGGGAGCTGGCGATCGATTTTGTACCCTGATTGCAGACCTTAATAACATCAATAACTGTCAGCTCATGCTTAGCTGCTGTACACATGAAGTTGTAGGACTTAACAAATGATACCTGCACAAGTTAAGTACGTGATAATTTAAAGGATTTGTTCTATCTCAAGCATAGAGATAGAGGTACAGCAAAATAGGCAAAAACACGCAGGCAGGCTAGGTTAGGTTACCAGCACTAAAAGCACAAACGGAAGTTCTTACCACGACAGTATGAGCGGGAGCGGGAAGCGGGTGAAAGAATTTAAAGTGATGTCTGTCGTGAGTCTTGTACTAGATTAGGGCGAGGATACAGTGCAACTCGGAAATGTTTCGGGCTTAATAGTTGTTAAAGAAAAGCTCGGGTATATTAAAAATGGATATTCCTGGTACCGGCGTCCCTCAGACTCAGGAGATCCCTGGGGCAGAAGGGGCGCAACTGAAGAGCTACTGACTTATATTTTAGACGTGGTGAATGACCTCTCTGGGATCTGCGCGAGTGACGCAAGAAAATTGATGATGGGGGTAATGTTTCTACTTGTTACTTGAAACAAACAAGAAACTCCTGATAATGCGAGCAGGCGCTGTACTTAATCATGCACCATCCCATGATGCTCACTACAGGAAGTCGGAGAGATACTAACTTGATAGTCTTATAAATGCAAAAGTGAACTCGACCATAAACCACTACACAACTTCAATCCATTCGCCACGTCTAAAAAGTACATCTGCACTTGAGGGAAAATCAGCGTCTCCAGATGGCGAAGACCGCGTTCACCAGCCGGGAGTGACTTGGAAACTAACCACGTCCCACCATCCAGCACTGCACCCTGCTCATGACGCCCGATATGGGCAGAAGTGGCGGTGAAGTGGTCGGATGGTAGGTTTTGAGCCTTTAGCGGGTTGTTGTGCCACGGAGCTTAGATTAGTTTGAAGTTTGATAAAAAAAATTAGCTCGCATTCATTAGTAAAAGGTTTATTTTTGACTGTCATTGCAAGGAAACAACGTAAACATCGAGGACGCGCCCTGTATTGCCTGTACTACCGGGCAGGGTACGCGGCACTACCGTTGGGCATACATATATACATCGCCACAAAATGAAATCCAAGGAACGGGCAACGACTTCTAGGTAGACCGAGAGCAACATGGGCTAATGGGATGATAGAAACAGCCGCAAGTCTTCAGTCCCGGGTCGCTATAGACCAATAGAAGTGGATTGGGTGGGTGAGTTGTTGTTGTTGTTGTTGTTGTTGTTGTAGTGTTTAACGCCCGCTTTTACTACTACGGCACCGCAGGCGGTGACACTGATGATACATGGAATGAAGATGGAGCACCGGTGGAATGAGATGGCGGGGGAAACCGGAGCACCCGGAGAAAACCCGCCCTGACGCCGCTTCGTCCACCACGAATACCACATGCGGGTCCCTGGCATCGAACCCGGGCCGCCTAGGTGGTAGGCGAGCGCGCTAACCGCTCGGCCACGGCGCCGCCGAGTGAGTGAGTGAGTGAGTGAATGAGTGAATGTGTGAGTGAATGAGTTTTATTGAGTGAATTTGAGTGAATGAGTGGGGTTTAAGGGCCCATCGAGAACCATATCATTTGGGCCCCAAAAAAGTAATGAAAGAACCAATAATGTATATAAACGTTAGTGTCACCGGTTAGTGTATAGTAACCAATAACATATAGTTAATATTAGAGACATGAGAAGTACAATATTGAGCGTTGAAACTAAAATAAAAAATCTGATGTGCTGCACTCACATGAGTTCCTCTACTTCCTTACAAACTCGTATTCCTATATCTTCTTCGTGTTAGTTGAAATAAACATTTGCTAAAATGATCTTATTACTTACTTCCTTTGCTTATTTCCTTGTACGTGCAGGGGGAATATGAGAATTCAGTAGGCTTTCAAATTCCGTTCTCTTTGCACGGTTAACACATAAAAAATTAATAACGATATTATATTTGACACAAATAATAAGGCATATCTCCGAAATGGTTCACTCTACAAAAAATTTATTCAGACATAAATTATGCATTTCAGCAAGATCTACATTTTTCTATTATAAGACTTGGCCTATCTTACGATTTACCAGTTATGTAAAAATCTTCCAGAGTATATAAGACTACAGGGGCTATAGCCATAAAATTCAAGATATACATTTTATTTGTCATAAAAATATCTCAAACATATGGCATTTTAATCAAAATCGTTAGAGCCAGTTTCAAGAAAATAAAATTGTTCGAAAAATTTCCCATGTAAAGGGTAGTTTAGGGTGGAGCAATTTTCTTCAAAATCTCCGTGTTGCATCCCTGAAGGATATTAACCTTAAATGCCAACCTTGGTTTTCAACCGACTTTTCGTTTTTGAGTTATCTTGTCCACAGACTGACAGACAGGCGGACACACGGAAATTTCGGTGAAATCTTGACATCGAATTTTTGTGTCGAAAACAATACTTCCTGTATTTTAGTATACGTAGTAGAGAAGGTAAAAATAGACCCAGAAATGTAGTAACAGTCTATTAATGCAGTGTCTAAGTAGAGTATATGGATACACCTAATACTAGATACCTAGCTCAAATATGGGTCAGACAACTTGAGCTAACCCTTTCTTTTTAGGGGAGGCCCTTTGCCCATGAAGGGCTTATTACGTAGGCTGTTGATAGTCTTATTCTATCTATATTAGTCAACCAAATTTGATAAAAGGTTTGTCTTTCAAGAGCCCTATCTTTTCACATGAAAATACCATATAAGTTTTACTAAAAAAATTTAATACTTGGTTTATATATTCACATCACCCGGTTTCGATGTCATTACGATATATATGAATATCACAGGATATTTTTGATAATTAATTGAAACCATGGAAAATTTCCAGCCCAAAGTGGTAAGTGGGGAAGCTTAAAAGCCTTTAAAATTGAGTTATTAAAAGGCCAGTTTGGCGCATGGTTCATATTACCAAATTTTCCTCTATTTTTGCTGAACTTTGTTGGGAGTGTTTTCGTTGCGCTTTTGACAAACTGTGTGCACTTCGGTTTTAGACTCGCAAAAACGGTAAGCTCCTCTGCCTCTTTCAGAATGTTTGTACACCCTTATTTTCAATTACTATTTTAAAGGTTTAACATACATATCAATCGAATCTCTTCGGCCTTGTAGACAAAACTTGTTATGTTTATAAGGACTCATCAGAAAGATAGGTTGCCTTAAAATTACCAAAAGATATCCCTGCCATATTTGCAAACCTTATATATAAATCCGCACTATTTAACCCATTTGATTAAAATTATGTACAGTTATATCGCAGGATGGCAAATCTAATAGATTAACTGAAGTTCTAAAAACATAATACGTAGGCTGTCTTAAAACTTTCCTTTGCCATTTATTTTCAACCCCTTATAGAAAACTGTACTGTTTGCCAAAAGAGAGAAGTTTGGAGTTTGAGGTGTAGGCCCTTCTTTGGAATAGCTACCTATACTGTCATTTTCATTTGTACAATTTTACACCATCTAACTAATCCGGGACAAACTTCAGAATAAAGCATGTCTGGTTATTTATTTATACACTTTCGAAGCCTTAAGGTACTAAATGAATATTTAAAAACAATATTCCCTGCTTAAAATTAATAATGCTATGATATACCTTGAGAAACTTTTAAATCTAAATTTACTGTAAATACCGTGTGGAACGGAAGTCATTACTTTAATTTAAACCAGTGGAAGATCTCAGTATTTGGAACACATTTTGCATTTTACGTTTTTGCCTCTGACCATTTCCTACGGAGTTATTTTAGTTTTGTCGAAAACAAGATGGCAACACAGCAGATCGTGTAGATGTCACTTTCACTAGGTCAGTACATCAACGAACATCGTAGTGGTGCTTCTTATGAACATAAATACGATACCGTCTCCTTCCATGTTTACTGTGCGAGAGTAAGTCAATCCCAATCATTAGCTCCAAAAACATTACTCCACCCTGCAAGAGACAGATGTGTTTATATACAGAAACTAGTTCCATTTCCTGACCAACCTCAACGCAACGTTGTCGAGTTACTTCACGTCTGAAAAATTCTGCTCGTAGCATTCCTTCAATTCTTTTAAGTTAGTATTTCGAAACCCCGTGTCTTGTCCCATAATTAGCACCAAAACTATGTCAGAAATAATTTACTCTACGCATCTTACAAGTAACAAACTTACCTTCGTACATTCTAGTGGAATTACGCATTCAGTTTGGAACAAAAGCCATCCATTTTTTCGAAATCGGCTGATCAAAGGACAAAATGCCATTACATTGTTTAGTTTATAATGCTTCTATGATGTACATATTAGAAGGAATGTAATAATTTCCCTTCCACCCTGTATATTACCCACGATTTACACATTTGGGTGAAGGATTCTGGTCGTTAAGATGGTCCAAATGTCACGTAGCTAATGCATTTTTGTTAAATGCTTGAGGTTGCTAAAACGCTATAGTATTACAAAACTCAATTACTAAAAGAAGCTAGCTAACCCCAGAAGGATATTAAGTGATATAAATTTGCTTTAAGCGAATCGGAATGGTAAACTCGTCTCCAAACTTCACACTTTAAATGACTCAGTAACCATTGCCCAACCCGAATGCTTATCCTTCCAACCCAGGCATTGAGAGGATAAGCCGACATCTTGTATTCTTTACATCGAGCCACCACCGCTAATGGTGACTGTACCTTCTAGCCGGCTTTACGAACCATCCACGGGGGATGCATTGGCGACTGTTTTGCAAAGTCACTCCATTAAGACAACTGCTACATTTCATTTAGGCGCCCTCTCTCAATTGCTAGACACTTTGTCATCGTAGCTCAGGTGCCCAGGTGCCTTCTAGCTTTACATAAACTCAAATTGCTTGCTAAGAAATTTATCAACGACATAAAAAGCCCACTAGTTTGTCTTTATACCATACGTGGTACTAGTTAGTGATTGTATGTATAACGTGTGTATGTGTGTGTGTGTGTGTGTGTGTGTGTGTGTGTGTGTGTGTGTGTGTGTGTGTGTGTGTGTGTGTGTGTGTACGGTCCTATATTGGTCCTGTATATTGGTCAAATTCCACCATATATAGGACCATAATGAGACTACATTACTTCAATGTTCTGTATGCCAAGCTGGTTGGCTCAGGCTGTAAGTCTACGACCTGCATTCAGAAGCTTCGATCACTGGCAACCGAACACTGTGGTTGCCGGTGCGAGCAGATGGTGCCGATGCTTGTGCTGTGTAACGCTTCATTCTAGGCTCCACTTGTAGTGCGCCTGATGTTTATCTTGGAACAGTCATTTTGTTAGTGGCTTTTAGGAAGCACAATTACTTTCTTTTCCCCTTCCACCTTTAATTATCATATCAGAGCTGCTTCTTAAATGTCGATATCGAGCAAAGTAGGCGTAAGTCTGATATACTGAACAGGTCGCTCTTCCGCTTTTATCTTATGGGGCACCTGCACAGCAAAAGCTGATTCATAACCATCCGACTATTGTAGTGATAATGATTCCGAGAACGGCAAGCAAGGCAGCACTATTTGGTACACAACAATCCGGCAACGATAATGATTCCGAGAACGGCAAGCAAGGCAGCACTATTTGGTACACAACAGTCTGGCAACGATAATGATTCCGAAAACGGAAAGCAAGGCAGCACTATTTGGTACACAACAGTCTGGCAACGATAATGATTCCGAGAACGGCAAGCAAGGCAGCACTATTTGGTTCACAACAATCCGGCAACGATAATGATTCCGAGAACGGCAAGCAAGGCAGCACTATTTGGTACACAACAATCCGGCAACGATAATGATTCCGAGAACGGCAAGCAAGGCAGCACTATTTGGTACACAACAGTCTGGCAACGATAATGATTCCGAGAACGGCAAGCAAGGCAGCACTCAACACGTGGTTTATAACAGCCCGGTAACGATAATACTAAGATTCCAGAAAATGGAGAGGACATTGTGTATTGGGAATTCATTTGTTTTTAACTGGCCAAGCATTTTTTTTTCTAGCTTACGACTAGAGAGAACTCTAGTGGCTGTTTCATGACACGGCTGCCTTGATTAATTTCTACAGCGAAAGTTTAATACACAAAATACCGAGCCCGGTAACGGCAACGAATAACTTAAAACCAAGCTCCCGGGGCCGGAGAAAGCTTCCTGTTGGTTGTGAACACTCCCATTTGAATACATGTATTTCAACTTTATCTTTCTGGTTATCGTTACCGTTGTCGTACCTGGAACTTGCAGTGATAGCATACGGCTTACTTGGAGTGTTCCACTATTAACTAGTGTAGTTTAAAATTAGTGATATTGCGCCTAAGATAATAAATAGGTATGCAATGTGGAACGAACACATAGCGTAGTATCTCTTACGTTTAATGCTTTGAATAAGAAACACTTAAAACTATTGATTTGTTTACAATTTTTATGTGAATTCATTTTTAAACTACGATGAACTGTTTGATATCGTATCACTGCTATAGCATTCTGTGTTTTGCAGCCTAGGAATTAATATAATTATGCTTGAGCTATTAGAACACATATCTCACTTTAAGCACTTAAATAGCCTACTTCTGTGTGATCCAAGTACAGATGTCACAGAAAGCAAAGGGCTGCAGTACGGGACATATTTTCATCCACACTGCTACACTATCCTTGAGTATGTAAATCTTCTTGTTGATATAATGCCATGGATTTAATTGTCCTCTTAGATTCTCAAAATAGGTCATTATGAAAAAATCTGATGCGTTACACTCCCATGATTTTCTCTACTCTTGTAAAGTGGAATATGAGTAGGCTTTGAGCGATAGTCAGTTCTTTTGAGAGCTTTGAGATTACGTTCTCTTTGCACATTTGACATATAAAGAATGAACAACGATATTGCATTTGACGAAAGTTAATGTTTTCCGAAACTGACACAAATAACAAGAAATATCACCTCTTCAAAAATGTATTTGGACATAAATTGTGTTTCAGCGAGATATAGATATTTGTATGGTAAGTTTTTGTCTATCTCTCACACTTTACGAATTATTCAAAAGTAATCCAGAGTAAACAGGAATACATAGACTATAGCCAGAAAATTCAGAATATACATTTCATTTTTCGTAAAATATCTTAAACATATGTTATTTTAATAAAAATTGTTACAGCCATTTTCAAGAAAATCAAAATTTTCCATATAAAGTGTAGTTTAGGGTGGAGGAGTTTTCTTCATAATATTCGTGTTGCATCATTGTAGCACATTAAATGTAAACACCAACTTGTTTTATAACCGACTTTTCACTTTTGAGTTATGCTGTCCAAAGACCGACAGACCCATAGACTGATACACACACGGACATTTTTCTAAAAATGCTTTTTTTTTTTTATTTAGGAGGCCTCAAAACATATATTTCCGGTGAAATATTGACATATAATTTTTGGATGGAATACAGTACTTCCTCTACTTACTAGCAGAGACAGTAAAAGTTACTAGATTAGGCCATTCATCCGTCTGGCAGACGCCTAATTTACATTAGATTTTAACTTCCAGGCCAGGGTTGCCACCAAAGGGAACACGAGGTTCACACGGATAATTTAGATTGCACTTTCCAGTCTTGTTTAAAACCGGCAAATAATACTTTTGTTCATGTAGTTATCTATGAAAAGTAAGTACTTTTAGGCTTAAGAAATTCTTGTTTTCACGATCGGTATAAAGTTATTTCTGTTTAAAGGGTTTTCACATTTATAACTCATCAAAGACTGGAGGAATTTAATCCCGTTTAGATTTGATCAGATATAAGGCTGTAGATGTTAGGTTCTCAACGGTATTATCATTGCTGATTTTGTGGAATTTGCCCAGAGAGAGAGAGAGAGAGAGAGAGAGAGAGAGAGAGAGAGAGAGAGAGACAGGTGCGGAATGTACAGAAGTTTGAGGTTGAACTATTTCTGTACCATGAGGATGGCTCACTGTAAAGCCGCTCATCGGCATTAAGGTCGAATACCAAAATCAAATTAAATCATTACATACCATTTATAAGCGGAGTGTAACCGTAAGCTAAGAGCTGTGTTGTGACGTGCGACAAGGCAAGGTGAATGCGTTTGGTCAGCTAATTGTGTTAGCTAATGGACAACGCAATCGGGCTGCCTCTCACTCGGAAACCCAGCTTAGCATTTCCCATTTACCATCTTCAGATCTACTCGGCTGAATGAGAAAACAAGTGGGGCATCTAACGAAATGAAGACAAAAGCTCTGACCTGGAATAATTGTGGGTACCAGTTGGAGAGAAAATTCGACGCTTCGCATTGGTCCACTGCTGAGTTGGAGTTAATGAAATGATTAGGGAAAAGCACCTCATTTGTGGAGAAATTACTGGGCTTTGTACTGCATTAAATCCTCTTGTTATATTCCGAGAATATATCGGATGTTTTAAAGCAAGAATATATTCGAACAATAGGAAAAGCGTTAATTAATATTCTCTTGTCCAGATCAGTGACGGAGTGTAAGAGGATTTCGTATATACTCAAAAAGGAGTGGCAATGGGCAATAAAATAAATAAGCATGTTGCTCTCCAAAGAGGACCGCTCTGGGTAAAAACCATTAGCAAACAAAAGATAATCCTCATAACACAGCGAGAGGCATTTTAGCTAGTTTTCTGTTTCCTTTAGACCTTAAACCCTCCATTGATCGCTAAGGAGGACCCTAGGTTTATTTAAAAATTATAGTTTAGGAGCATTTACCAACTAATACAACACCTTATTCGATTGTTTGCTGTAGCGACAACTTTATCCGCTTATTTCTTTAGCTGCAAGAATGACTAAAGGGCAGTTACATGTCGTACAGGCCAACCAAACTCTGTGCACCTACTTTCAGTATATTGCTGACATATGCTTTCCCTCGTCAGTTCTGCAATATTGCTTTGCAATTGCAAGTACTATGCCATTACTTATCACAAACAGTAGTATAATCTACAAAATCCCAAGGATTTGAGAGACGTGCCTCATCGACTTTGCGGATGGTGATGCGTTACACGTGTATAGCAACTTGCATGAATCCGATGATTCCAATTCTGAAGATGAAGTGAAAACAAGATCTTTAGCTTCAGAAACTGACCATAAAGAAGAGGAGCAAAGTAATCCATGTGATAATAACATGTATTTTATAGGTAATATAATATGATTCTCAGATATTGTTATCATCATTGTTGTTGTTATTATATTTATTATTGTTATCACCATTGTTATCATTATCATCGTTATTATCATCATTATCATCATCACCACCATCATCATCGTTATCATCATCGTCGTCGTCATTTATTATTGTTATTGCTGTTATTATTATTATTATTATTATTATTATTATTATTATTATTATTATTATTATTATTATTATTATTATTATTATTATTATTATTATTATTATTATTATTATTATTATTATTATTATTATTATTATTATTATTATTATTATTATTATTATTATTATTATTATTATTATTATTATTATTATTATTATTATTATTATTATTATTATTATTATTATTATTATTATTATTATTGTTGTTGTTGTTGTTGTCAACATCATCATAATCGGTATCATTATTATGGGATTAAAACTTCGCAGATATATTATTTAAGGTATGGTGCGTCTTTTGCAGTAAAAATCCAAAAATATCGATCTTTTTACCAAACAGGTTAAAATATTACTTCACTGTTCCCAACTAGTAATTTTTAACTGTATATATCACATAATTACCAGGTAATATACTTTACTATAAAACAACTTGAATTATTATTAGTTCAAAGAATTCTATGCGTTTTTATTCTCTTTTCCACAGTTGCATTACATTTTGCATCATTCTAAGTAGAGGTGTCCTTATTGCAGTGTTTCTTTGGATACTTCACCTGGTAAAGTCGGAGAAAACATCGTAATTGTCATTCGCGAACAAGCACAGACCTACATATTGCCAGATACCCTGTGGATAACAGCAGTTTGACTTTCCACTGGGTAAAACTAAGTGTGGCAGTATGACTTTAAACGCTAAATAGCAAGAGTGTCATGTATTTTCAACACTTACATATTACTATAAAGTGTACAGAAGTGATGCAGAACAACAGAATAAAGCGAAGTAGCTAATATTTAGTAAGATAAATAATATAGCGTGCGATGGAGTTTAAGGGCCCGTTGATAAGTAGGTACAACGCAGAAAGACAGACGTAGAGGGGGACTTCGGCACTTCGACCTCAAGTATATTTTGTGCCTATGCCCCTAAGGGGTGTCCCGGGGAGGGAGGAGTGAGGTGAGCGAAGACAGAAGGTGGACAGACTACAGGAGAGCATGCACAACAGAGGACAGGGTCCCTACATTTTCCCAGTGAGAAACTCCCTGACACCAGCCAGTTCACCGATCCCACCGGTTCACGCAAAGCGCCGCCTGCAGGGGCCCCAAAGAGTCTCAAGGACCTCGCTGTGGACACGATCCAGAGCCCGGCTACCCTGACAAGGGACGGAGTCACTCAGGGCATTTCGTCCCATCGTACTACACCCGAACGCCTACTGACACTTTCGACCCTGAATGAGATTAAAGGGATGAAAGGATGAACAAAATGGGTAGTGAAGTGAAATGGGGGGAGAGGAGATGAGGATGCGGCAATTGGTGGAATGATGGCGGGGGAAACCGGAGAACCCGGAGAAAACCCGCCCCTGCGCCGGTGTGTCCACCACATATCCCGCATGTGAACACCTGAGATCGAACCCGGGTTGCTTTGGTCTAACCACTCGGCTACTTCGCAGCGACAAGGAGGTTATTGGGGCTTGAACTAATAAAACAGGTAGTCGAAGTTAAGCTGTTTCACGAGACCTTAAATATGATGCCAAACGCACATAACTATGCAAATGCGTGGAAGATACCATTGACTGTAAATTACCATGTTGTTGTTTAACGACGCTGTCAATTGCCAGGATCACATTAGCGTCGCCGGTGTGCCAGAATTTCGTCACGCAGGAGTTCTTTACATGCCAGTAAATCGACTGACATGGAGCTGCCGTTTATAAGCCCACTTAAAAACCATCGGGGAGTGAATGGGGAGTCACCGTAAATCTAATTGGATACTTCCAAAATGCGAGCTTCGCATGTTACCGCTTGATAAATCAGTGTTTGTTCCATCGACGGTAGATTTTATACTTTCTGTTGTAGTAATCAAAGAGATCAACTAACCGTAGCAGATGAAACACAAGGATGGGTGTTCTTAATTTGTATTATACGTAACTCACCCGCCTCTAAACACTCCCCCTTCCCTTCATATTGTATTTTGATCTCCAATGGGACCACCACAACCAAACACATGGTCCTCGTGGCCATGGTCCCTAGAGTGTTCGGCTTTGGTGCTTCGTCGCATGGAGGACCGAACGTTTGGCTCCCTCCTCGGACATGGTTTTTGTATCCATGTAAACATGTTGTGTGAGCGGGAAAGAGTAAAATACGGAGAATTAGCCAGAATAAGTAGGGGGAAAGGACAAAAAGTACATAGCTGAAAAGAGAAAGCAAAAACCAACAGAAAACAGAAAGAGAAGAAAGAAACACGCAAACACAATATTACCCTTCACGCAGGATTCCCTTCCTTAAACGAGCTCCAAGATCTACTTCGGGTATTGCTCATTTCCTAAGAAAGCAAAAGAAAAAAATCAAAACTATCTTAGAAATTGGGGGTTGCTATAATGTTCCTTATAATTTCACAGTTCTTTTTATTAGAAATCACTTCATATTATTGCAAATAGAGTACTAGACTGTAAAATACAATATCGTAGCCGGAATTTAAACCATGAATCTTCGCTTTCTGTGCCGCTGCTCTAACCAACTAAGCTACGATGGCAACATCTCGTACAACATAATACTCTCCAATTGGCTCACTGATAATCACAAGGTGCTCTCAAACTAATTTTGAGATGACAGACATCAATGGTTACTTATAATCCTACAAATACTTATAAGTTACCGCGGCAAATCAGCTGGTCAGCAATTGCATAGAAAGGCTAAGATCCATGGTTCAAAAACCGGCTATAGCATTAAATATTTCAGTTAGGTTCTATCGTTTCCAAACTTCAGGTATACGCGGCATGCGTGGGAGAACAGTTAAACTGCAATCCATTATACCGCTTTTGCTTCACTAATTGTTCATTTCCGCTAATATGTAACACCATCAAATAAATGAAATAATCATTTTTCCAACTGAAACGTAACACCTTTTTAATTATGGTATAATATTTTGGAACAAAACCGTCGAAGTTCAGTAACTATGACGAACATATTGTGCACATCTCACAGCTTTCACAAAGGAATCAAAGCATAAGCTTGCACCTTCTGCAAGCATTTCTAGAGCCTCCGTCCACACTCCATGGTTATTGGGCTATAATACCTTATTAAGCTGCCAGTTCATGAAGTTTGAAGTCTGTCTTGCCAAAGGCTTTCCTTCGTTTCAAGATATTGGTGAGCTTCTTTCATTTGTGACGTAGTTTGCCATCCACTATAGGGTTAATTAAGCAACTAACCTGCACCATAAGCAGTAAATGCAGAAGCCGTTTATGCAGTGTGACTGAACGTTCGCTGCTGCAAACTGTGGAGTCCGTTTATCAAGGGTAGCACAAATGTTGGATCATTAGTAGTGTTTCACATTTTTCACAAATGTACATATAAAATATTGTAACATAACGACAAAATCCGTCCAGTTATTTTCCTATTCATTTATTTTCCACCAAACACTTGTACAACACAGTTCTCTTCTTGTCGTTACCGCAGTCTACAGTTCTTCATGATATTACATCTCACAACTGTTTAAGAGGTTGAATCAGAAACTGAAAAATTCAATGCCTTAGCCGGGATTTGAACCACAGATCTTCGGCTTATCAAGTGGCTGCTTTAACCACTAAGCTACCATTGCCAACTTGCCAGTACGATATTAAATTCCCCAGCTGATTCGTACTTTTTCCCGATTAACCACAAGGGAATCTCACATCAGAGATAAATACCCCAAGGTTACTTAAACCCGGGACATAAAGTACTTACAATTGTAAGTCGCCCTTGGGGTATTTATCTCTGATGTGAGATTCCCTTGTGGTTAACCGGGAAAAAGTACGAATCAGCTGGGGAATTTAATGTTGCACTGACCCTCCTCTCATGGTAATGCGAGGCTTAAAGCTGGAAACATGCAAATTAATAATAACACAAAAATGTAGAACTATATAAATGTCACATGTCTTAAAGAATCGTTATTAAAACAGAAGAGTGCCTCCAAAGACAAATCATGGCACCGACGTAGACTGATTGTGCGCCGCTAGTCCCTCACTGGCCTATATTTCCGCAATGAGCTTATGGAACAGGCTATCAAGCGTTTGAGAGGAGGCGTAAAGCGAGCGAGTTGTCTCATCCAAATAGTGGGACCCGGGTAGAACATCAGGCAATAAGCTGCTAAATGCTTTGGTCGATAATATAGTGTACTCGCACATTCCGATTGATTAAGTTTTACTCCATAACCTGAGAACTACTACCCTTAGGTAATACATTTCCCTAAAGTTTATATCTGCAATTTGTGCGCACAGTACCATCTTGAAGATTTAAGGGGATTATTTGTATGAATATAATTTGCTTTAAAAGCAAAAACCTTTTAAGTAGCACTCAGTAAAGTTCTGGATCTGTAATGATTTTGGCTAGAATCTAGAATGATTTAAAACAAAAGAAGGCACCGCCTAAATTCCGCGCATTATGGTTTCTTTACATTCCGTAGCAGTGAGCAATCCAACGAAACATCTTTTTTCGCACATTATTTCTACCTGGAAAGCTATTTTAGCCGCTTTTGTGAACTTAAAATAATTTGTTTCTTTTGGCACACATGATTCCCAAAATTGGGTTTTAGCAGCATTGTATTGTTAAGTTTTAGTTGTTATCACCCGGAAATTTGAATTTGTTCTCTAATACACATATATCAGTCGGCAAGTATTGGTGTTAGAACACTTTCATTGTTGAACATCTCATTAAGTCATACCGCATACTTAGTTTGATGGAGGAAAGGGCGATAAAGGATTATGAAGACTGATTGTGACAAGTATCACCAAAATGTATTTAAATAAATCCAGCAGTGAAGCTAATTATGTTATCGAAGAGCCTGTAGAACGAGATATAGTAGAAAGTGACGATTCAAAAGAGGAACAAGGTAATGAATGGATTACTAAAAAGAACTCAGGGATGTTGGATTTATATACTCTAATGTTTGATGAAATCTAAAGTTACGGCCTATGTTTTATACATGACTGGAAAGCAAACATTCACAAGATTTATTATTGGTTCAGTTTAGTACATTTCAATAAGTGCTCCATTTATGATTTCACTAAAATGTTTGGCTTTAATATCCCAAGTGTTTTACGGATACTTCCTTATGCTTAGATAACTATTTTCTGCTTGTTCTTCGACAGCGATTCCTTTGAGTTCAAACGGCATGATCTTTATTGCAGTGTAACTCGTATTGCAGTTAGAATTATTTCACAAAAGGCAATTTCCATTCATGCCAAAGAAGCAGGGAATAGAAATAAAGGATGTATATAATAACTACATATCATGTCCTCCTCACTTGTTAAAAAATGAATCAATTTCCACTTTACACTGTTGACAGCGTATTAGTTTTGTCCACGTGGCTTCTTATGGTGTACTGGTAATTGGTCTTTCCCACTACTTGAGCAAACGATGCAAAATAAGGGCAGATTTGAATAAAAAAAGAGTTCAATGTGAAGGCTGAGAGTCCAACTGCCTTGGTGGCAAAGAAAATCTCAGTATTGATTGTAATTTCGTGAAATACTTTCATATAATTTATAACCATTTGTTGAAAATAAATGTAGAGTGGAAAACGTGATGACAGATCAAATTATCCAAATCGCTCGCATTAATTGGCCTTATAATTGGTTAAACTATGAAGTCCGGGACTTAAAGTACTTGCATAAGAAGTCGCTATTGGGTTATGTTATCTCATATGTATTTGAGATCTCCTTGTGTGGTTAACCGGAAAAATGCGAGTGAGTTGTAGCATTTGATGTCGTGTCATCACGTTTGCCATGGTAGCGCAGTGATTAGAGCAGCCAGACCAATAGCCGAATATCCGTGGTTCAAAAGCCGGCTATGGCATTGCATTTTTCAGTCTCACTCTACCACCTTACAACTTTGTCCTACACACGGCTAGCGTGGAAGAAGAATTAACTTAATATATCCTTTACCTTACATAACTTCGAAGTACAGCATGTCTCACTCTCGATTCCAGATTATCGCTTATATGAATCAGAATAATTGTTCTCAGTAAAATTAGTATCAGAAGTGAGGTAACATTAAAATATAATGTTGGAAATGAACGCATGAGCATCATGCTTTACACTTCTCACCAAGTTACCATGTTGCCACTAAATAAAACTGATAGAAAAGAAGAATAAGTCATTCGCACTTTGGCAGCTTTCAATCTTAAAAGGATCAAGCTATGAACATGGCTAATAAGGTGACACAATTAGAAGATTTAGAAAGGGGTTATTGTGTCTCTTAAGTTATCATTCATGAACTTTTACTGAACATTAGGATTTAATTGGTCGAACATTTCGTCGACTGGAGCACTATGTATAACAAAGACGCCTAAAAAACTGCCGAGAAAAACTAAATTTAAAATTATGTTCAGGGTTGTTTGAAAATCCACACAGAACGATAAATATTACCAATGTTGGTAAATTAAAAGCACGAAATGAAAATATGAATGTGTATAAATACAACAAAAACAAAAGCTCAATTTTTAAACTTTTTTCGTATTTTCATCCAGTTTTCAACCATTACCTTAATTTAAAAATTTTGAGAATATCATTTCAACTGTTAATATACCGTAGTCAAGTCCCAGTTGGCTGTAGTGCAAACTATAGTTTACCTTGAATGTTATGTAAGCAAATTAACTGACTAATAGCATTACTATTCGAATTACATAGGATGAAATCGCTTTGCTGACCAGAGACGCCATTAATCATCAATGAGGTGAACCCGTTCTAACCTTAGCATACCGATTAAATAATTATGTTTGTTGCTGATTTAATTATACAACCCGCAACGCACAAATGCGGTAAACATCAGAGCAGTTACGCGCATCCGTTTCCAATACTCCAGGGCATTCTCTTTGTCGTCTATACGCCCCGGAGACATTCTTCATTAAGTCTGTAAACACAACACCAGCCTAGATAACTAACAAGCACTAGTTTGCTTGTACCTAAATATAGGTTTATGAATCTCCGTACCTACTAGTTGTGGAAGGCCGAATAGCGCCGAATGCAACTGAGAATTACGTTTGAATCTGTGACATTGGAATTAATTTACAAAAGATATTTGATTTAAAAGCTTAAACTGTATGAATGGTTGTATTTGAGCTATGGTGTGCTTAGTGAAAATTTAGTGATTTTTTGTGTATTAACGTCTTACAATGTAATGTCATATCGGCCGATGAATTAATGAAATGGGTGAAATGATGCTCAAATGAACTCGAAGTCCATAGATCTTAAAATTACAATATGTTCATCTTTTCAGGATAAGGAGATATCTCGGAGAAGACCCTTATCCAGATAACTCATCCTAAACGAGATCGAATCCGTGACCTCTTGGATGTAAAATAGGCACGCTACCATCATACTACACAGGCGGTCTATTCAGTGTAATGCTGACAGTAATAATTTAGGACAGGTTCCAATGTAACAGACTCACGGATTCGTGTGAACAAGAGGCGAAGAAACCTCCAATATAGTTACTCATTGTGAAAATGAAGTTACGTTTGAGAAATATAATTTAGAAACTGAATAAAGTGTGAAAGTAAGCAGACATGTAAACTGCCACGCAAACTTTTCAGTTTAGGTCGTTGTATTCTTCGTCTAAGGGATCGTGCTTTTTGCACTTCAACCCGTTTCTATGGGATATAATACGCAGAGGCGCAAGTGCAGAGGACGGGACTGTAGTGTCATAGACAAATAAATAGGCTTTTGGCTCGGAAGAATAAATCAAGGAATGAATTAGGGTTGACTAGGTTTAACGTGGCATCGATAAATGAGGATGGCTAATAACTTCCGAATAACATCTAAAGTGGCATAACAGGGTTTAGATGAATTGTCACGAGGCCACGGTTCACATGTATACGTGTTCCGCGCGCTGTAGTGTATGCGAGCCATGCATACCTGCAGTCCGTGGCCTCGATATAAAGTGACCGCATTGTACTACAGAGTGTAGATTGTCGAAAAATGAACTAAAAATGTTCTTCAGTAAATAAGCACGAGATGAAAAGGAACCATATGAAGCTACTTTGACCAGTATATCACCAGGTAGACCTTATCTTCCAAAACAAAAGTTTTTCCACAGACATATTTCGTTTTTGTCATAATACGTCTCATACAATCTTTATTTGACTGCAAAATGGTGGCAAGATCAAGTGCTTGGGCACATCAGCCGCACCAAGGGTACCCGCTACGGATTATTTTGGAAGGACTCTGCTTTGAAACTATCATTGGAAACAATCCTGCAACACTAAAGTCAGCATACAAATGCGGTTTTGCCGTATAGTCATTTAGATGCCCAACAATCCGCAGCTGTGTGTAAATTTAGTGTACTATTTTAAAATTTGGTCTTCCCATATTCTAGTTTTTGCCATTTCGAAATATTTCTCGTGATACAATTTTAATTTAGTTTAACATTTTCACTGTGTCTTCTTTAATGCGACTCAAGAAGTACAAAGAATATTTGTTTCCGATTTTCCTGCAGCTTGGTTTGAAATTTGGAGTCTTTGTAGAGTAATACATGACTGATTTGTAGTTTAATTTTTTTCACGAGAACTTTTCATTTTGCAACAAACTTAAGTACTGGTTTAAGAACAAGTTAAAAGTTCCCAATTTTCACACCTTCATCACAGATATTTTACATAGGACCCGATTATCACTTTAAATATTATGTTCTTGGTAATGTAGTTATATATGACAACGAACATTAATGTTATGTTAGAATTAGGCTGAACAAAGGAATTTATAAATATTTCAAATACAGTGATTGAAACTAGGGCACATGTTCAAAAGCTCAAGCTACTCAGACACACAAAAGCTGGTCTGATTTTCAGGGCTGTTTGTTGGTAGTACACAGAGAAATCAACGTCATCTGGAGCTCTGCGAGAAGACCAGTAACTTAATTATCAGTTTCTTTATTTTTTTAGGTTAAAACTTTATTAGATCTGTCGTTTTCGCAGTCTACCGGTAATTTCTCTTCCGAAATGACAACTGTTGAGATGCTCCTGCACAGTATATATTTTTCCATTCTACTTATGTGTGGCTTTGTAATGAGCTGGTATTTTTCTGCTGATTTTGTGGTGATTTATTCTGTTCTGGTAGTAATATACCTGAATTGGTGTGTTCTTTTACAGCCTTTAATTAAATCAGGAATCTCATCTCAGTAAGTAGAATCGTTTGCAGACACGGTGCTCTAAGTTATGCGTATTTCGTCATCATACAGCGTGTTTGAAGCTGGTGTCAAATTTGTCGTCTCTAAGTCATTTGTATGTTATATAAAGGTATTTAATCTACCATACTCTAGTAAAATTTAACTTTTTAATATTACTTTATTCTAATGCAATATTTACTTTTGAAAACCATTACTCTGCTTAAGGGAATCAAAGGGAACATTATCTATGACTCCAACTCAGTTGCAAATCTTGTAAATAATATGTATTTATAATGATTTTTCTTTCATAGATGTTATTTTAGGAATATCAGTCTTCGAAAATAAGATGGAAATAATCATATGGAATCATAAATCTGCACACTTAACCTTTATGGTTCTGTGTAAGGAGGCTATTTTTTCAGGCTTAAAGCATTATTCTAAATCAGTTTTGTAACCCCTGATGTACACGTATTGATCATTTGACAATATGGACAAACATTGGATGCTCACGAGTTTGAGAACTATTCCCATTCTTATTTTCCATCCCTTGCAGAATTTAAAAAGAGTTACATATTAGGACATAAGCTTTTACTCTGTACGACGTGGCAAAAATTCTGCACTATTGGACAAATTCAAAATTTCACTTTTCCTCGAGTTTTCAACTCCTAAGTAAGCCTGCACAAGTTAAACTATCTGGGCTAAACACTGTACCATTATACATGAGAGTCCTAAAGCATTCAAGCTTTCTATAACTTGGAAACAATTACCCCACTACTTTTTAAAATCATATAATGATCTAAAACTAAACCCCAGCGCAACAGCCCATGAAGGGCCAAGACCTGCCGCCCAGCCGCTGCGTCCTCCACCTCTGCTCACTACAGGCGTCATTGGTGGGGTGCAGTACTGGAGGGCGGGACGTGGTCAGCGCCCCGGCCTTCTCAACCTGGGGTCGCTACTTCTCCATCAAGTAGCTCCTCAATTGGTTCCCCTGCGACCTAACGAGCCTGAGTGCACCCCGTTCCAGACCTCTCAGCGGAGGAAAAATCCCCATGCTGGTAACGGGGATCGAACCCGGGTCCTCCGTGCGAGAGGCAAGCGCCCTACCAACTGTGCTACGGAGGCGGTCCATATAATGGTCTACAATTAAAAAAAACCTAATGTTTTTTTACAATTCGCCCTCATTTTATTTTTAAATGTTTATAACAAAACTGCATTGTCTGGTCAATCAAGACAAAATATTGTGACCTACTTGTCGACGGACCCTTAAACACTACACACTCACTCACTTGTGCACTCATAGAATAGTACTCGATGGAAATTACAGGCTACTTTAACAATCTCCATACTCAGATTTTCAACCTCGAACGTGCAAATCTGTAGTATTTGACTGTTCGGAACAAATCCCTGGATAGTTGCATGTTTTGTCTCAGCACTATTAGCAGGTCATTTAATATTTTAACAAATTGCCACTATCCTTATTTTCAGTCCCTCACATACACAGTGCATCCGTGCAAGTTAAGATAGCTAACGATGGTTATAGCTAATCCACAGCCTCACTTCATGTTCCTCCGTTGCACGACATACTCGCAAAGGGGAGCAAAGGCTCACAAGCTCGAAAATAAAAGCTGTGGCTAACTTCACTTATAGAGCACAACTAACAAAAGTAAGGATTCTCCCAAAGAATAGGATAACCTGATAAAAGCAAGGGTACAAAGGAAGAAATGAAAGACTCTCTGAGTAGTATTGACCTCGGATGAAAGAGGATTTTCTTTGTTTGCCTTCTTGCACGAAGGTTTTCTTTCCTGTAGAAAACGGATTTCTCCTTCTATTCAGGTATGAATCTCAGATCATTATTCTATTTAGGTAAAATTCTTGAAATAGCAGAATAGAGGATAGAAGTTGGAACCTTAAAAGCAGTATTCTGTTTAACCACAACCTAGCAAACAGCGTACAGGTTGAATCAGCCATGCGTAGTTCACCTTAATGCATACACCCTGCAAGATGGCATGTGTTCTTCAGGACATTTTGTAAGCTGTTAAGTGCCTGGAAGTTTGTACCCGTCTGGCCCCATGACTAGTATGTAATTATGATAGTCAATAAAAATGTCTGAAAATGCTTGACTTTGGGACACAGAAGCTCATTCTAAAGTGAAGCTTTAAGTTTTAAAATTTCACTGAAGCTCAGCATGAGTGTAAGTTGACAAGTTTGGGATGCATGCTAACGCTTTCTAGGGCAGTAGGAAATATGCTTCCCACCTGTGTCCTCATGTTAGAAAGGCCACGGGAAGCCTGCTGACCGCCTCTAGGGTGTGTTGGAATCTAGTGGAAACTGAAACAAGACCAGGAAAAAATTGAACGCATCTTTCTACGAGGGCTGAGGGGAAAAAAGAAAATGACAGAAGTTTAAAGGGGACGTGACTGTTGCTACTTGTTTTACAAAGTAATCTATACCAATTTGTTCATACAGCTGCTGTCGCTTTTGCTCCACTAAAGCCCACGATTAGGCTTCGGTTGTGGTTGCAAACGACGTTAGGTTGAGAGCTACTTTACTGTACCCGTTTCTACGTCATGTTTGTTGACAGTAGAGGTGGAAGGGAAGGAGAGGGAGACGTACCGCTACAGTAACCTGTTCGTAAGGCGACGCGACTGTACCGCCGCTACCCAACCTGCCTCGTTAGGTAGGGGCGGTAAAAAATTTCGCTGCAAGCGTAACTCAAATGCCCATAACATGCCACCGGCGTCGAAGCTTACTCATGATAGAAGAACACGTGCATGTTCATTATGCGCTGATATTTGTTTGAGAAAGTTCCATAGAAAATACCTATCTGAAGGGATGAAATGAAGAAGAGGATTTATGGAGGAGTTCCATTTAGATTATACCACAATGCATAATTTTACTTTTTTTGTAGTTTATTACAATTAAGTACTTATATACAGCATAGGACACGTGTATTCTGTATATGTTTGATGCAACCTAAGACTTTTCTCTTGCATATTACCTATATACCTTCATATGGGCCGTGGTAAGCATACTTCCGACCCTGATGCTTTTGAAAATAGTGAAAATAAACATTTGAAATCAAAATATTTATGTAAAGTATGTTCATAAACTATTATTATGCATGGAATAGCAAACTTGTGAAACCCATAAAACGACGCATGAAAGGGCATATCTGCAAAACGTTGTAGAGTTACAATTCAAGCTTCTTTGGCTATGGTCATAGAAATATCTACAATGTCGTCTCAGGAGCCTGCTACACAAGTAGCTCGTTATACAGAAATTGATAGTGTGAGTTTAAGACATGTTTAGGCTTCTAAGCGTACGTACCAAGATTATAATAAGAAGATCCTTATTGCCAAATGGAATATGAAGAGTTTACGATGAAGGGTGTGTAGTATGATAGGACCCAATTCAAAATTAATAAAATGGTAAATCGCCATTTTGTATTTGCTGAACACCAGAAAGTCCACGCGTTAATTTCCATCTAATGGTGAATCTACTGGTGATGAACGGCTGGAATGGAGTGTCATCTAAGGGTTTAAGGACAGTGGGACGTGTGAAGGGCTCAAAAAATCGATTTTATGTTTTGTGTCTTATAAAAATCTACAAGATTTTACGAATCCAATGATATATTGCATTATAGGTATTCTTAATATTTTAAGTCCTTTATATGGTGATTTAAACATGGCGTCACCACGGTGATGCCCCTTCTGCATCACCATTGATATTAAAATTGCTATATATTTGTGATTTGTGGCAGCAGAGCTATGCGGTAACTTTTATGCTTGTTGTTGGCATCTCTGCTGCCGATGTGGCTGCATGTATATTGCAGAAGGCTCTCACAATATGGCGAATTGTTTACCTTTCAAGCACATGTGGGTTATAGTTGCAGTTTTGTTTACAGATCAAATTATCGTGTTTAGTGTTATTTATTCAAGGTGGTTTCAAGCTTTGCTACAAATATGGTTAGAGTAAAGCATTTTGGTAGAAGAAAGGCTGTGTTTTGTCACAAAAGTACAAAAAATAGTGAAATTGAAAGTTTACCTAATCTTCCTAGTTGTAGTAAAATTCAGCTTTTGGGAAAAAATTGTTTCATGTACTGCCAGATGATGACAACAGCTTTTGCTTAGATGACAATGCAGCTCAGAAGTGTATGGAGATACTGTAGTAAATAAACTTGAGTGCTGTGGACATGTTCAGAAAAGATTGGGATCCAGGTTAAGAAAATTGAGAAAGGAAATAAAGGGCAAAAAGTGCGACGATGGTAAACCACTTACTGGTAAGGGGCGACTAACAGACGGCGCAATAGATAAATTGCAACATTATTATGATATAAGGAGAAATGTTGGCAAGGATGTGGATACAGTGATAAGAGCAGCATGGTCCACAAGTGTTCCACTGACAAGAATCCTCAACATGCACTCTGTCCTCCTGGTATCGATGATGATTGCTGGTGTGGTTACACCAATGCTCTGGCTGCTAATGTGAACTATTCGCATAAGCATTCCCTTCCTTTAGCAGTCATGGAAGCAATCAAACCTATTTACAGGGATCTTTCTAGTCCTGATTTGGTGAAAAATTGCTTGTATGGGAACACACAAAACCCCAATGAAAGTTTTCACCATTGTATATGGGAACGCATTCCCAAGACTGTATTTGTGAGTATCAATACCCTAAAAGTGGGTGTTCTAGAAGCAGTGGTATGTTTTAATGATGACTGTGCAGAGAGGGTGAAAGTATTGGACAAGTCGGGCATTGATGTGGGCTGCAATACTACATCTGGCCTAAACACAGTGGATCGCAATCGACTCATCACTGCAGAAAAAATAATTCAACAGGTAACCAGAGAGGCCAGAATTGCCAGAAGAAGCATAAAGAGGAAGAGAGAAGATCAAAAACCACTGGAACAAGGAGATTATGGTGCAGGAATGTTTTAACTTTTGGTGAGCTAGCTAAAAAACATGTTGTTTTAGTTTTTTGCATTTTCCCGCAAGTTTAAATTTTGCAAGTTTGGGTACACTTTACTCAGAAACCACTTAAGTTAGAAGTCTAAATCTTTTTGTAGTGTTACAAACCATTAAGTTTAATAAAATGAGCGGAAAGATATTTTGAAACACAACATTTTGAATTTTTAAAAATTTAAAATCTCTGCATTTTAATGGAAGGAATATTTTTATAACTTAAATTTTTTTTGTCCATATATTTCAATATATAAGAATTTTAATCCGCTCATTTTATGCACCACTAAGTACTTAATCTCTCCTAAAAATTAGATTCTCTGTAAAAATATTACGCCCGCTAAGTGTACCTAAATAATAACATGTGTTTTGAAAATTTTGTTTGGTGACGTCACTTTAGAAAAATCCTGAGAAAAAGTATGAATTTATATTACATATTTTACATTATCAACATGTCAAGAAATAGTTGCTTGTTACATGGTATGAATTTCATTGTCCTGTGACAAAGCAAACCAATGAATTTGATTTTTCAAAAATGTGTAGTTAAACACAAGTATTGTGCTTTCCACACGTCCCACTGTCCTTAATGACACTCTCTTTCCTTGAAGGTACAGATGTAGATGTCAGGCGTACTGAAGTCATTCGTTTTGGCAGCTGGTATTCATGCAAACTATGGAAACAGTTATTTTACAACCGAGTTGAACTGGATATCGGAATGAGAATCAGCAAGGATGCTGGATAGAACGAAGAGGTCCATTGACTTCCCAGCACCATCACTAGGTTTAAAACCTCTGGACTTTATATTTGATGGGACCCTGAAGGATGGGACCTAGCAGAAAAACCAGCTACGTCGGAGGCCCTTCGTCAAGAAATTACAGGAGCATGTGCAAAAATACCCGCGTATATAACACTCACAAACGTTCTTTATGCCACCCACTTGTCATTTGTCGTCAGTTTCTGATGTTACATGTTGGTATGCTTGAAAACAACGCAGTTGTTAAAACCGATGAAAACCTACAAAGCTGTCTTCATAACTCATAACATTTATAATCAATTCATTGACCACCCCAATATCCATAATTTCAACAGTGCACTTCTTTTACTAGATTGTATTCTTTTTGAAAATGTTTCACTGCTTAATTTGGTTATCTGCATTAGAATATGATGGGCAAATGTCATGTTCTTTGACCTTTAAACCTGGCAATACCAAGCCTTATTCCAAAACTTATACTGCTTTGTGACCACCACTGGCAACAAAATATCTGAGTAATATTAAAAACAAATTTATTTTAAAATTGGATATTATATCTTGTCAAGTTTATAAAGTTAATGTTTAAGATAACTAACAACTAACTCACTAAATAATTATAACATTAATAATTACATTAATTAATAATATAAATAACTATTAATTGCATACAGAAGGTGAGCACAAATTACGGCCCCTTGGTAATGCTAGGGTTAATCAATCAGATGCGTATAGTTACAGGAGCGAAAAGAGTTATTTTTCCTAAGAGTATGAGAAAATTTCAGTGGGGTGGTCTTATAAAGGCTTTTGTTGTTCGTTCTCGGATTTGTAGCTCTATCGACAAAAGCACCTAAGATTACTTTCCAGAATGTCTGTCCTAGAGGTAAGCTGTCCCAAACCTCGTCGCAATGTTGCTAATTATGTGGCAAAAGGACGGGGTGAGCACATGGTAAAGAGCATGGTATATGTGGAGTATATGCACCTTTTCAGCACCGTGCTTTTAAAATAATTTCTGATTTATACTAAACAAATGTGTTTCAATTAAATTCTTTACAATCGCTGTTTATTTATTTTGGATCATGGTAATATGTATCAATAAGCTTAAGAAAAATACCGACTGCAGTAAACAAGATAACTGTTGAAACCTGCTAGTTCCTTCATCCCACAATTTCCTTTGCTGCATGCACAATTTAATATTCACGGGGGCAGAAGGGTTTAATCTTTAAGCATTATCTTAAGCGTCCCTTTTCTTTCTTTTTTTTTTTTCTTTTTTTTTTTCTTTCCTTTTTTTTTTTTTTTTTTTTTCTTTTTTCTTTTCTTTAATTGTATAGGACATATGATGTGTAATCTCTGGATGGATGAGTTTTAAAGTTTTAAAATGGAATGGAAATAATTGATAGATACATCCTCCAGAAGGACTGGAGTGCATATGCAGGAAAACCCCATGTTTAAAGCAATCTTCTTTAACATGCAAATGGGGCCATCAGTAAAATAGATGTTGCATGACTAAGTTGCAGATACTTATTGATGTGTTTGAAAACTCACACAAGGGAAAGAGTAAACTTCTCGACATTGTCATAATTATTCCTCGTCGTAGCACATAAACCGCAGCAAGTCTCAACTTGGCGTCTTAATAACTCCTAAACTGACAAAACTTTCAGTTCAAACACAGGTGCGCTTCTTAATGGATTCAGTTTAAAAGCTCTGTATTGAAAATAGGTTTTCTTTATCTCGTTAGCTTATATAAACCAATTCTCTCAAGCTTTATTGCCATCCAGCATGCAAGCTAAATATATTACGTGAAACAAGCTGGATGTATGTGAGAGTTGGCTCCCATTCCCTTAATGGAAAAGCTGAGTAACTGCATGTTACACTATAAGACACCATCTGCACTTAGGTGCATGAAAGTTATGGACTTCGATTATAACTTGTGGGTAATAGGAATATTTTCATGTCAATAACTTGTTCCGCTATAATCACATTGGTTCGCATATTTTTCTTGGTCTTAAGGCAACTTGTAGTTAAGCTGACCAAAATCTTCAACTCGTATTCTATGGAATTAAATATTATAACTGTTTCTGGCCCAAAACATGAAGGTAGATAGGGGACTACCAATACTGGATCTAAACTAGGGCCTCTCAGGGTGCATGAACCAGTGCATTGCACGGTGCAAGGTGCAAAATGTTACTACGAAAAGTTGATCTCGCTGCAAACTTCCGCTCACTCTTTCCTTGTGCTTCTCTATCTCTCTTGTTTTAACGTGTTACTCTTCCTCACTTTCAGCGTAGTTTCTTCTTCACAGCGTAAAGTTTACCGGTGATGCGCTGAGTTAAACTGGTTAATTTGGGTCTTAAAACCAATCTGATATTTTGTATGAATTATATAGAAAGAACGGCACAGGCCTCATTTTTTGGATAGAGAATTCTCTTCTCCAATATGTAGCAACCTCTTTGATCCTTTCACTCTAGCGTCCCCTATGATTTCATCATATGCGTATCCTATTAGTGTCTTTCAGCACATGATTTTCTCACACATGTAATTACTGTACTGCAGATGAGGTATTTAGGTATTTGGCTATATGGCCACGACTTCCAAAAAATAATAAAGTTCTCACTCTTGCTCTAAATGAACTTTCGGTATTCTTTGCGTTCTTTGGAACAGGTTGCCCCATTATTACATAGATATTAGTATTGCACGTGTCTATTTCACTGAGAAACAACCCATCATATTAACACAGGCTTCCTTGCTCTGCAGTACGCGAGCTGAGCCGAGCTTAACCGAGCCGCCACGATGCGCGGTGCAAGGAGGCTCTGCATCTTGGATTGCACCCGGTGCAATTCTAAGCTTTGAGAGACCCTGAGCTAAACCATAATCGAAATTATTTGAAAACAATAGTTTCCTAGACACATGTGCATCTTCTTACATATTATAGAAACCATACCTTACTGACATGATATAATCCGTTAAATATATCGAATTATGGTTGTATTTTCGAGAGCACCATATTTTAAAACTGTGAGGAGATTTTTCTCATATTTCTAAATGCTTATTTTCAGAGATAAAACGACACATAAACTGAAATCCTCCTAATAGTTCAATTCTTTTCGCTCAGATGTATAACAGCACACATTTTAAGGTGAAATAAAGATCCCTGGAGGAGAGGAAATGTTGAACAGTTACAGATACAGTATTTACACAATGGTATGAGTGTGTTATTCTCTGAAGTATTGCTGTTACTGCTTGTGATTTCGGAATTACCCTCTGGATGTCGGATAACGCGGCTATTTTTATGTGTTTATGTACTTATTTAAGTTTCCCTTAATACTTTACCCATGATTTCTGTAGAATCAACAAGACGTTTGACCGCCATCTTATCACGTGATTGCCATAGAATATGGGCTACCCGACTGTCTTTTAGTTAGAATTAATCTTGCTGTTTAGAATACAAGTTCTTCTTTATTCCTGTCACAGTGAAATGGCAAGTCATCAGAAAAAAGTCAGATAAAATGGAATAAAATGTGCATGAAACTGGGTGTCAGTAGGGCCTAATAAAACGATACTTACTCTTAAGTTGGCCATAATCAAGGGAACTTTGGATGAGAAATGAAAAGAAAGGATGATCTGGATAAAAGAATGTGTGAAAGAGCGTTAAAGAAAGCCTAACGTTAGTCAGGTGTCCAAAAGGAAACAAACACCTGGGGGTGGTCATGAAAGGTCAACTACAAAGCACATGGGGGAATCTGAGGAAGACGGGGTGCAGTGTGTATGGTGAAACGCATGTTGGATGTGTGAATCATGGGAATACTGTCTTTTGTATTTGCGACCTCCTTAAAAGAGTGAGCTAAACTTCCGTGAAGTATGCTGAAATAGTAAGAATCAGTTCCATATTTATGTCTTCTAAAGTTAATTCAATAAGCATAATTGCAATGCATCACTAACAACTAGGTATATCGTAAAAGACAATGGCTGGTAGTATAAGTTGATTTCTACTAGCCTTGTAGTTCTGGTTATTTAACCTTTATGTAGTAATCACTAGAAATAACAAATAATAAACCACGCATTGTGTTATTCATAGAGCACGTTTTAAGGTTAAAAAAAAAAAAAAAAAAAAAAAAAAAATGCGCTGCGCATTGAAGAATATGACAATGACCTTTGCCAGCAGCACCAGCAGCAGCGGAGGCGGCAATAGCAGCAATTTTGAGAGCTCAAAGACTACCGCAGCTGGACCCGTGTATGTTTCATTGGAATTCTAGTTTTGTAGCTTTAGATAGGTCCAGAACTCCCTTTCCTGTCCTTCTCCATGGCTATATATCCATTTCTAAACTTGGGGCACTAACTATGGATAAGATTTTCTGTCCTAATGCTTTGCATTCTATAGTATGTGGCCCTTCAACCTTATTTACTTCTATCCTGGCATTAGTGCTTAAAAATTACTATGCCTGCTAATCATGCTTCATCTTGTAAGGTTTGGAAAGCTATATAAACTTAGAATATTAGCCAAATTGCTTACGATTTTATATCAGTGTCTTAACACAGCATCATAGACATTAATTTCACTCTTTTCCTTCAAATCGCTACAGTAATAAGAAAACTAAAATTAAAAAGGAATACAAGTTTCATGCCGTAACAAGTGAAGGCAGAAACTTAATAGATAATGCCCCCATAAGTGACAACAAAGCCAGCCCGTATTGTTGTGCATGTTGGTAAATACTCCATTCCGTAATTCCGCAGAAGATAGCATAGAACGAAAAACACGTTTAGATTGTGACCTCTAAGCCACAAATCGTGGATAGCACTCCACCCAGGCTCTATCTACTGCGACTATAATCGGTTTGTGTGTAGTATTGTCTCTCTTGTGTTGCCAGATAGTAATGCGCTTTGAGCTCATTCCAAATGGGGGCATTGTTAATGGTGGGCTTCATTCTCAATAGCCCAGAGAATAGCTGTTTAGCCTTAAAGGTTTCTAGTACTTACTGGGTTAGGGCTGCAAAAGGAAAATTCAGTAATGCATCGTCATCATAATACCCCAACGTGACTTACAATTGGCTCTTTTCTGCTAAGCAAATTAGTTATATTTTGGGCCCTCTGATTTGAAAAAAAGCACATACACAAATACCTGTGCGCAATCGTGAGGGTGTTTTCCTGTTTATCCGTAAAAGATAACGCAAGAACGAAGGGTCAAATAGAATACCAAATTTCATACCTAAATCAGATAACCTTTAAGGCGAAAAGATACAGAAATTACAACTTAGTGAGATACATTAAATTAGCATTGCTCTTAAAGTGCACCATGGTTTTTCCTGAAATTTTCATGACTTATTCTATAAATAATGATAATTATTTTAAGTGGTTGACAGTTGATCTGGTTGAGCCTAGAAAAATTATTTTATCAAGCATAGAAATAACAAAATTTACTCTCGAAACGTGTGAGATCACGTACCTTTATCTCTGAAACCGTTTTCAATACAGAATCATACCTTTGGATGCTTTTTCTTAGCAGAATCATATAACCTCTGAACCTCAATTATTTACTTATGTATATGATTTTACTAGAAATTAAAGAAATACGTTTTCGAGTTCAAAAAAGTAAAAATGTGGCAAATTTTCAATGTGGTTGCTTTCTTAATAGCACTAATATTCATATATATTATAAAATTATTATTGGGGTTCAGAATGTTTAACTATATGTTGTATATATGTCTGAATATTTCAGATTTCTATCTCTCATACTTTGTGACAAAAAGGTGCAAGAATTCACATGTTTTAAGAGTAAATTGTATTATGTTTCTGCTGGATGACATAATGCTATAGACTCAACCACATAAGCTATTGATGCAAATAACCAGTTTAAATAATTGTCATTGTTTATAGAATAATTCATAGGTAAACGTTTCAGGAAAAATCATCGAGAACTTTAAGAGCAGTAATAATTTAACCTAATTTAAGCCACTGAGGTGTAATCTGTGTGTCCAGATTACCTTGTCTCCTTAAGAATACCTGCCCAACAGGGTTACAAGGTCGGCCAGTGGTTCGCGGCGTAAGTGATTGATGTGCTTCGAGAGAGAACTGTTTGTTTCCTAACGTAGAAAATTCTGCTCTAACCTGTTAGTGAGGATAGGAAGGGCGTCGAGAATGCCGGTGATTATAAATCTGAAAACGTCAGGTACCCCGTTGCGATATGACTACCGTCTTTTGATGTGACTATCCTTTGAACACCATGGAAGGATATTACCCACCAGAAGTACAATAGTTTTAATAAGCCTAGCACTGACCGCAGTGCTGAAATCCTTCTGTAGATATCTAATACCAACACCATATCTCTAAGGATACTCCAAAAAAGTTTCCAATTAAACCTCCACTCCCATTTACATGGAATACCTGGGTTAGTTTTGTTGTCCCAAAAATTAGAATGTTACATGAACACGAGAAGTTAATTGTGTATCTTGAACTTCCTGTGAACAGCCTACTTTAGTACTGTTGATTCTAATTACAATTTATATAGTCTTCGGTGTTTTAAAATCGATCAGCCTCCAAAGTACAATAATTATAGATCAAAGTCATTAATGGAGTTTCTTATAGAAATATACCAAGTCTCAGGTCTTTATAGTTCTGAGAAAAGCGCACATACGTTAGGAAAATGAAATTTCGACTAGCTCCCCACTGAAGTTTGACTCTATTCATGTAAGTCCTTTTGTGAACGCCACACACAAGTCATCAATTTCGTTGCGTGATGTTTCCTTGTTTGGCTACTGTAAACATGTTGGTTTCATAACAGAATTACTTAAGGATACTGAAATGCTATAACAGTCCAATTTTCACGGAAAAGTAACGTTATGGCTAACGCAAAATTTAATGGCGGATGACAGGGAGCTGGTCAACACAGATCCAATCAGAGACTTGCCAGGCTTTGCTGTGTTATATAGTTAAACACACTGTGAAATCACCCTGTAAAGCCGGCGATATAAATATCATTTGCACCCAGCTAATTGTTAAACAAGAAAGACAATAGCAGTGGTGGGGTACTAGCTGCCATTAAAGTTTGTGTGTGCCATAATGAAGAGCATCTTTCGCAAACTTCCCCATGTTGGGTATTAGTTGGAATTGGTGATCATTCGAGGCTGATATGATTCTGGCGGTTGACAGCGTCGTTAAACAACAAAATAATTGATGTTTTTCCATGCCGCAGTGAACTAAACATAAACAAGTTCCTTCATATCATGGAAAAGGACGTTTTAAAATACTATTCCCACCTAAATTAACCGTTTCACACCACTCAGATACATTCAACTAACACAATATTCCTTGAGGTCCTCCACATATTTTCAGTGTAATGAAACAATTTAAAATATGAAAAAACAGTTGGATTGTGCTTTTATAGTATTCTTTTAATCAACGTTTAGAGAATTTTACCACTGGGAAATTTGCCATCATGTTTGGTGCAACTAAAATGCTGGGTGCGAAAACACAATTGTAAAGTAGAAAAGTAATACCAAAAGAAGCATTGTGCGGATAGGAACAAGAAGTCTCAGAATCTCTTCTATTGGGCTTCTAATGTCGGCATTAGATCTGTCATCTTAAACTCTCTGATTGTGAAACCCGTTTTTGGTGGGTTAGATGTAAACAAAACCCAGCCTGTATTAGCCAGCCACAATGTCAGTGCGTTCGAAATAAGGTGCCACTGCTTTGTTGGCAATGCATGACGTCATCAACGCTAGCGATCAGAGGATAGTGTGTCGGTCTAGGTGGCTCAGTTGGCTAGACGCTGGCTTACTGATCCCAAGGTCGCGGGTTCAAATCTGGCCCAGACCGATGGTTTTTAAGTGTGCTGGCGACGCTGATGTGATCCTGGCAATTGACAGCCTCCTTAAATAATTAAATTTTTTTCAGAGGGGAGGGAGGGGCAAGGTGATAATCGGAATGTACAGTTGTGCTGTACAACAGTTGGATCTGCAGGCCTCGGTCCCAATAATAAATGCAACTGGGGACTACGGATAGTTTCTTTATCTTACTGTACTTGCAATGCCCCGTCCAAATGTTCTGTAATTGTTTGGCTCCTGTTCATACTGAAAGCACTCGTATCATGCCGACTAGTACAAGTTAAGGTTGAGTATCTGGGAGAGCATTTAACACAGCTTATTAGAATGCAGAATCATATTGCACTTCTTTATTGCAAAACTTGTAGTAATACATATAATTGACAATTCACAGCGACAGTGCCGTGGCCGAGTGGTATGATCGTTCGCCTACCAGCAAGCCGGCCCGGGTTGGATCCCAGGGACCCGCATGTGGTATTCGTAGCAGATAAAGGGGCGTCTGGGCGGGTTTTCTGTGGGTTCTCCGGTTTTCCCCGCCACTCATTCCACCAATTGCTCCATTATCATCTTTCCATTCACCGATTTTGTCTGCTTTTCATACCATCTTCCTCACTCTCATATCTGGCATTTGGCTGACCACCCGCTTCCAGGTCTTCACTCTGTTCAGTCCATAGGTTCCTCTGCACTTCGAAAGGCGTCTGACTCTAGGCACTGGCTTGTAAGTCTCCGTTCTCATTTTAGCTTTATTTTTCTTGCAGATTTATTTAATTTGTTATTTATTTTATTACCACAGTTTATTAATCTTCCCTCGTACTGATGATTGGAAATGTATTCTCCAGTTCGCTCTAGCATTCTGTTACACTCTGTATATCAAGAACTTATTAGGCATACTGACGCATTGGGAAACAGCGAACTTGACATGCTAGGACTCAATCGTACTATATCGCGACATCGCTTCCTTTGTGAGCTCTACCTCTGACCACCACTTGTGGTGCTTTCTAACCCACTTGCATAAACTAGAGCAAAAGCCCTGCCAGAGAGGATAGGTTTCAATGCACAGTGTTTGACCTTTGTAGATCGGATGGCTCACAGGGATGGCATTGCATTTAATCTTTCAACAGCGATCAGCAAAACTATTGGAATGCCACAGAGATCTGAAATAAATGAGCCACCAGTGACCAATCACTAACACACATATTGAGTGTTAATCGAGACAACAACCATTACAAAGCTGGGAACCATTACTGAGTGAATATATTGGCAAGTAATTACCGGGGATCATAACGCCAGATTTATATGTGCATAGCAATAGAATGCCACAGCTTCTAAGTGCAAATTCCCTGTCTCTAAATTAATATTTGTTCGACTTGTAGTTTTAATCGCCTTGCAAAATACTATGCAACATTATTGTGAAAACGAAACACAAATAATGCTGGCATGAAGTTCTGGCATTTCTTTTCAAGCACACAGAGGAGGAAATAACTGTATTGCAAAAAGTCAACGGCTGTGAGAAGCTACACCGAGAATTCTAAAGGCCGTAATTACAAAGTATAACTGCAGAAGGAAGAGATTCTTCTACCGGATGTCTAGTACAGTACCCAAATATAGAATTTAGTTAATATAATATTTACAAAAGGTTTTCATACTTTATTCTGAGCAACTTCTGTTAGTAAGAGCTTCTTCCATATTTATATTTTATCTTACATGAATATGAAAATGTTCAGAGCTCAATCGTGGTATTAACGTAAGTCGCTCTTCAGGTAGGAATTATGTCCTGCTTATTTACCTTCAGAGTTTTTATGCTACGTGGTGAATTCTTCTTTCCGTAACTATTCACCTCGGAGTAATATACCAAGCACAACTGTTAGCTACAAAACAGCTTAACAACGGTTAATATTTATCCTGAATCCCGGTGTCATGTTAATGTAACATTAGATTTAAGGATAAACGAAAATACTAACGACACAACTTATTCAGAAAGAGGTCGAGTACCTTCAAGTTTATGGCCGATTAATGTTCCAACTATAAACTGTATACTGTAAGAGGATGCAATATACTCCTTTCAAGGGTATACATCAATTAAAGTTTAACTGACATCACTATAGTCAATTATTTAACACAAGCCTCAGTTATAGCGCGAGTGTATTTACCCGGAACGAGAGTCAAGTCATCAGCACTGAACGGAACATTCCCGTACACATGGTAAAGTGGCTTTAGACATCACACACAACATTCTGCTGGAATAAAGTATGCATCGAAGTGAAAATTTAATTTTCTGAAACACTCAAAGCCAAAACTTCACATAATTATTGTTTATACTAAACTCTACAAGTTTTTCTTGATTTACGTTTTTTCAAATGGTAACTTTTCCTACCAATTTCGACATATTTATCTGAAATTCAACTTTATTAACATTAGAACCATCCTAAGAAAGAAAAACAAAAGCTTACTATCCTGATGTTTTTAGTTAATTTGTTTTATCTATTTCATATGTCAATATTGTTTCAAATATACAATTTCAATAATTCCAGAAAAGCCACAACGCTTTGAAAACATAAAGACACCATAATATTAACAGAAAATCATTACATTCAGTTTCTCACACACTTATTTGGGAACACATGCACGAAATCATGCATGTAATAGAAGCCTTTTAGGAGAAATACCATTTTTATTAAAGTACAATGTGAAAACAGCAGTTATAATGCTAAATGGAAGTGAACGTGCGTATGCTTTTTATTCGTTTTCAAAATCGCCAATCATATAATTAGGCTGTTCTTCCCTTTCTATCCTTTGTCAATCGCATTCTGACTGATTTCACACACCTCAGGCTACTTGTGTGCTGCAATAGCATATTGTCGCCCAAAGCATTATTGTCGGCACTACCGCAAAGGAGCCGAAGGGAAGAGACAGAGAATGGCCACATTGTTGGGGCGCTTGCCGAAAGAGAGAAAGGGATAGAGACTTCTGGAATTTTCTGCTTTGTCTTTCACCGCAATAATAACTGAACTTTCCTGAAGTTTCGAGAATAGTGCCTGGGAGATATAAATAGCGGTAAAGTGTGAGAAGGGACAGTTTTTGTGTTACGAATTCGGAGCCGTGCTGTTGGTGAATCGGAAAAGACTTTCTTGGTGTTGCAACGAGTGTACAAGTGACTGTTTACGGAAACAAAAGTGTTTCTTTATCTCGACTACATCTGTCTTCTTACTTTACACCCACCAAAGTCACAATATATTTGCATTAAATTGGTCGCACACGAGCACACGAGGTTCTCAGTTAAATTGTACCATTTCCTGCTGAGATTACATCAGTTTGTTGGGTTTTGGTAACAGTATGTGTGATACAATAGTTGAAGTCACAAGACTGCTTGATCAATTGCTATTTGGACAAGCTTCTTATAAACGCAGCCATCTTGAGTAGATGTATTCCATATGATGTGGTAAGCATTCAATGCTCTACTCATGATGCACCTTATCAACTATTTGTAGCAAACCTCTGGAATACAGGTAGAACCTTGTATATATGTGTTACTTCAACGGTGTGCCTTAACGTTTCGAGTGAGGCATTGGGACACTTTCCATGTTGTGCTTTTTGTTTGTGGAAATGCTTATAAATCCACAGTGTGATAGATAGTGGTTTTTATATTCATTACATCCCTGAATTATAGTTACAACGTCCCCTCTCTTCAGGCAGGGGAGGTTTCAGCGCCAGCTAGCATGTGGCGAGTTGGAAAAAGAAGAGAGGTGCTCTTGGAGCTGTCTGAAACTCCTATCAGGACAAGGATAGAAACAACTTCTTTCCCTCTTGGCCTGTTTTAAATCCTGTTGAAGGTGTCACTCGGATATAAAAGAGGTATCGCTGGTCCTGAAATGTGTGATTGACTTCTGCTGTTTCCTCACAAAGCTCTTGTTGCGCGCATGTAGCGTTATCTATAAGGGAACAAGGGAAGGGTTTCCAGAGTTTTACAATCAGCGATAGACCGGAAGAAACAAGAGGCTACGTTGCACGCCATTAAATTCACGCGCTACGTGCATGGAAAACTAAATAATGCCTATAGAGAGAACCCAAAAACTCGCAGTATTATAGCATTTCTTTAATATCGCTGTCCATTTATCGAAAGAATGAAATATGATAATTTTGATGGGTAAATGGGCATTTAATTACATGCTAGAACGCCTCCCTTCAAACACTGGTAGCCAGAAGAGGAGAAGGGAAGGAAATAAGAACACAAAAGTTGACCCAAGATTCGTTATGCTACGAACAATGTTTAGGGATTAGACCTAAGCGCGATTTTTTTTTTTCAAGAATTAAATTCCACTTCCGTGTAACCCTTAGGACAACCACTCTCGACCAGCTTTATTTTAGGATATAATCCACGAAAATAAGGAAAATATGGTGCACTAAGATGTATAATTTGTTTTAGTGGTTGAATCTCAACACATTCGTTCTATGATTCCAAACTTCACGCATACAGAACTTGATTTGACTAGGCACATTAAACAGCTATTCGTTTATTCACAAAGAACAGATTATATATTTTATTCCCGTCAGTTAAAATGCACTCGTTTATTAAGCAGTTGGAATGATTACAAGAGGAAGCACGGTCAAGGGTCTCCTAGCTTATTGTTTTTATAATCTTAGGCCGATGTCAGTAATACACTGGTACACTACACACCTACTCCATTGAATAAAGATTTTTCACAGACTACACAAAAGTCTCCCTATGCGACTGTATAACAGAATTTTGGTAAACAGCTTAAACGGCATACTAGTGATAGAAGATTATGGCAGTACTGCTTAAGCAAAGCTACAACACTAGTAAACATTCAGTTAAAGCATTCTGAAATTATAAAAAATTACAGCAAAATCCGACACTAGTATTTGATTCATACAACTAAATTCTCCACCAACGGATGTTGTGACGGACAGCGCAGTTTGACTCCAATGAAAGGAGAAAGCGGGTCTTTACCGGATGACATGCGTTGCGAGAGCTTAACAAACAGCATGCATTTATTCTAATGTGTTTTAACAATATCAACCGCCACACCAACATAATGGACCAGTCTTGTCAACAGAGCGTAAGGGGGAAATGGGATGAGGTGGGTTGGCGGGGAGTTTGCTGTTACAATCATTACGCGGTACCTGGACCCCTACTGTACACATTACTGTACTGGGTGTATGTATAACAGCGGCACGAAAACGCTCAGCCCATACACAGGGGCGTTTGGACCTCTAGTATGTGTGCAACTTGCGTTCCATGTAACGTCCATTGATACCAAGAAGTCGGGACTAGTCATTGGCATACATTCAAAACTGATGAGATGCTAATTTGTTTCCAGCTACAAATATAAATGAGGCTACCAGCAGTAATTAGTGGAGGTCTAACGATGACTGCTAAAGCAGGGTGCTCAAACCTCTGATTCGTTGTACGATAAAGTGTGTGTGCGCTTTCTGGTGGACACACTGGCAATCAAATACAAAAGCTGCACAAAGGGTCCATTCACACAAACAATAGAACAAAGAAATAGCTTGAAATGTATGTGCGTGCTGTATAAATCGGAACGCGACCACAGAAGAGAAAGGGAATGTGGATCTGAAGGGAAGGAAGAATGAAGAAGAGATGTGGGTTACTCTTGGTCTATTCAAAGGAATACTAAGCGAGAACCCTCGGTTTGTGTGTCACACCATGTGTATTACAATTAGCCGTAAGTTATTTTAACCTAATCCATTCCTCTACACATAAAGGTACATTATTGAACTGGTCTTCTTTCATCTTCTCCCACTCCGTATTGTTTAGATCATCTCTATTGTGGTCAGTCCGATATCAGTTCGTCTGGTTAACATTGAAGCGCTATTTTACATCTGTACTCCTGCCGTTCTAGCCCCGTTGTGCTTCTAGTCTTTCCTACACATGTTGAATGTATCAATTATTTCCAGAATTCCTACTTCTGTGGCTCCCTTTTACATTCGCATATCCTCGATATATGAACCAAGATGGAGCAGCAATATTAAGGTGAGATTGTAAGCTCTATGCTTGCAATGTTAATTTTAAGAATTTTGAATCCACTTTTCGGCAAAACCATTTGCTCCAGAAGTGTGAAATTTGGTAGACATATGAAACAATGCTTTTTAAACGTACTGGGTTTTTATATCACATAGACTTTATTTGCATGTTTTTAAATAGTCAATATATAATGTTTTTATTCATATCCGTCCTTGGACAGTTCAATTTATTTTAAATACACTTCTGGAAAGTTTTGAGGAGTTAGAAGACTAGATTATGATAAAATAGGGGTTAAACTTGCAAAATCAGCAAAAAACACACAAAATTGATATTTTTGACCCTAACCAGCTTACAACCTGCCCTTAAGGATATACCCAGTGACTTACTGTTGGAAGAACACTAAAATGAGTGCTATGATCCCAAGAGGAGAAGATCAAGAAACATCGATATAACAGAAGCAAATAAGTTTAGAGGAACTGGAACATATATTTGGCAGAAGTAAATCTAAAAGCAATGGAGCTAAATAACTTTGGAATCATTTAAATATAGAGAAACATATTCTAAACGCACATTTGTTAAATCCTATAACGTGTTGTTGCAGAAAATCAGTTGTATTCTTTTTTAACAAAATCGCTAGTAACATCAATTTTTTATTTCTACACCTAACTGCTTATCTAGGAGTTTGGCTATTTAGTTCAGCTACTTGGTTGAGAGTGGTGATTTCCGGACATAAAGTAGTAGATTTCTGTTGGGGCTAGGCACGTGGGCCTCTTTTTTATGTAACATATTATATTTTGGTACACTGTACTAAGCGCAATCTACTGCAAGAACTTAGGGCTTACGGTATCATACAACATGACACCGAAGGGCCCAGGGAATTACATTTCCTGAAGACACGACACACAACGAGTAAGATTTTGGTTTCATTTAACCTTTCCTACGCTTTGATTAACTACTGTTCATAGCACTAAGACTGCATACAAAGGAAATTAAGAAAATATGTTGTAAGCACTTTTCAACTTCGAAAAGATTCAGGTTTCAAATAGTAAAATCACTACAGGAAACAAGCTCTCAGCCAGCTCATAATTAAACCGAAAGTGATTACGTAATTTGTTGTATGAATTTATTTACTTGGCTTCTTTAGGTTATATCCTTTACCCCGGCGCGACAGCCCACGAGGGGCCAAGGCCTACCGCCCAGCCGCTGCGTCCCCCACCTCTGCCCACTACAGGCGTCATTGGTGAGTTGCAGTACTGGAGAGTGGGACGTGGTCAGCGCTCCGAGCCCTCCCGGCCAGTTATACGGTCTTCTAGACCTGGGGCCGTTACTTCTCCATCAAATAGCTCCTCAATTGGTCCCCCCGGGACCGAACGAGGCTGAGTGCACCCCGTGCCAGACCTCCCAGAGGGGATAAAATCCCCATGCTGGTACCGGGGATCGAACCCGGGTCCTCCGCGCCAGAGGCAAGCGCGCTACCAACTGTTTAGGTTATATCGGATCTACATAATATGAACTGGCAAAAAGTAGGAGGCATGTTTTTAAAGTAAGTACCGTTTAAATATTTTGCCGTTGCAGCGCTACATGTTTTGAGCACATGCGTTCTCTTCCTCCATTCATTAGGAAACCAGACGCAGCTGTGGGCGATTATAACTGCTTTTTCCCATTGTTTGAACGTTACGAAATGTTCAAAACAATGGAAGGACCCGCTGACTGCGAAGTCACATCAGTGATTCGTTTTGTGAATACGAGAAATGTTATGTTAGTAAACATCCATTCCCATTGTGGTTTATGGGGAAACGGTGAGAGACAATATGCAGTCACCACAGCCCAAACTCAAGATTTCATAGCATCATTTCGTTGGAAAGTCCGATTTGGACCAAGGGATTTTCTTGGTGGAAAACATTTCAACCACAATGATGTTAAAAAGGAAGTGCAGGCTTGGCTTTTATCACAGGTGGCATCATTCCTTGAAAAATGCTTGCAAAAACAGTTTTCTGTTACAGTAAATTACTCAATAAGTGTAGAGGCAGTGAAAGGTCTAAGGTTATGAACGATAATAAAGTATTTGGAAAATAATGAAATGTTAGTTTTAAAAAAATTCTGGGTACTTACTTTAAAAATACACCCCAGTTTTGGACATCCCGTGTTAACGAAACACTGCTTGTCATTAAAATGAATACAAAGCTAATCGTTTACCATACACTATACATTAATAATCTATACTGCTATTCACATTCTTTGTCTATACGTAAATAATTAGAAGTCATTTTGTTGCATAATCAGTGACCAACTACCGGAATTTGTTATCCACTTTTCCGCTGTCTAGCTGCAGGCAACGCTTGAAGAATGTTCAGAAGAACTTACAATTGCAAACTCTGAGATGCCAACACTAAGCTAAATAAACACTTTGTTTGGAAATTATTTACGTAATGGCCAGATTTGAATTTCTAGCAAGAAACTGTGCAGCAACAGCTTAGTTCTGCGCTTTCGTGATCATTTAGAGGCGCATACTGCAATTCCTCAACAGTTCAGCAAAAGTAGATATACAGAAATACAAAAGCGGATGTATCTACGCTTATTGATCTTCATGTAAGCGGTTGAAGCAGTGAATACGCTGTCTAAAATGTATTTTAATTTCAGAATCACATTGCTTATGATATGTATCGTTTACAAAGCTGTTAGTATATCAATTTACACTTTAGACAGATGCTAACATTAATAGGTCTGAATATTACAAAATCAAACTTTTTCATTCCACTTTAGTTAATTATTGCTAATGGAAAATTCGTACAAAGAAATACCCTGGCGGGTATTTTCTAGTATGAACTCTGAATGAGAAAAACTTGCGTTATTGCGAGATTTCTTGAATTAAGGCTATGAAAAGCGTATGTTACAGCAACAACAAGCTATACCTGCTATAAAATATAATAATAATAATAATAATAATAATAATAATAATAATAATAATAATAATAATAATAATAATAATAATAATAATAATAATAATAATAATAATAATAATAATAATAATAATAATAATAATAATAATAATAATAATAATAATAATAATAATAATAATAATAATAATAATAATAATAATAATAATAATAATAATAATAATAATAATAATAATAATAATAATAATAATAATAATAATAATAATAATAATAATAATAATAATAATAATAATAATAATAATAATAATAATAATAATAATAATAATAATAATAATAATAATAATAATAATAATAATAATAATAATAATAATAATAATAATAATAATAATAATAATAATAATAATAATAATAATAATAATAATAATAATAATAATAATAATAATAATAATAATAATAATAATAATAATAACAATAACAATAACAATAACAATAACAATAACAATAACAATAACAATAACAATAACAATAACAATAACAATAACAATAACAATAACAATAACAATAACAATAACAATAACAATAACAATAACAATAACAATAACAATAACAATAACAATAACAATAACAATAATAATAATAATAATAATAATAATAATAACAATAACAATAACAATAACAATAACAATAACAATAACAATAACAATAACAATAACAATAACAATAACAATAACAATAACAATAACAATAACAATAACAATAACAATAACAATAACAATAACAATAACAATAACAATAACAACAACAACAACAACAACAACAACGACAATGATAATAATGATAATAATGATAATAATGATAATAATGATGATAATGATGATAATGATGATAATGATGATAATGATGATAATGATGATAATGATGATAATGATGATAATGATGATAATGATGATAATGATGATAATGATGATAATGATGATAATGATGATAATGATGATAATGATGATAATGATGATAATGATGGTGATGATGATGATGGTGATGATGATGATGATGATGATGATGATGATGATGATGATGATGATGATGATGATGATGATGATGATGATGATGATGATGATGATGATGATGATGATGATGATGATGACGACAACGACGATGATGATGACAACCATAGTTTATAGATTAAATGAAGTATACAAGCACAAAACTATGTAGAAGTAACCGCATTAAATCATTAGCAGTTAACAATGGCACTTTAAGTCAAAACTAAAAAATATATGCAATGAATTACAAATACCTGTAGCATAATTAATGGAACAAAAAAGCTTAACTTCTTATCCTAAACGAAATTATGGAATGGTGGAAATCTGGATAATTATTTATAAATAAGTGCATTATTGTTCAACTTTTTGTCAGACATATTTTAATAACCCATCTTTATTATGGTAGCCGCAAAATTTAAAGGCAACAGATAGTTGACTATTACTATTTTTATTCCTGTTGTACATATAAACGTTGTGGGCGCAAATGATACATTGGCGACTGTACAGCCTGATTTCACAGCGTGTTTAACTGCACAATACTGCAAGGCCTGGCAAGCCTATGATTGGATTTTGTGTTGACCCAAGGGTCATTAAATTTTGCGACAGGTATAATGCTAATGGTGTAACAGTAGTGACAAATGTATTAACTCACGCTATTGCCTTGCATTGGATAGCGCATTGAACCTGTGAAAAAAATCATGCGCAAAATATTAGTAAAATGCATGTGATAAGGAATATGACAGAGAGCGAAGTCTATGGTATATATAAGTTATGTATTTGTCTCACTGAAGTGCTGGTCTATAGTGTTTCCAAAGTGTTTTATTTGGGATGATTCGTGTATAACCCGACAGTTGCACTAATTAAGTTCGCAGTGATAATTATGTTTAATACGGTGTAAAGAACTGAGTTATTTGAGATCAGATTATGAAGAAAACCCATTTCGCTAGCCTCATTGGCGTTTAAAGAGAGAACATACTCAGTAACCCATTCTAATTATCTCCATTCTGGTGTTTGCGTTAGTATGTACTTATATGCATACCTCCATAATTCCCCTCCAAATAATAAAATGGTGTCATCTGCATATTCAAATAAAGGTACATTATCATCTTAAACTAAACTTCAATAAGTCATTGCTATAAATAAACAAGAAGTTGGTGCATGCATTCGTCTAATGCCAGATTTTCTTTGCACTCCTTCAAAAGCAAATTCTGCTGTTGAGATATGAATGAAAATGGCAATAAATTAGTGAGTTTTGTGGATAATTTGTTTAGGAGCTCCTCCACTGACGATACCTTCCTCTTTCCCTGATCACCCTCCCCTTATGTGTGAGTTATACATCCTAGGACTTACGAGCCAGTGCCTAGGGTCAGACGTCTGTCGGGTAGCAGAGGGGCCTCTGGACCAGAGAGAGTGAAGACCTGGAAGCAGGTGGTCAGCCAAGCAACACGTATGATAGTGAGGAAGAGGATGATATGAAATTTAGGCGCAATAGATGATTGGAAGGCTGATAATAGAGCAATTGGTGGAATGAATGGCGGGAGAAATCGGAGAACCCGGAGAAAACCCGCCCAGACGCCGCTTCGTCCACCACGAATACCAGATGCGGAGTGGCTAGGCGAGCGGTCTAACCACTCAGCCACGGTGCCGCCATTATACTTCCAGACTCAGGGAAGGATGAGGAATAATCTTGGCTGGAGGAAAATTCCTACCCCCCTGCCGGGAATCAAACCCGGTGCCCCCTGCACAGCAGGCAGGTGCTCTACCAACTGCGCTACGGGGCCAGCCCTGACGATATCAAGGTTTCTAAATTTGTGCGATCTACAGTCACCCATTGCCTGTAGATAACATCTTGGATAGATTGTTCTTCTAGGAGTTGTCGTAAACTATATGTTATGGAGGTTTACATTCATTGCCAAAGGTTTGCAATATTAAGGTCTAATATTACTATATACAGCGTAATGTCTACCGTAATGGTGATTTAATTCAAGATTTTAGAGATTCGTACTAGTGGAAATGTTCGTGGAATAAGTATTAGCCTGTTAATTTGTGCGTGTGTGACTTTGATCTGCTTTGGTATATTTTTTTGGTTAAACACGACAGTTTTAACAGAACTTGCAGTTTTAAGCACATATAGAGGCTTTTGCACCATGTTTATTTTTATGGGTTGTAAAAAGTGCTAAGCTACGTTAAACAGTAATAAACATTGCTTATGTGGTTAGTTAAGACGTTAAAAGTGTAGTATTTGTGAAATACAGAGTCGAAGTCTCCTGTAAGTTTTTACTGCAGAAAACACCTCCGGGTTAAACAAGACTGTTTTAACAAATTTACCATTTACGACCAATACAATTTATTGTATTGTGTTTATTGCATTACTAACTCCTTGGAAATCATGGGCAGAACCAAGATAAACGCAGCATCCTCTGTCAACAGCGACAATGAGCAAGTAGATGATTCAATTGAAATACTAATGACAATTCTAAAAGAATTGAGGGACATTAAGAAACTAAGCTACAATTTTAGACAGGAAACGAAGAAAGAAATAATATGTTGTAGATCGTCTCAAATGTAGAAGTGGAGACGAGAACTAAAATAGAAAGCATAGATTCAGGACTCCAAGATCTAATAATCGTTGAGGAGAGAAGGCATAGACAAGAGAGTAGAAATAATATAATAATAAAAAATTCAGAAAAAGACGAAACAATAGGGAATACAATAGGCCACTGCTCTTAGCTTTTTATTCCTAACCCTGTGGTTAATTAATTTCAATAGGCCAAACAGTAGTCGTAAGTCCGTTGTACCAAATCAGCCATGATTATACACAGCTGCACACAAAACCACAGCTCATACTAAAGGTCAACTAGCGATATAATGATAATGCATGGGAATGGTAAACATCGGATGTGAAATGATACCTCCCACGTGTTCATAGCACTCCCTCAATCGATCCAAGTAACTCACCATGCACGCGCCATTAGTAAGGTATTTATAATATCACTTCTTATTCGAATTCCTTTCTGAAACCAATGCAGTTCAATGCACAATATTTACAAGTTTTCAATGATATATATATTTAGTTTCTAAAAGTAAGCGTTTATTAATTAAAAATACGTTTTAAAAATTCTACCTCCCCCCCCCCCCCAAAAGGGGCCATTGTATATTTTTTTGAGTGAACCTAAAAACAGTATGTAAAACTGCATTTGTTTTACTTCAGAATGCCACAAGCACGGAAATTCTACAATTTATATAATCTTTATAATGATTTTTATATAATATAGCATGTGAATATACGGTAAGAATAATATTTAATAAACCGCAAAATGAGCGTGTCACACCAAAAGGAAAACACGCGGGTTATTTAATCTCATCTAGTGTTAACATAACAAAAATTGGGAGAAAATAGTATAATCTCAAGTTCCAAAAGTGTTCGATTTGATGTAGAATGACTCATATATACCACGAATTATGTAAAATAATTACTTACAGGCGGAAATGAGAAATAAATAAAAAATAGGAAACTGTGGTTAAAATGAGTCAAATCTTTGAAGCTTGTAAAACTCGAAGCTTCGGCACTAGCTAAATAATAAAGAACGTTAATAAATAACCATTAATGGCAAGCATAACTCTCAATAAGAAGTGGGTCTGAAACCCGGCGAGATATCAAATGGAAGACACCTCCCAAGCAGATGTCAGGGGAGATGCTACCATAAAGGGCAAAATGTCTACACTTCGATCTCCGGACATGTCACCATGCCACAAGCAGATGACTGTGCTGCATCCTCAAAATCCAAGCTTCTGTGATGTTAATGCAGCTCCCGGAGTATTCTGGCATTTCATATCATTTTGGAATAATATAAATTCTAACAATATCTGTGAACTTTGATCTTACATGTGACACAATCTACAGAGCGTGGATATTATACCCACATATTTGTTTTATCAATTACAAAGGATAATATATGGAAATATTTGAGTGCCAGCTACTCTCGAAAACGCCCAACTACTTTCTAATTATCTTGAAACTTCAAGTAATGAAAACGCCTGCGTCACATTAAATATAAAGGAAAGACATAGAAGAAAAATATTACAAAATATTAGTTAATATACCTGTATGAATAAACATATCACAGTAGAATGGTAGTTTGATAGAATAAAGAGAGAATGATTAAGAAGGAAGAATAAGAAAAAAATACGAGTATTGCATAAAAACGTGAATAATGTGTATAATATTTACAATATTATGTGTACATACAGAACTCAATATAGTGAGTGAGTGAGTGAGTGGGTGAGCGGAGTTTAAGGGACCGTCGACAATGAGGTAATTTGGGCCTAAAGTCAAACCTTAAAATCCAGAACACAAACTCACAGGGTTATGGTGTCGAAAACTAAAAGATAAGGTTAAACATATTAAACCAGTAAAACGTAAACTATGGGAAGGATAAAATGTCACAGAACAAAACTTAAAATCTAAAAATAGTCTGAAACTAAATACAAGTCAGATTTGTTTATCGAAGCCAATATCGGTGACGAGCCGAAGCGTCTTGCTCACTCTGCCTCACAGGAGGTTGATTAACAAAGAAAGGCAATTAGTAATAGGACCATAAAGAATAGCGGTGTATATCTGATCACAAGGAATTAGGCTGAATAAGCGACTGAAGATTTCAGAGTTGTGATAAATAGTGACTGGAGCAAGTGAAATGTATGATAGTAGCTTTGCAGTGGTAACTTAACTACTTTTAATTTTAAAACGAAAACAGATGTCACTGATATATAATTATTATTTTGAACTCGTAATTTACACAGCAGTCTATTTAAGGGACCGCGTAATTTTTATCGAGTTTGCACGAATTCTTAAGAGTTATTTTTAACATGTATGTCATCAATTTACAATAATAAGGTGCAGATGACTGCAGTGCCTGTGAAAACAGATTGTTTCTTTTCTTTTTTTCTTCCCCCTTGTTAAGTTTCCCTCCCAACTTTCTGTAATACAATAAACTGTCGATAAAGATTAGTATTATTGTATCACACAAAGAACGTGCTGCTTAATCAATTCTAATGCTAAAAATATGAGCCTAAATACAAGCTTTCTATGTAGCTGGGCACAAGTGTTATCTCACGTCATAATGAGATATGATGAGTAATAATTATAATATAATATCCCAAGGAATTATACCGGATATCATAAGTGAGAATGACTTTTCCAATGAAATTCGTGATGATTGTGATACAGTTGATGAAATTCTTCCTCCTGATACAGACAGACTGACTAATAAGATCAAGCACTACAAGTATAGTATATGTGAATGATGTGGCTGGCCCAGTTGAAGTACATTTCCTCTGAAATTGCCTCTGAAAAGAGTGACAGGAAATGAATGGTTATGCTTCATATGTCTACCAAAACAGAAAGCTAACCGAGATGCACAAATGTGCTTCCAAGTACACAAAAATTCCAGAAAATAATCATGCTTCAAATGAAGAACAGGAAGAAATGAAAAGAAGTTTGAAGGAGTGCTCGTCACTTTGGATTCTGCAAAATATATGATGTAACACTCTGGCACAGATGTTCTGAACCTTACCACAGTTGATAAAAAGCTTTTACTACTCCAAATGTTTCAGTTAATACGTGGCTTGACTTTAAATGATCTGTAATTTCTTTAAGAACCAAAGTTCAATAATAAAGTAGATGAACTTGACGGAAACGTATTCGTTCATCTAAACAATGTTTTGATACCGTTAACGCCCATCGGTTTATTTTTACACTGGGCGATTTTGGGACGCTGGGTCAATAAAAAGGCAAACAAAGTGTATTGTTGACATACTGTATCCTGAACCAATACATTGCACATGTTTTATGTTGCGCATTAAAGGGTTAAAAATAAATACAAGCATATGGACACAAAAATATAGCGCAGGCCTATTAGGCTGAAAATATATATGTTGTAAAATGCGTACATATAAACTAATAAAGTCCTGCTGAAAATTTGAAGAAAGTCAGAATGGAATCGTAAGGTATCACACCGCTGTTGCTAGATAATTTGCGCTCAATGAAGGTGTTTACTGTTGGAGCTAGGTTTACCACTACCGATCGTTCTAGATATGAACAGAATGTGCATTGGAGCTATTGGAGTTTGCTTGCAGTAATCAGTGCATGTTGCATGTGTATACATAGGTACTCCTCTTGCACACATGACCCCGAGTGTGTCACAATTGGATTTGACCGATGAGGCAAGCGCAGTACACAGGCGGCGTGTGTTAACAGCGGCGTGGCAGCAGGTGAACGGGTTAAGTTGTGGACAGAACCCGTGCCACTACCGAGATGCACAACATCAAACTAAACATGTGTTTTGGTAATGTGAAGAGCGATGAAAAGGGAGGAAGGGAAAGGTGAGGAGAGACAACCGCGTGTTTGTATGTGTACGTTGTTTGTTCATCCGGCTTTCAATGCCCGCAGCTGAATGCCATGGGAAGGGTGCTCGATCCGGGACTTGTGTACGCTGAGTGAACTTCCGGGTTCCCTTTTCTATGTATAGACGCATAACAGGAGCACATTTGGCTTAAAGGCCAACAACAACTTCTACAACTACTACTAAACGTGTGTCATTCTCTAACAGCTGGCCATTTTGGTACCCAGACCTCAGTGGCAAAATCCAGCTGTCTCGTATCTCTGTTCACACTTATGGGAGTGCTTACGGACGTCCTCGCTACTTCATTAATTGGCCTTCGAGTCAAGGAGTGGCTACACTACACAAGAAGGTCACTTTAAAGCTATTCATTCTGAGGGACATGAAAGCATCTGAAGAGTATCAATATTATTTTCGCTACTACGTGCATATTATTACATTCCATCGAAAAATTTCACATCGAGGTTTCACCAAAAGCCCCTCAATACTAATTTGTTGAAAGGTCTGTGTGTCTCTCTGTATGTGTCCATGAAAAACATAATTTAAAGACCAAAAGTGAAATAAATTCCAAAGTTGTAATCTAACATCCAAAGGTTTTCACGAAAGTTCCCTCACTCCATACAACCTTTAAGTCAAAATTTCTGGAATTTTTCTACTGCACTCCTAAGATCTTGATTAAAACATTATATGTTAAAAATGTTAAAGAAAATATATGTTAAATTTTCTTGGAATTGTCCGCGAAATCCTCTTTATTCAGAAGCAGTTTTGTATAATCTTATACAACTAGTAAACACAGAGCGAGGTGATGCGGGGGCAACGTGTGCGACTCCAATTTGGGAGGTCCCGGGTTCGATTCCGTCCACCGGCAACTCTGACTTGGGTTTTCCGTGGTTTCCCCTTGGCGAATGCTGGGATGGATTCTCTAGTTCATGGATTCCTTAACCTTCCTTTCTCATTTCTCTTCCTTTCTCATTTCCCTTCCTTGTCATTCTTCAGGCTTGCTTAGTAGCGGGGTAAGTTGTGGTGGATGCGGACAAATGGCACAGATGCTTGCGTTCAGGAAACCCTCCTTCCCTGGAGCATTCTGGAAGTTGCTGCCCGGGTCGTAAGAGTCGCCTCGCTGCCCTCTCTGTGGATAGAGGAAACATTTCGGTCGTGCGACAGGTGTTAACATCTGTGAATATAGGGCTTCACTGGTTCCGTTCTCCTAGAAGCCTACGTGGTCACTTCGCCTCATCCCTTGGGGGGTGATAGCCCACGATAGCTACGGGATTCCCCCTTCCAAAGAAAGTGTAGACATAATTTGGTACAAATTTGTTGTGGCATAAGGCATTTCCAAGGTATTCGTTACTAATGATTCGCGGTGTTCATTGCTTTGTCATTCTTTTTAAGCTCTCTCAACTTCACTTGTTTCTCACGATGCACAGAAAGAGTGCAAAATTTAAGGCTGGAGTATAGCGTCCAGTGCTAAAGTCCGCTATTATTACGTGCAGCACGTCACGTGAATGAAGCTCATAATTTATAAAATGAAATAGTTGCGAAAGCAACGCTCCAGGCCTACCTCCTCGGTATTTGGCAGTAATGCAGACTGACAGACACCTGGAAAGAAACAAGCTCAGGGAAGACTGGAAATGTAATCAAGTTCCTTTTGAGTTGGGCATAATAATAGTTTTAACTTACTGTTTATGTTGATATTTCATTCTGTATAGTTGAATACTAATTTCAGTCCTTGTTTTCCAAAGCCTAAGTCACACTTAATACAATTAACTTCACGTTAAGTACACAAAAACTGAAAAGTGGATAAAAATGTTAAAGAACAAAAAAAAAAAAAAAAAAAAAAAAAAAAAAAAAAAAAAAAAAAAAAAAAATCCAAAGCCTTAAAACAACCTTTAAAGGAAGTATGACTTATATTTTCAGAGCAAAGTAGACAGCGTAGAAGAAAGTTGGTCTAGGTAGCTCAGTGGGTTGGGCACTGGCCTACTGATCCCAAGGTTTTGGGTTCAAATCCGGCCCAGACCGATGGCTTTTAAGTGTGCTTAAGCGACAGCTCCATCTCAGTAGATTTACTGAGATGTAAAAGAACTCCTGCGGATGAAATTTCGGCTCACCGGCGACGCTGTTATGATCCTCGCAATTGACAGCGTCGTTAAACAACAAAATATTTATTTTATTTCGGCACAGAAGGATTGTGCTGGTTTATGTCGAAGAATCTCACAGGCTACAACTATTCGAGCAATGAATAACCCTTCTGAATTGACACCATTTTATATAAAAGGCGTGTTTTTAAACTAAGTATCGTTTAAAAATTCTGCCGCTACAGCGCTGTAATCGCAATTTTGATCATGCGCGATCACTTCTTCCATGCATTACGAAGGCAGTGAGTGATCGCCAGCTTATTTTTTCCCATTGTAAGAACATTTTAAAGTACTCAAAACAGTCGAAAGACCCACCAATTGTAAGGTCACACCAGTGATGTGTCATTTGAATCCAGAAATATTACGCTAGCAACCATTCATTACCAACTGTGCAAGGTTCGCGGGGAAGAAATAATAATGAGTGACAATACCCGGTAACACAGCCAAACAAACTCAAGATCTGATCGCATCATTTGGTTGGAAAGACTTCGATCACTCTTCCTACGGTCTGGATTTGGTATCAAGCGATTTTCATCTGTTTTTTGCTCTGAAGAAATTGCTTATTGGAGATCACTTCAACCATTTCTTGTGAAACAAGGAGTACAGACTTGACTTTCATGACAGGCAGCGTCACTCTTTGACGAAGGCATACAAAAACTGGCTGCAACAGGTGCCTGAATAACGGCAGTGACCATGTGAAAAAGTAGCTTAAGTAATAAGGTAATGCATATAAATAGCTTGGAGAAAAATATACTTTTAACAGCTCTTACTTCAAAACACACCTTGCAGCCTACGATTGAGATAGCTCCAGATGAAAAAGATTTGGGTTTGAGATCTAGAGAGCGAAGTGGCCAACCTGCCACCGGAATCTCCCTTTCGATTTATCGGAAAGGAAGAGCTCAATTCAAATGCTCACAGAGCGTTAGAAAGAAATGCACAGAACCCTATCATCTTATATACGTATTCTAATTCGAATATGCAGAGTGACACTGCACTGCAACAAATGAGGATATGCCCAGAACGGAAAGCAGATGTGTGCCAATTCGATTCAATTCCAACCTAGCGACTGCTCTACACAATAGCACAAAAGCTTGGACCATAGCTGTTGAGTCTATTAGCTAGGTTGATTGATCTGTGAGTTCTCCAAAATTCAAAGTCCTCTACTTAGCTTTTAACTTTTCACCACAACTCTTATATCTATAAAGAAGTTTGGTTGCAAGCAATATTTGGTACTTATATATGAAGCCATTCTTGGATTACATACTTTAAAACCTAAGCAAAATCTATTTTACTTAAAAACTTCTCGTTGTGCAATTTTCAAAATCCTTACACAAAATTTCTGATACAGCTTCCTTATTCAACTAGAAAACAAGTTTACGTAGAAATACGGCATTAAATCAGTTGCTCTTTAAAAACGTTTCGGCTTTTGCAAAAATATGCACTTATCAAGCTTGGGAGAGTATGATGAAGTGACGCATTCGCCGCACCCTAATAGCTACATAACAACTTTAAGTGAGCTAGTTTCAGGACAAATATATCCGAAGTTTCAATCTGGCACGTTAAAAATTGCGTCTTAAGGAGAATTTTAATTCTAAAAAATGATTAAGGTATTGCAACAGTTAACTAGCCTGATATTCTGTGTGTGTAGTTTTATTTTGCAAAAAAAAAAAATCTCAAGAAATTTCCGAAAAAAATATTAGACGTTTCAAAAAGGCCTCAAACTCATACTCCGGCCTCAGCTCATCGTTATTTGAATCGCCACGCCAGTCCCTAATCCTCACTCCGTTATAAAATACAATATTTACAGGAAAATATTCCTAAGTAATTGGACTTAATAAGTTAAGAATTATAAACTTTAGGTTTTAATCATTTTGCCCAATGTGTCTGTCTGTTTCTTCTTAAGGCATTTACGCAATAGGCTGGAACATTTATGATTTTCGTAGAGATAGATAATTAAACATCGAAACGCTTCTGTGTTTCTTATTGATTATTGCTCATGGGCGAGCAGTCCAGTAATAAACCAACAGATAAATAATTTATTAAGGGAAAGGGGACTGTTCCATGGAATATTCCAATCAGTAGGAAACAGCTGAAGTGTAATATTAACGTGCTGAATTAAATATCGGGCCAATTATACGCTGCAAAATCTTATGGAAGGAGAACTACAGAATTTCCTGTACTTCGGTACGAATATCCAAGTTATCGATTCTGTATTCCGGTAGTCTGAGTAGGCAAAGTGTTCGTGTTAAAATGACAGCAAGATGACAATATATAGTGACCAAAATGCAGAAATTATTACTAACTTAAACTTTAAAAGTTTAGACTTTCTATAGCTAAACACAAAGTTAGATGCCCATTTACGTTGCATCAACCAAACTAGACATTGGTTAAATAAAACAATCAGGAAACAAAAGAAATCAAGGTGTATCTTTCATTATACACATTGGAGATTTCAGTGTATCAAAACTTTACATTGAGACAAACAGCATAAAATAGATGGAACCTCTTTTATTAAGTTCAGCTTGTTACTGACTAGCAAGAGTAATAATGTTATGAAGAAATGATAGGGTAATAGATAAACAACTACAATACATAAGTTCCGCACATTAAAATCAATGCAAGAAGCGAGACTTACAACTTTGTCACAGAAGAAGTTGACCAAGTTCCGTGTTAAGGATAAGCAATTCATTAGTTTGGTGTAGCTAAGGACATTAGGGTACCAGTGAACACATTCAGCAACAAAACTACCAACTCAAGGTCCCAGTACTTAGAAGGGACTTTATGTGCCTAAATATACAATGAAAATTATAAAGAGAAAGTGAACTTTTATGATTACGCAAGTCACAGAGTAAAAGTAGTGTTTCACATACGAATTAACAGCTTAAGGTATGTCCACATAGAAACTTTGTTGGGGAGTCATGATGTACTTGGATGAAAGAGTGTGCTTTTGTAACACTCGAGCCGTTGTTTCGTGTCCTTCACACTTACAGACGTGTTTTACCGTTGTAAGTTTTTGGAAGTTTATAGCACCTAAATACCGTACTAGGATTATACGTAGATACTTGGCGGTCGTCGCAAGAGGATTCTCCAATTAACTTTTCAGTCACTCACGCTTCTTGTTGTTATTACGAAGATAGTTGCTTTAAAAAGTAAAATAATGATACCTTCAGAGGTGAGAGGATATAATCCTTCAACAGTTACCACTTCTGCTGAGATTAAGAAACAGTAATTCTACATTCTCAAGCAGCCCTTAACTCGATTCAAATACTTCATCGTGAGTATCCGTTAAATTTATCAGTCAGATTAACTGGTGCTATCTGTCCTCACGCCCACGGCAACCCACGCATACCCTGAGAAAAAGACCCCATAGTTCACAAATGTAGCAGCCGTAATCAGATCCACGAAAGGATGAGACAATTGAGACGGCATCAAAAAACAACGTACACAAGGATATGACATCAAGCTGCTGGTGAATTTATATTTCGATGCACGGCAAACATTTAAGTTTATTAGAAAAGCCTTAATAGCTTACGTTGAATTTTGCAGAAACTACAAAAAACGCCAAAGAGAATCTTCGTATCCTTTCCTTTGGCCTTTTGAAGCTTGTCACCGCTAACCTTGGGCGCTCATCAAGTTCTCCCCTCACATTTTTACCCCTTCAAAGGCGCGTCCTGCACTAGCCGATAAGGTATGGCTACCAATCATGATAAGAGGTATTCTTGACAAACTGAATACACTCACTCTACTCTCTCTTTTTTATTACTGATTAAGGCTATTTACCAGAAGGAGTGGCACACCGTTGCACTGTAGCCTAAAGTAACCAATCAAACGGCCAGGCTTCGTGCAACGATAAATTATGAGACATGAACAGGAGGTGCAGCGAGATCTTCTTTAGGTTAGCTAAGAGCTTGTAGCTTAAAAACTAAGGTAAAAATAAATATATAAATAAAAATAACAGAAGCTATCAGCAAGAATTTGTATACAACACCATATGTTATAGCTAAATTTTTAAGTGATTTCGTAACTAATTCTGCAAAGGTGTTTAACTAAGCGTTCAGAAGATTACGGCACACTCCCGACAAAATTTAATTTTATTATAAAGAACAGATCGTTTCCAAAAGATCAGATTGTTAAAAGATTATATGTGGCAGAGGACGAAATCGTGGCGAATTGCCATCATTAAAACTACAAAACGCTTTACACTTAATGGCTGGAGTCAATAATCAATCAGGAATTAGCTGGAAATGGGAGGTGAAACAGTAGCTCTCGGCAGTATGATCCCTAGGGATGAAACCAGACCTCGCCCCTGAAACGCTGGAAATTCATTATTCATCAGCAAGAACGCTAATGAGTGTATGTGGCCTTAATCTTCTGGACTTGCTCTTAATACTCTGAGCACATATTGAATACACAGGTACATAAGCTCCGTGTGGCGAAAAATAATTCTCAAATTGGAAAGTTACACGAGACTTTAAAAAAATCCGCAGTCATGGACGGAACTCAAATCAGGATCTCGGGTTTGGTAGTGCTTAAAGCCAATTCTCACTGCAGCAGAGGCATTGGGTGCTAATATTATATTAAATTAAATAATTTGAAAATAAGGACTTGTAGGCTTTAAGTTTACGGCACCTCCCCAGTATTTCCACGTTATGAGAACTAAGGAAAACCTGGAAATAAAAACGCGTCACATAGAACTACACTGGCGGGAAACGAACCGAAGAACTCCCCTTCACGGGTCCATACCTTAACGACCTCGGCTGTTGTGTCGGTTATTACTGTTCATCATGTTGTACTAATTCCGATCGTCAGAACCTGCTGCATGGGCTTTGAAGAAATTCCGTGAAAAACACTTGAGAACTCAATCCAGATGAAAACACGCTTGTCAGACCTTTTTACAACAAACGCCATAAATTGAAAATAATTGCCCATCAGCAAAGTAAATTTCAGCTAACAATATTGCAAACTTATGACTATAATATGGAGAAATACATTCTTCAACTCCATTACTTATACCATGCAAAATCAATATATTATTAAATGAATATTTGTGTACTTTGTTTAAAGAAAATTCCCTTTACTGAATGTTTAAACCCATAATTAGTTTAAAGTGCAATTCAAATTTAAGGCAGATAACCTGTGCAATGGTGGCTTATTCTGTATTCAGAGTTTTATACAAAAGAATATCGAGAGGGTATCCAAACAACCCTCTTAAAAATGAAATGAGATATCTCATAAATACCTACCAAACGTTACACGTACGTTTAGTAGCTTCCAAAGATAAAACAGAAAGATTTTCAAGGAATTCTGCAGCTGAACCTGCTTTTGAAAAGCAAAATTGTTAGGTAGCTCTTATTTTCTGAAAAAGGCACTCGTAATTTTCATTAAAACACCAATTTTCTGAGAATATGTTATGAAGTCCATTTCAATCAGAAGGCACCCTGTATAATCATACATAATGGATTAATCAGTGGTTATATGCGTAACACTTCGCAGGTTATGCAATACAGGGGGACACCTCCACACTTAGAACTACATAGATACTTTGCGCCTAGCATCGTCCAGTAGGAAAAGAGAATGTGAAGGAGCCACAGTAGGCTATAGTTCACAAGCAGATAGGCCACATGGACGCGCGCAGCTTCATAACAATTCTATGCTGGAAGACCCGTCCCACTGCTGGAACTGCCTAGAGAGGCTTACAAACAATCCGTCCACCAAACAGCTCTCTAGTGCGTATGAGGACTATTCTTTCCTTTGAGCAAGCATCCGCGCCATCTGTTCGGTACGGACATACGCCACGAAACCTGGAAGACGAAATGAAAGGGGCATGATAGAAAGGAAATCGTGGCAGATGAGAAACCACACCAGCATTCACCTTACATCCAACCAAAAACCCCAAGAAATTCAAGCCAGTTTGATCGGTGAACGGGAAGCGAACAGGGACCTCACGAATACGAGATCGGGTGTGACGATAAGGTTCATATGTTATTGCGGAGCATTCTCGCTCACGTGAACAATGTCTTTAAAGAGATCTTTAAATAACCACAGTTTATTTCAAATAACCTTTTTTTTTTTTTTTTTTTTTTTTTTTTTTTTTTTTTTTTTTTTTTTGTGGGATCCGCCACTTCCGAAAAATCTATTACTATTATGATAATATGACAAAATGAGTCCCATTTTCTGTCACTTTACTTTTCTTCTAAACTTTCGCACTATTGATTTGGGTTGTTCAGTACCTGGTGGCTGCTATAGCTATCTGCTTGCTTAGGTCGTGGAAAAGCTAGGAATTACATAATAAGCGTACAGCGGGCCGAAACGAAGTACCTTGTCCATTTATTCTGTTTCCTCTTTCCCACTTGTACGTAGAGCAAAATGTGTGATTTAACGGCTTTTCAAATGTTTATCTCGATTAAAATGAAGTAAATACAAAGAAATAAGCTTTTCCTCGGAAAAAAAGCACAGAGAAAGAATGCAAAGTAATACGCATTTTGCTGTTCAATACATAAATCAAACTTCAATGGTTGTGTAAAAAGAAATCCTGTTACTGCCAGTATAACTTCAACTGTTATTTCGCAACCAAATAAATAATCACATTGATAACGTGCAGTAAGTAGTTCATAAACTCAGGAAATATAACCTTAAACGTATATTAACGTCCTACAACGTAGGGTCATATCGGACGATGAATGAATGAAATGGGTGAAATGATGCTCAAATGAGTCTGAGGTCCAAAGAGGTTAAGATTACCCGACATTCGTCTCCTCAGGATAAGGGAAAACATCAGGGGGAAAAGAAATATCGGGATAACTCACCCTAACCGAGATTCAAACTCGGGACCTCTTGGACGTGAGACAAACACGCAACCACCACACTACAGAGGCGGGCTGTAGCCACATATACCCACAGAATCATATGGCATATAATTTATCTTTGCTTCAGGTAACCACTAAACTAAGTATGCACCTATCTTGCTAACCTACCTACATACGCAATAGAAATAGATATGAGGTTTCGAGTGAATAGATACACAGAGAGTAGAAGTTCTCCAGCCGTGTACATTGATGAACTACTAATTTCGGGCATTAGCAGCCATACGTAATCAGGTTTCAATTACAGCATAGAGCAGAGGTGGGCAAAAGCGGATTCGTGAATCCCTGTGATACGTGAAACCTTCGCCGTGTAGTGAAGGAACTATATCTATGTCAGGTATGACGAATAGGGGTGACAGGGATGCCATCGAGTATTTACCCTCTGCACTTAGTGACACAAGTTGAAAGCCTAAGTGGTTCTCTAAGGTAGACAGACAATAGCGGGAGGCGTGGCCTGGTAGCTAATAGCTGTGAGGCAGTGGAGAGCTTAAAAGTAAGATGCAGGGGAAGTAACTCATTCAGTCAATTCCCCCCATCTATGATCTATGTCAACACGTCTACCTCATTTGTAACAAAATAATACATGGTTTTCTCGAAGTCAACATAGAACGGCTTTGTTGCAAATATCATGCCGCATAGAACAAAAAACTAAGTGTTTCCTGATCTACATTTCTATATATGTTGCATAAATCATCATACTCATCATCATAGTCGTCGTCATCATATCATCATTATTAATTTATTTATTATGAATACAGATTTAGAGCATTCCAAACTTCTAGAAGGTTTAAAATCTAAGCATAACAAACATACCATGCATTGAGTAGTCGGAGAACCATACATTGTGACAACAACCTTAAGCAAAAAATCTAATTATGAAATACTTATTACAAATGTATAAAATCGCTTGGCACTATGCCAGAGGATAAGTTAATTATTGTTTGCAACAAACGCGTTGATCGTTAGTTTCATCAATCCACCACTGTCATGAGTTTAAGAAGCGAAGAACTTCCACTCCTCCAACCAGCAAGTATGTTACGCGTGTTGCGTGTACAGTGGATTCGTAGCACACACTATTCTGCCCGACCCTGGCATAAGAGGATTCCAAGCTTAGAGTTTACATGAGTATCTCAATCTATTTTTTATCCTAGGAAATGATTTGTCCTGATGGTAATCAGGAAGGTATTTAGAAATCACAGATATCTTGCCTAAACGAATAGCCGAGGTCGTTGAGGCCCGGACTCGTAAATGAAAAGCTTGTGGTTTAAATCCCTCTAAACTATCCTCCACGACTGAGGTTTTTTCTAAGTTTTCCTCAATCTTTATAACTAACAAATGCTAAGCTTAGACCTAGGACGTCCATTTTTCAAGCTTCCTTTCCCAAGTATAATTTCATTCCTCGTGTCACTGCTCGTGGAGCCGTATACAATAAGAACAGGTGTTAAACACTGACTGACAAATAGTTATTGTCCTTACCCTCGTCTAATGGAGGAATTACACCCCTATCTTGGACTAAAAGGCCAGTGCCTGGGGTCAGATGTCTGTCGAGGAGCAGACGGACCTAGGTCAGAGAGGATATTCAGGATCTGGTAATCACTACAAAGCACAGCATGAGTATGAGGAAGGAGATGATATGAAATGTCGGGTGTTAAACGCAACTGAACAGCAATAGACGACTTTAAGGAAGCAAACTACCTCGTCCATAAAGTGGTACATCTTAATGTTTCTTTGTTTTAATTAATAACCCACAGCTACAAAAATCTCTGATCATTCCCTTAAGTGCCTTTTCCCCGAAAGACCTTCACGACTTATTTTCTTCCATACCGTAGTGTGTTTCAGAGTTAAATGCCACATATAAGTCGCTAAAACAGCCTATGGCTTTCCTCCTTTTGTTATAAAATTACCATCACTAACAGCTCTCAAGAGAAAATATCAAACAATGATCGATATCTATTATTAGAATCCATCTGAAAATTGGATGTTCTGTCGCGTATCCTAAAGCAACACTTGATTCCCTTATATGAATCCTGATGTAAGGTTTCCGGACACGGAGAGTGGCAAGATGTCTTTATAATTACCTGCAACATTGTTAGTCACTTGTAAATTTGTTGGATAATGAGTATTCTCCACACTGACATACACCTACTAACGAAGGCATTATTACCTGTAAACGTAGAGGAGATATATGTACATATCTGCTCGCTCTTGGGAGCTGTTACTGATTTTGAGTAAATTAGCAGTGGAGCAACAATTTTCCACCTCTGCAAAGCTAGGGTTTTGAAACTCTGAATGTTTCATAAGTGTTCTTCAGCACTAACTGTGTATAGGCTCTAGATTGGAAGGATTCATCATATGTGACTGTAATCCTTAGTCCTTGAAACACTGTTTGCATTTAGGTAGCGGTAGCTTTTAACATCTACGTTGGTACTTAAGCTAGATGAGTCCTGTTGCCGACGCATATATCTGGCTATGGTAGCTCAATTGTAGTGAAACACAAAGGAAACCCAGGGCTCCGTGGTTTGATTACTGACTGTCGCCTTGGAGGAGTTTTCAGTTACCCAAATACTTGTCGTAAATTCATATATATATAGGATAGGATAGGGAAGGTTCGGAGGGGGGACCTAGCCCATCGAGCGGTAGAAGATCGCTTGTACTGTCCCCTGTCGGAAAGGGTGAGATGAGAGGATATGAAGGGTGGTCGGAGCGACGACAGCAATGGACAGGGTCCCTAACAGCTACAGATTTGAACTCCCCGGTGGTGGTTCGTACTCCGGCTCCATTTCCCCTACGGGCTCTAAGTACACGGAGAGCCCAGGACTCTCAGATGTCCCCCGATCCGGACGACGAGGATTTACAGAGAGCAAGCACCTGCCATACACACTGAAACTCCTACCGACATTGAAACTCTGAAAGAACAAAGCAGGTGAAAGATGAAATGCAATGAAGAGTGAGGTGAAATAGAGGATGAGGAAATTCGGGGGAAATAATTATCCCTTTCAACATTCTCATAGCGACCCGGGGAAACCCAAAACCATGGGTCAGGAACCCACGGTCTCCCGCATGCGAGAAATTTATATTACACTTTGCGATATGTTTTAAAAAGTAAAGTCTGTTTCTTTCACTCAAGCGATGGAAAAAGGGTAAGAATCAACAGTAAATGACTTGTTGTTTAGTAGCCTTAGCTATGTTTTGAATTCTCGTTAACTAGCACGCCATTCTGTATTCAGTTGTTTAAAAGAGAATCTAAATGATGGAGTAGTTTAGTCTGCGAGGAGTGGAGCTGTAATTCTCTGAAGAGTTCAGTTGGTTTCACGCCGCCCTCTCTTTCTGGAGCACGTTCATTTCTCCCTTCCTCACTCAACCACGGAATTTCTCAAGAGGTTTCACATTATACCAAGTCCAACTTGTGTGTAACAAACAAAGCTTTCCTGGCATCATGTAGTCAGCAATTCCTTAGCAGACATGATTAATTGATTGATACATCCCAAGGTTACGTCACAGTCTGGAAAGTGATGGTTACGCCGTTCCTCCCTTCGTTCACTTTTCTTTCTCCATTCCCACAACAGTTTCTCAGTTGTTTAGAAGGAAAAGGAACTTCTAGGAGGAAGGATGTTAAGGAAAAATAAACTATACAAAGTTTAAATCCCGGGCTGCTTTTGTACTTCACTCTAGATGTTTCATCACCGCTATGTAATTTCTCAACCTTATTTCTAAAACCCTACGCATCCATGAAGACTATGTGTTAAGATGCAAACCAATATTTGGGTTTCGAAACATTAAATTTTAAGGCAATATATCGATGAAATTTGCGAAGATAGCGGAAATCTTTTCCCTTTATATTTTACATTTTTGTTATATTTATCCTTTGTACTTTAGCGGCACACTTTCATTTTCTCAATATCAGACACTTTAATGCTCCAAAAGGGCATTTAAATGTCCCACTGCGAGTGGGCGCTCCTCGCTAAACTTCGTCGCTACAGTTTTCAAATGCAATTTTCGTTTTCACTGGTTTTGATTTTAGTCCCTTGCAGCGAATTCTGCTTCAGAGACGTTAAGAGTTGGCTATGCTGAAATGAATTGGGTATATCAAGCTGAATCTGACTCGTACTTTGCTTGCAAACAGAGAAGTACAGTCATTGTTCTGCAATTCTTTAAACTTGCCAGACTGTTTCACTGTTCCAGTTATATATTAGACATTGTTTAGTTATTTAATAGGTTTTAGGGTATTCGTTAGTGTACAGTAAAGCAGTAATAGGCAGATATATTATGAGCTTGGTGTGCAAATTAGGGAAAGTGTGTAGTATAGAGGTTAGCTAAGAACAGCAATTATCTAAATTTTATGAGCAATGGGAACGCGAAAGGTTAGTTTCCATATTAAGAAACGACCAAGCAAACTTAAAATTCTCAAAAATTGCTACCAAGGCCAAGACAAAAACAGCAGAGAGTCCTATATGGTACTGGGGAATTTTAAGTTGATTGGATTTAGATAACGTACGAAAATATATTATTAAACTTTCAAATCTATTTTTCTCAGTTCTTTTTTTTTCCAGCATTTTCCACGATTCAAAATGTTCCTTTGATCCTACTTGATAACTTATTAGCTTGACATTTTCAGAATACCTTTAGAGATTAAGATATTAAACCTTATGATGCACTAGTTAAAATATTAAATAATTGAGCTGAAATAAAACTTTATTCACAACTCATGTTGAAAAAATTGAAAATATCAATCAATAATACACAAAATATTTTTTCTCTTAAATTAATTAAATTGAAGCAATGACTTTATGACAACTCATTAATATACTGAGCTTAAGTTAAAAATTTAGAAGAGTTACAATAAACTGTAGGGTCCAAGGGAAAGTTCATATTAGCATATCAAAAAGTGATTTATTATTAATCGTCATCGTCGTACAAACAAGGTTTAGACCATGAGTAATCTGTTTCGACTCCAAACTAAAGTTTCTCTATCCATGTTCTAACAGGTCTTCCTCGACTCCGTTGTCCTCTTGGCCTGTAATATAATACTTTTGGGGGAATCCCGTCATGTTCCATTTTGCAGACATGGTTGTACCACTTCCCCTTTACTCAACTATTTTGTTTGTCAGTTTGAATATTCCAAACTGTTCTCGAATATCACAGGGAAACATGGGGATAGACTGATTTCCTACGCCACGGTGAAGCCTATCAGTCTAGGAGAAGATTGCTCCAAAATCAAACTCCTGGTCCTCCAGTCTGGAGGTTGTGCTGGTGCTCTACTCCTGTAAAACAATTACTCCTAAACTCCAAATTAAGGAAAGCCGGATTTATTATTAATAAATATATTAATATTTAAAAACGGTTTGACATAGTACATGGACATCTTGTGTATACTATACATTTTATGTTTGGGTGTATGTGGAAAAAAGCTCAAAGCAATCAGAAGAAATCTGGATTTTTTAGTTTTCATTGAAACATTGCCTAAAAAGAACATTACAGAAACTTACAATGGGTGATATGGGATGCAGGTGTATTCCTACTTTAATACAGTCTGCCCGACGTGCTACACCCCTAAAGCAGTGCGGAACAGCTCCGTCTTTGACAACTTCTCTGCTGCCGGTTGCCGCTATATTTGTCTCAGGGTAAGTGCGGGTGAATGCGAAAAGAGACAACACCAGGTTTTATGTGCTTTGAAAGTGCCGCAGTTTATACTGTTTTAATCACTACAGTGTATAAACATTAAAAATGTGTTTCTTAACCTACCCCTTGCCTCAAATAGGAAGAGGAAGTAATCCATGCTAACCAAAAACTACACATATTAGATCTTTAGGTATCCTGACCCAAAAAGCTTTGTCCACGCATGTGTTTGTGAAGAACTAAAATGCGGGATACAAGGCAAGGACTTTTTGGTAAATACCCCAAACCGAAACTTGTTTTGAATACATAAACTTTCTTTTTCCTTCTTAAAGGATATATATTCTTATGCGATATATTTAGGCACTCTACATAACGATAAAATGTTTATTGCAAATAGACTATGAAGTCCTCTGCATTCGTATTGGATGCTGGAAAGATTGGAATAAGAGAATAAGATATTACAAACTTTCGGAGGGAAAAATGCAGAGCTTACTGGAATACACAGTTCGTGTCACACGCTTTTTCTCTAAGCTGCATGTTTATTTGTGTACATTGGCCGACTGAGAAGCTACTCAAATAGAACAGTAGCGATGACTGATTACAAAAACCACGTAACCGGTTGGGAGGGATCGGGGCGCTGACCACGTCCCACATCACACCCCCAAGGAACAGAGGGGCAGGGGAGAAACAGTGGCCGGGCCAGGGGCCGGAAAGTGCTGCTGCTCCTCGGGATTATTATCATGTATACATTTTAATACACACCAAGTTTTAAAAAATGCTCAAACATAACACCGTTGACATTGTGATAAGTACAGCGCAGCAAAGACCGACGCGTTCTTTCAAACTTCCCAGGATTAGTTTCAGTGATTTCTGCTGGAGCATTGTGAGTTGGATTAACATTTGTTCTTTTTCAACTGGCGTGTTGTAAAGTGCTGTCTCCGTGGCACCCCAGATGAAAATATCACAAGGGATCAAGTAGAACGGGAGGCCATCCTACTGGGCCTCCGCGCCCAATCTTCCTCGCACCAAATTCAGGCGATTTGTGGCTCTGTACGGAGATGCAATGTTATGCTGAAACCACTTAACTTATTGCCAATGGTGCGTTCTCCAAAGATATGGGGAAAACACCTCGTAAACGTTACTGAAAAGCAGTTGAAATAAGCGGTTAGTAATAGTAAAACAGTTTATGCTGTTCAGAATGGGCCGTCAATCCGTTTTCGTTCTGTTTAACTACCTACCTCAATTTTCGCCGTAATTAGGTTTACGGCTCCACCAATTCCTATCCCTAAAATACTTAATTGCGAAAACATCATTCCTAAATTCTAAACGCGCTAAATTCAGCACCCTGTATAGCACACATTTGATTTTGTAGTGACCAAACAAACATGTGAGTATGTTGTACATTAGATGCTTTAGAGAATAAAGTCTCTAATTCACTATCTGACCTTATATATCCTTTCTGAGTACTATATGGTTCTGTAGGATTTTATGGATGTAATAAATATATTGATCTTAGCAACTTGATATACGTATCTGTGATGAGGAGAGGGAGAGAAAAATAGGGAGAGGGTGACAGAAAGAAAAAGAGATTTATATGTAAAGTGTAATTTCATTTTGAAATTCGGGCACGTAGAAAGAAACAAATATAAGATGGAATGCATTGTACTCTATGACACAGAAAAGCCTATAGGAAGGCCTATGTAAAACACCTTTGACCCTATTAAGTTTAAAAGATATTCCGAGAACAGTGTCCAAGATGATATAACTAAGGCAAAAGTTGTTGTTGTTTTCTAGTGCCCTGCATCTGGCAATGAAGCCATTAGCATTCGTGCTTTCCAATACTTTTCAACTGTAGTTTCTTCTGATCTTAATGCTTCACAGGTCTTCAAGTGGTCTTCGTTCATTTCTGCTGGATCGTTACACAGGACACATATTGGTGAGGATAAGATACCTATTCTGTAGAGATGACTTGCTAAGCAGTCGTGATTTGTCAATAGTCGGAAGGCTGCAACCGCTGTTTTCCTTGGTCTCTGGGGGATTATATCTGGGTTGGAAAGTAGTGTTTGTTTTTTAGGCTGGGACATGCCTCCTGCATTCCATTGTAGAATTCTTAAAGTATTGGAATTGTGATGAGATTTGCCTAAAGATGTCCCCACCCGGAGATCCGATTGGGGGACAGTTTTAACTCCGGAATATTTATCTTTAGGACTCATCTTCATATGTGGCTTTCATGTAACTGTTTTCTTAACGGGCACCAGTTTTACAATGTGGCAGTTACATCACCCGACTTAAACCCCCATTTTGCAAGGAGGACCACAACTATCGTTGGCCAACGGGTCCATCGGACCTAGCCGGGAGGACTAAATAGGTGGTATTTAGATCCACCGACCTTCCCCTCATGTGCCTCTGGGGGACGCTGTTGTGCTGTGATAGGCCAGCACATATGTAAATGACATTTCCTCCATTTTAGATGAAACAGTTATACCGCTGTGATTCGGTCACTAAGGCAAAAGCTCTGATTGAAAAATCCCCGAATTTCTCTCACGAGTGGAAAGCCCCCCCCCCCTTTTTTTTTCGGTCAGAAAGTTTGAAGCTTAGTTAGGGAATCTTAATTTTGCATTTGACTTTTTTACTTCTACGCATTAAATTATCTCCTCTTTTAGAGTTAATAGCCATATTTAGAAGAGGTAATACTCCAAATAATTCGCTTGAAATCTCCTTGGAATGCCAGGTTAAAATACCGCAGGAAAGGATATACATATCGTGTGTGTGGGCTTTTATCTTAGTAGGTGGTTCTATATACAAAAACGAATTTATAAAATTAAGACGATAGACTGTTTTAGTATGTCAAAAGTTATTTCAGCAGAAAAAAATGTCTTTCAGTGCCTATCTGTTGCATTATAATTCATACCCGGAATGGTTAAGTCAAGTCTTATTGAAGTAAACGATAGACCAGCATCTCATCTAAATTATTTGTTTTTATTAATTTCTTCCCTAAGCATCTTGTTGTTCTGCAATCTAGCACAGTTTCTGGACACATGCTTCCCATTTCGCGCTCGCTCGATATCATGGATTTATATCTTCGATCCAAATATTGATCGTTTATAATAAGTTATGTTGCTTTCTTGTCCCTTTGTGAAACATATATATGCAAATGAAGTTGTTTAGAGATCAATATTGCTTACTTGATATTTAAATATAGTAATTCATTTCGTTTTATGGAAATATTTGTACTATTAACAATAACACATAGCTTTATTTCTTTCAGTGAATGCTACGATGGAAAATGCAACATGTTTATTTAGTACACTTAATGCACTTCATGATTGTGTTTGATATTTTAGAATAAGCACTACATACGTCAATTTGCAAGTTAAAATGGTTTAGATTTTGTATTGTTTCATTTAAACTTAAATAAGCATGCTTTGCATGTAGTTACTTTCATTAGTGTATAAAAACTTCGCTGAAATTGAACACTAATCCCAAAGTTAATATTCTAACAAAACAATAGAAGTCCAGTCCAGTTATTTTTCTATCACTTTATTGCCTTCTAAACTTTTGCACAAACACAGTTTTCTCCTTGTCGTTAACACAGTTAACGTGATATCATAACTCAAAACTGTCTAACTCTCGTAGCCTTGACTCAGTCCTTTCAGTGTTTTTGTTCACCTTCTTTGTCTTTCATACACTAACTCTGACGATATAGTAACTTGATGCTCATTAAATCTTTTTCATGGCGACCGTACCACTGACACACTGACAGACTCAACACTATAATTGTAGCTAACTCTCTGCTGTTTCCCCACCTCCTCATGACATCATACGGACCTTTCGTGAACTTCTTCAAACACGCCGGCGATGATGTAGCCAGGTATTTCTCGAATGCTCAGGAGAAAACCCCTTTTGGTTCTGCCGCTCGATTGTTGTTAGTCATGTATACACAAGCATTCGCGCAAGTCAAACTGATCTTGGACGCGTTTGTTTACTCGCCAGCCTTCTATGTGGTGTGAAGAACCTTAGCACGATAGTCCTTTGTTTTGCGCCACGCCTGGTGTCACATTGTTCTTCTAATGTAAAGACAAACTTCACAGTACCATTGGACGTTGGTCGTACATTCTACTCTGCGACAAAATTGAATTTACCCGTCATATGTTATTTCCCCACCCATAAGAATGAAAAGCCCGGTATTACTAAATATCTCTGGATTTCAAACTATGTAAGTTTTATACTGTTGGGCATAGAAAGTGGCCCTCGATGGAGCACAGTTATTTATGTTAGTACTCACAAATCCAGCTCCAGCCAAGGCCAGGGTACTTCCCTGTACTATAGCCGCTGGATTGGAAGGAAACTTTAGCTCTGGTAAAATATGGCCAAGGTACCTAAGGGTAACATTGCATTGCTAGTTGTCCATGGTCTCACCAGTGGAGTACCATTAAGGCAATGTTTGGAGAATTTTGTCGTTCGATGGCGGCAATAAGTTTTCGTCTCCATGTCGCTAATGAAAACTCTGATAAAAATTTCAAGTTTGACGAAACATATAAATAATTCTTCATACCTTTGTCTATGTGGTGGAATAATGTTGTATTGGTTTAGCCATTCCCTGTGTACCAATCCTAGCAAAACTCTTTCATAGAGGTGGTATCCGAACCACCCCTTCATTTCATATCGATTAAGGCTAGAGGTCGGAAGATTGTGCCAAAAGCCACAAGTTTAGTGGACTTGGGTTCTACCTGTGCATGTACGCAGATGCAGGAGTCTATTGATGCGCGTGTATGTATATACGACGGCTGTATCGCATGTGACCACAAGCGGTTCTGGCCTAAGTTATAAAATCCTGAATTGTTTTTCAGGTAGTCACATAGAGCTGAGACAGACTGGCTGAATTTAAAGGTTGGTTACCTAAAGAGAGAAACCTAACTGAGGGAAAAATACAATTGTGATCTAAACGGGTCACTTTTTATGCACGTTAGCATATATGGCAGACAAAAAATTTAGTGGCGGCTAATACGTGAACATTTGTATTCTCTTTCCTGTCGTACAAATAAGTCTTGCAACTTTCCATCGTGATTTCAAAGCGTGTGCAACACCGCACGGCCTGGTAAGCCTCTGATCGAATATTGTGTTGAGCCACCCGCCATTAAATGTTAAGTCAGACATAGTTTAAAATATGTTCAATGTACTCGTCGATGAATACGATGAATATAGGTGGGAAAGATATTTATTTGCACCGTGAATATTAGGGCTGTAAGATTATAATTGGGGAGCGAACTTTCACACAGAGAGTGAAAGGTTGCGGAGTATGAACCATAGGAAGCAGGAGGGGTCAGTCTGTCACGTGATTACACCACAGATGAGGCCAGGTTTAGTCGACACAATGGACGTTGTCGGTAACGTTGCTGCATAACTTACATTAAATGCTGTGCCCATTTTCAGTACCACATTCACTTCCAAACTCTTGTACAAGTTCAACAATACGTGAATATTTCTATGATCTTGATGGAGGCACTTTACTCTGTGTGTGGAACTACTGAACACACTGTAGGCAGTGAGCCCAATTGTTTTGTGCTGTCACTGTACTGGGACAATGATATCACACTCTGCCCGTGTGGCAGGTAACTTGCGATCGCCTCATTTCGCGATTCGATAAGGTTCGAACCCTAGTTATTATTAATATGAAAGGAGAAATAGGTTGGTACTATTATGTAATGCTAATGTCGATGAGTGTAATATTAGTGATGAGAGTAAAAAATTAATAGATTCTTGTTATTTAAAGTAGTGTTAAAATTATGTGATAGGTAAAACTTAGTAATTATAGCAACAATGCCAGTGGATGTTAGCGATTTGCTAAACGACGTTATCCATCCTTTATCAGCTAAAGCTAGGGTGGTTCATTTAAAGGCAAATTGTTCCGAGTAACTTTACATTTGAGTAGTGACGCTACCAGTTGCAATTATAATTGTTCCATACATGAATGTGCAGCAAAAGCATCAGGGACAGTATCTACGCCACGTCAAAGAAATCGCCATCCCCTTTTACGAGTTTTACGGAATCCTTATTTCCTGGTGAAGAGTTTTGGAAGAAGTTGCCCAAGTGAAAGTTTTTTCACTCCTTTTTTCCGCCCCATGAGACATTTTCCCATCCTAAATGGATAAGATAGCCGTAGTCCCCGACAGACTACGGCGCCACTGGTTGATCCATCGTCTTGAAAGTCATGAGTCTTATTGCTCAGTATTCTGAAATGTCCTTAAGAATCAGAATAGTCCTGGAACGCAATTATGCAGCACTTTTCCCTAGAAACAAAGATTATCAGTAATTTAGAACTGCCGCAATAAAGAAATGCTCTATTTAGGCTAACTGGCTCTTGAAGAACTTCATTTAATATAATTTATAAGTAAATTTGTAAGGCGTTCACAGTGTAAGCATGTTGTGAGTTATCGATTATCGTAGTAATATCTTATAAATTAAAATTAAATAAACTTTAATAACTCCCCAAGTACCTAATCTTCCGCTTACTTTATAAAGAAATTACTCTTTCACTCACTTTTATGTTAATAAAGCCAGACTGTAACGGGATTTTTCATTCACCGTATTATATGGTTGCTGTCTTTCAAATTTAAAACAAGCAGCAAATTTAGCCCAAACGTTGTAGCGACGTATGCAACTAGATGTTACATGTTATCGATATAAACGGCACTTATCTTGCCACGGATTAGCATCAGTTGGAGAGCTTGACGACTAGAATGTAACACCCAATTTTGTAAATAAAACATAATAATCCCAAATAAGCTATAAATTTATGAGTTCATGAACAATGGCATATGATATAAATGTATTTTGAAGCACATGCTCTACATAATGGATTTGGGGTGTACATATCGTTAAACATATGTTATAGTCTACCTCCCACGTACAGATTGAAATGACTTTATATAATACCTTAATGGCAATGTGAATATTCACACACTCAGCGTTATTTAAATATTGTTACAATTATTAACAAAATTAAAAGTCGTAGGGTGGTAAATCAGAGATTTTTGCAAGTTCACGTAAAAAAGGGGATGATGTTTAATCATTATCACTTAATGATCTCCACATGCTGTCAAAGTTTCAACTGATAATCCTTTATCATGGGATGGTACATTTAAAGAACTGTGCTAATATGAGGATCTGATACTATTCATATAGTTGTATGCACTCTGTCCAGAATATATATTCGCGGTTGCAAATGAGCAAACTTCACATATTTACGTTGATAACGACTGTTCAAATCCTACATACAACGACTGTTCTGCTTGAACATAGGTCCTACCCTCTTAGTACGTTTGTAGGTGCTAATCAGAGATCATGATATTCCTTTGGATTACATAGCTTTCCGTAATATGTAATGAAGTGATAATGAGTGAAACTTTCACACACTAAAACTTACACATTCCTTATACAGGTGAAGCAAGATCGTTGTCCATGTATTCCAGAAATGATGGCCAAATTGTTACTATAACTACAAAAAATGTATTTTAGGTAATTAAATACTATATTGACAGAAACAGTTATTGTTAAAAAATAATCGTTTAAAGAGCCTGAACATTCTGTAGTCATGTAGCCGATGATTATGTTTGCAATGAATATATCAAAGTATTATATAAAATATACTCATTTTAGCATACCGTCGTCTGTTAACGGTAAATTATCTCAATAGTTACCAAAAACTGAATTGTTACGAAGAGCATTTGATCTGTAGTACTTTTTGTGAAAAAAAGACTACCCTAAAGGGTTGTTATGTCACTCATATATTTAAGAGCAATATGTCTGACATAGAAAGTACTGTATGCCTTTCCTAACCATATCATCTATAGCTGGAGGGTGAGATGGAGTTTAATCATGCATTGAATCCACTTCAGCGCATAACTGTCGCTCTTCCCAGTTATCTAGAGCCGTTAAGGGTTGTTTTCAGCGTAAGTACCTCTCCAAGTATATAGCTCACAAGTCCGTAAGAGGTTTACATCCTGGATCTTCTTAAATTGGAAGTAGCGAGCTATTGCGTATTTTCTGACTGGAATTAAACTTGTTTTTCATCTCAAGTAAACGTATTTTCCCCAAATATTCTCCAGTGATTCTGAACTGCGACGTTTGCAGAATGTCATAAAGTATCTTAAAATTTGACTGCTTTTTAATAGAATATGAACCTATATTATTCCATGCCACACAGGTATCTTAAATTGTTCCCATTTCTTCGTAATTCCACATGTTCAAAAAGCTTCAGGATCAATGACGAGTATAAATAAAGACACTCATGTTGCTTGGAAAATTCTACGTTATCAGGCAGCTCACACCTCAAGAATATTCTGTGGTTTATTATCTTCCTTTAATTATCCAATCTAAATTAAATTGCGTCTCGAAATTACTGATACATTAATATGACTCCTTTAACACTCCCACGATTATTTCACCTTTAAGCAATCACAAATAGAAAGGTAGTGAACGCTCACAGCTTCTTGGCGAAATGTTATACAGCACCACTGAGATAACCAGCAGTAGTGTTTGCATTGTGATATATTGCATAATTTAGGATGGAATACATTTGCATGTGATTAAGATGGATATAAAGGAATTTTCAAGTAAACACCTTTTTCCTAATACGGAAACAGATTTGGAGTTTAATTGTGCAGCATGAATTTATTATCTGTTTAAACAGCCTGCTTTTGCCAACAGACTATACAATATTGTAATATATATATATTGTAATCTGAGCAACCATCATTATTTACTTACTTTCAGTGTACTTATCAGAAATCAAAGTTGGCTTCAACAGATTAAAAATCCTATTTAATGGTGGCTAACTGAAGAAGTGAAGAAAATACTTTGAATTTGCATTGGAAGAGTAGGAATGGAAATGTCTTAATTAGAATACCCTAATAAATAATAACATAGGTTCATTATATATAGTGAAACGATGTGATAAACCTAGCAACCAACGATATTTAATTAAATAATTCCTCCAAGTAACTTCACTTCAAATGGATAGCCTGCTTATACACTGGATGATCGGCACAGACGAGAACAGGTTTCGTAGCTCTCAGCCGGCCGGCGGTGCTGCTTGCTATGCGCACTGAGCGCGTAACAGCTCACCTGCAGTAAATAAACTACAGTTTGTCGTGTAAGTTATTTCTAACGAAGAAACAAAAAGTAAAGAATAAAACTAATAGTAGTCATATATACCAAGGGTAAGTTGGAAGCGGCTCCCTCCATTGTTCAAACAATTCTGGCATCTGATTAGGCAATTGGCCATTACACGCTCCAGTTGCCTCTGAGACATGGCAGTTATTTCTCGTCGAAGAAAACTGTAATTGAGTTTTATTTGTTAGCTCTCTTTAACTGCTACGGTTCTCCGCGTCCATTCTGTACTGGACGTGGAAGAGCCCTTAATTTGGTCAGAGGCCTCTTTATCCGGCTTAAGATTCTGACATGTATGACACGTGACCACCGTCTTTACTTCCCTTCAAAAGGAGGCAATGCTAAGAATTTTTACACTAAAAAAATAATCGCGCTCCACCAGGTTTGAACCCATGACCTCGGGAATCAGAGGTTAGCATGTTACCCCTAGACTACGCATGGACGCATTTTTGGTTTCATTGGGTCACATTGTCGTTTACTTGTCCCCATGCACGTGTGATCTCAACCCCATTGGACTAGTTTGGGCCAGGGTAAGACGAGTGAGTAGTTAGGAGAACAGGTAACAGGTGTAACAGGTGACTTTTCTTACAGGAATTGCATGACATAACGCTGGAGGGTATATCACGTGTAACCGAAAGAGGTTGGCAGGGTTTTTGAAAATATATAGAAGAGGTAGAAAATGTATCAGTAGGAGAAAGACGGAGTAGTTGAAAATATAATTTATGTTTCATAAGCTAAATGCACTGCATGCACTAAAAATAACGTTTCTTCCGCTACTATGAGTGACTTCTGTGCTTTGCTCTAGCGTGAATAAGCATTCCACGGTAGGCAACATTATCGCAAGCGCGATTAGAAGCAGGACTGCTGCTTCAGAGATCAGAATCGTTTACTGACGTAGTGGCTCGCTGCGTTGCTCGCAGGGACCATGAGCTGGTGAACAAACTGTACCTAGACTGGTGGCGATTTTGCGTCAAGGAGTGGCAGGTAGCCAACCATACCCAGATGAGTTTCAGTTCAATACGACCCTTTTAGTGGCCTTGGCCTTGGCCTTGGCGAAAGGCAAACATATTGCTCCCCATTCTACATTTCATATGTTAGAGCTTACTTCAAAAGGTCGACGTTGGGCAAAATAGGCAACAGATTAGCTCAGAGATGTCCAACCTTGTCACTTTGGAGACGCTTATGCAATTAGTTGCTGCTCCCTCATCATTAACCTTCAGTCTAAGGCTGCATTAGGTCATACTTGTGACGTGTACAATCACACGCAGACGGTCTGTATACAGTGACGGACACAAACAGGCGATTCCATGGCAGTTTCTAAGTCACACTCTGAATTTTCTGGGAATGTCCCCAGAAGACCTCTTCATTCTGGATGACTTTTGCAATAAATGGCAACAGTATCAGACCAACAAAAGCTTACTAAATAAAAAATGCGTATCTGGCTGAAACACATAATTTATGTTAAATACTTCTTATTTTCTTTTGAGTGACCAATTTCCGAGACGTTGTTTATTTGCTTAAATATGCCAGGACTTATACTTTTCTCAAATAGGAATATCTTATTCTTTCTGTTTTATCTCTTGGTCTTGAAAAGAGAACGGAATTTCAAAAGCATCGCATGGCAACCAGCTCTTAAAACATCACTATCGTTTAAAGTCTACTGTATCCCCATATTCCCCTTGTACCTACAAGACCATTACCAATAAGATAATTTTTGAAAATGCTTATGTCGACTAAAATGAAGTAGACAGAGAAATAAGCATTAGAATAGTGTGTATAAGAGTGAGTATATCTCTACATACATTTGCGAACCGAGTTTGATAGAAGTAATAGATTTCACCTTAAGCGTATAGAATGGAATCCAGCAAAAATTGAGTTTGTTATGTCTTATTGTTAGTAAGTACAGCCACATACATAGCAATGAAAATAAATTGTATTTTGATTCAATATACGAGGTAAATTTTCATTGAATTTTAGTATATTGTTTAATTTGTACTTAAGGAATCAGCAAGATAGGCAGAAAAGAAATACACTCTGCTGTGTAAATGACAGACATTCCTGAAACGGATTACATCGATGATGCCATATTTGTTTAGTAATAAAAAAGGTTGCGCCAGTGCACCGAATGGATTCTTTAATCTGTTACGAGTACCGGTCTCTTTATCAACCAGAATTTTTCCTTTAAAACTTCCTGAAGTCTGTTGTGACCTGCAACGTATGGGGTTATTAAGGAAAAGGCGAGGCTTATGTACAAGGGCTGCACCTCAGGCAGTAAGAGTTCCGAAAAAGACAACTTTAATTAAATTCGTTGTCTCTTTTCTCCGTTACATAGGAAACAAACATTTTCTTTGTCAGTAAACCCTCATTTTCATTAAGTTGGAAATTTTGCCAACTTAATGGATGTTTGGGGCGTCCGAAAAGGAATAGAATGATAAAAGGAGCCTTTTATACACACTGTGCGTAATCTTAACGCAAATAATAGTATAACAAACGTGTTATGGTAATTACTTATGTTAATAAGAATCAGACCTAATGCGGAAGATATAAAATCTTTGTGATATGAATATTTTATCAAGTTTAGCAGTTAGCACATTCCCTAAGGTGTTAAAAATATCTTTCGCTGCGACATGAAGTATTACCGTCACATATATTACACAGTAGGAGAGATACGGAAGGGTTTGGCACTGAAGCCAGGCTTATTGTGCCCAAGAGGGCACCCCGGGAGGAAGGATGAGGTGAAAGGGGACACCGGGTAGCCATATCCAGCCTATGGGTTCAATGTCCCCATGTGCCGCCCCCTACCTGGATCCTATGGACAACAAGGAACGGAAAGAGTTCCTGTGTGCCTGTTATCCTGGCCGAGCTACACCTAGCGCCTTTGCTGACTATCCAGAATTAAACAACGGGATGAATGATGAATGAAATGATTAATGAAGTAAAATGGTGGGACAGAAAATTCAGAGGACATAATTGTCCTTCCCAGCATTCGCCTAGTGACCTGGGGAAACTACGGAAAAAAACCGTGAGTCAGGAAGGTTGGCCATGGGAAACGAATGCGCGGCCTCCCAAATGCGAACCTCACACGTTACCGTGGAACCATCACTCTCGGCTACTAGACATTAACTTTTAACAAAGTAATTTATAAAGTTACACTGATGAAGCGCCTAAAGCACCAAAATCAATGAAACTGAATCAATATGGACAGGTTCTACTGTTTAACTATCCTTTTGTGTTTAACCTGGGTGAATAAAAAAATACAAGTTATCTTATTGGATTAAATAAATACATTGGTTGAAGCATGAACAATTGCTTCAGGTACTATTGTTCAACCAAGTGATTCCTCAATGTGAGGGCTACATTAATTTACCCCTTCTGTATGGTTTGCTTGGAGTTAAGGGCAAAGCCTACACTGTCATTGAGGTCAATGTCGGATTATAAGGCGGAAAGGAACGCAGTAAGTTGACCTTTAACCAGGTAATCGGACCAACCCGGATGAATGTTAGATGCAGATGGCTGGCAAGTAGTATTATTGAACTATAATTATGATGTATTGCTGCGCTTTTCGTTAACTTCAACGGCAATAGCTGGCAAACTATTACACATAGAGCATAGAGTCATAAACTGTTTTGTCTCCAACATGGACCTGAAATAGGAAGATGCGCGAATTTGTGGATTGCATTTGTAAGTGCCCTTATCCTTTCAAGCTACGCTGCAGCTCAGATGGATACATCTCATTAATATTTGCTCGTAATTAAGAATACGCCAATGAGATTTCGTGTTTTTCGTTTGTTTTCTTGGTTTTATTTTTCAGAATCCAGAAAACCTAGCACAAGTTCGTCCGTCCCTTACAGCCCTATCAGAGACACGCAACTACCATAAGCGGGAGAGTTTACTATGGGTAAGCAATTGCAACACCTGCCCGCAGCTGTCCGAACCTCCGCGCTGACAACTGGACCTGGAAGATGACAAGAGAAATGAAATGAGGAAAGGAAGCCGTGGAAGGAAATTAGATACCTCAGCATTCGCCTAAGGGACAAAGGGAAACCTCGAAGAAACCCAAGTCAGAGTGTGCGGTCGCCAAGGATCGATCCCGGAACCTCCCGAATGCGAGTGTCCACATTGCTACGGCTCACTTTGTTCGGACCGGTTAACATTATCGACGTTGTGTGAATGTGACTACACAGGGTGTAAGGTAAGATATTGCATTGATTTAGATCAGTTGCAGATATAACTTGAAACACATTTTGTGTCTTCAAATTTTTTCTATGACTATTTTCTAAGGAGAAGTTTAAACTTTTCGGGAACAAAACATGCTTATTGGCGATGTTTAGGGGTTTGTTTAGCCCTAATACCTGGCTATCAGTTTCACTCTTAACATCAGTTGAAGGATATCATGTAAATACATTTCACTTTTGCTTTCACAGTCAAGGGTTTCAGGAGTCATACCTTTGCTGTCTGCTAACTGGTAATGTTATTCAGATCTTCCATTGACGCATTTTGTAACCTAAACTTACAATCTATGGATATTGTTGCCAGCTGGTCCAACATTAAATAAAAATACGTTTTGCAAATTGGTACTAGTGTATTTAATCAAGCAGACCATCATTATGACATGTAAACATAAAACAAGTATACCGTTATGCTCTTTTTCTACACTGAAGATACCTTACCCATTTTGCACGGTCCTAGTATAGGCTAATAATATGGCACTTGCGCTTGTTATTTTTTCTTACTCTTTCATCATGTTTAGTTAAGGGGACGTGTGAAAAACAAAAACCACTAATTATCCTTCAGATAAAAAAGAGAAGTAAGTTAGGCAATGCTTCGCTTACGTCCGGGAGCCTGTTCATATTGTGAACAACCTCGATTGTATGCAATGTTGCTGCGTTCTAGTCATAATATATCTGCAAAAGCGTGTTTTGAATATCCTTTTAGGTGACTGTTTCAAATACCCTATGTGATGTCACGTATTTGCTAGTAAGACTATATCAATGGTAGGTTACAAAAGAATTATTTTCATGCATTCTCTAAACTAAACTTATAATTTGGAGTAAAAGTTGTTTGTTTTTGTTTCTTATTTTTTTAAAATGTATGATAAAATAACAAAATGACATGCATTTTGTTTTTAATGCTTCTGCGAAGCGCATTTTAGAAGGAATGTGATACTTTGCATTCCTTCGAATATATTAGTAGGTTTCCGAAAAATGGAGGAATACTTCAGGAGTTTCCTGACAAGAAAGTTTTGTGTCGCAACATTTCCAAAAATAGGTATAGAAACACAAAAAGGTTGTAAACTTTGTGCTGTAGAGGTACATACGAGACTAAATAAAAACATTAGCTTTACACTACGTCAAACTTAAAGCACAATGTGCAAGGAGTTAACTTGAGGTCACAGAATGTTTTCAAGGTGCCCACTGTTTAGCTGAATGTATGCACTTGTAAGTCTCAGCATAGACTGTCACAACACTGCATTATTTCCAGTGAATAGCAAAGGCTTCATTAATTCAGATTTAAACCGTTTGCAAATTATGAATGAATTGGGCACAGATAGAATATAAGCAGTTAAGATGAACAGGCAAGCCACTTAATCGGCCATCCCTTTCCAGTTCGTCCACTGGGGAGAATCACTTTGAGATATCAGTGCACGCAGACAATTCCGGAAATTCTACCTTAGTTCAAATTTCACACTTCTCTATTAAGGGAAAAAATATATTTTAATATATTGAACTCTATTTGCTACGGCGAATTTTAGACCTATTACCATAACGAGGTCACAGTTTGGTATAGAGAGATAACTTTAGCCCATATTTTAGGGGAAGTTCTTATCTACGATTTGGTGCTACTGTTAATAATACCTACCAGCTTGTTTGTTCTGAAGTCACGTGATTTCTTTCTTTGTAAAGGCATGCAACTTTATTTTCTCTATTTATGCTTTGAACAATTTATTCCATGAAGAGGGAGTGTTGGCTAGTTTTCGTCACACACTATTGATGATAGGCAAATAACATTTTAGGACTATGAAAGCAATCTCTAGTTGTTGTTGCAAATGTACTTTGGTTTTGATATCATGGCTGGTGTCGTTTTTAAATAAATAATTGCTCTCATATTTTAATCAAAAGATGTATAGTTAGCAATATAAACACGTGTTTCTTAATAAACGAACTTATTAGGTAAAAGTATACCAGAAAACTTAGAAGATATGTACCTGCAACTTGTAAAATTTCAGCCAATATGTTAAATAGTTTCCAAGATAATGGGTCGTGAATTTAGCACATTTAACATTGGTGGGGTAGGGCCCACCGTATATTTTCTATCCCGCATCATTTCAATATTTACCGGTCAATTTTGCGTATATATTATATTCTTTCCTTTGAATTGTGATCTCAGAAATTAAACATTCGTTATAAAAGGGGGGACTTTTTTAACACTAATAAAACTTTCCTACGCACAATGGATGCACTTTAAACTTTTATAATTTTAAACTTTTAACGCTTAGGTTTAGAGCACATAGAGTATTTGCACTAAAACCTGTTTCAACGCTTCCGGACGCTACGCACATTGATTACACAATCAGAGAATAACTTTAGAATAACTATCCCCAACAGCAACGAGGCTGAGATTACAGATGTTAATTAAACTATGGTGATTTGTTCTTTCAGTATGAATATCCATTACATGAACGAAACCACAAAGCAAAGCTGTTTTCAAAGCAACTTAATGAACGAGATGGTAATTATCTCTCTCATTAAAACAGCAACTTTCCTTTGCATTATTCAATGCGGTTTATATGTACGCGCTTCAACAAACTAGTTGAAAACACTACCTTAGAGCCATTTAAAGGCAACTCAGGAGCCAGGCTTTCAGGTTCTGTGAATAAAATTCCTTAATATAGAACCTTTTATATTAAATAGCTTACCTCAACATAAAATGCTGGCCCATCGTGTACCTATATAAATATTTATGCACACACAATGCTCCACAAAAATGCTGTCATTCATTATTACAAGTATGTTTTTAAAATAAATGTACGTTACTGGTCTCTCAAAAGTTTAGTGGTAATCAAGTGGAAATGTGTATTCCATATACTGAAAAGCTATGTTAGCTAATGCTTTCGGTGTAACAAGTGAGGGGCGGGAGAGGAAGGCTTGGTTTTACATGAGAAGAAAATAATTTTTATACAGCGTTTGAAGCTTCTGTGGAAGGCTACACGTGTCCAAATGTGACTGTTCCTCACATATACGCTGCAGTAATATCACAGAAGGACGTGTGCAAAGCACAAAGCACAACTCACGCTTGATAGCTGTCATTTTATGCAGTTATGACCTAGTCCTTTCACGGTCATAAGAAATCGTTGTTTGAATTTTAGAAATTGTTTTGGTGGTTTTCTGATAATCCAGTCAGTGCCCACCCGTAGTGGTCACTGGAATTCTCGCGTTGAAATCGAGGGTAGAGGAACCCAAAGGACTGTAGCTTCAGGATGATGCCTAGTTGTTAATGGTGATCAACTTTACGTGACAGCTCATGAATCATGGACAGAATGTTCGAAATGAAAGCTAGGTACCAATAAAGACATGGAATAGCTGGACATCCATAAAAGTTGCATGCGAATGGTTTACACTAAAGTGTAAAAAACTGAGGTTTTCTGGTTTTCAAATTGGCATAACTGGTATTCCTACTGTCGTGTATATACAGATTGTTTACCAAACTGTCTCCATTCACGCCATAATAAAAGTTTTCTACAATGAAAGAAGTTCCAATAACTGCTGACCTGGTTAATCTATACACTGGAGTGTTATGTTCATGTTCATGAGGAACATGAGGATTATCGGAACGCCAGATCCTGCAGTTCAGGTGATTGACATTACCGCACGCATGAAACGTTGCTTCATCAGAGAATGTCACTTTGTTGAGATATTTATTGTCCTCATCTGTGTGAGTATCAAATGCAAAGTACTGGCGTCTTGGTCGATCTTTGCACTGCAATTTATGTACCAATTGAAGTTTGTAAGCTATTTATCTTAGTCTCGTATGAACAACATCGTGGGCAGTAAAACGAGTAATACTTTCTTGTGGCCTGATTGAAGCAATTTTTTAAAACAATCTGTGTACACAACAATAGAATAAAATAGAAAAAAGTAATTTCTGCACACCTTAGAATAGAGTGGTAAACTGTACCCCATCTTATCGCCAGTGTTGCTCTTGCAATTGGTGCTATCCTTAAACACAGAGCCACTGTGAGCTCACACCATGGCACATGTGCTTTTGTAAATATATTCGAGGTTTTTTTTTTTTACCTTTTCTTTTACCGAACATTTTCTAAGAATAAGGTTTCTGGTATAAATGACCTAGTTTGTCAAAGATTATCGAAGAAGCTAAGTTGAGTGATTCTATGGATCTATTTTGTTATTAATGGCACTGTTCTTCACTTCTTAAAATACTAACGAATAACAATAAAAAGGAACAAATAAGAATATAGTTCATTATTCTTTATGGAACAAAATTATTATATAACAGTGAATCAGTGATGAAGGAGGGTACTTCTACATCCTCTAAAGCTTTCTATCTGATGTATTAAATAGTTCCCAGATAATAAATCAAATGAATGAATAAATGAGTGCAGTTTAAGGACCTGTCGACAATTAGGTCATCTGGGTCCGAAATGAATCGAGAATTTTAATAAATTAATAAATAAATAAAATGTATGTGGATGGCCCCTTTCTCTTCATTAATACTGTGGTAGACAACGCAACAGTCTTGAGTAGCAGCCACTAGACCACGTAAATAATAATTCTTTACGTTTACAACATCAGAAATACTATTCTATAATCAATTGTGTATAATCAATTGTATGTCCGAATACAAATTTTAATGTATTTAACTTTAATATTCTATAAGCCATTTTATAAAATTGATTTTATAATAGAAAAGTGAAAGCTGTGAAATGTTAAAAGGGTGTTGTTACGATTATTGTAACGTATGTAGCTTATGACTTCGAAAGTCTAATACAATAACTATCTCACGAAACGTATGTGTCGTAGCATATGGTTAGTTATTTTTCTATTATAGCTTGGATTGCATAGGATTAGAAGGGAAGAGGATTCCACATTGAGTCTTACATACAGGTTATTGCATGTCAGACGCCAGGGCGGAAGGGACAAGATGGGAGTGCTCTGCAAGATGTGTCGAGACCAGGGCAAGGGGCTCGAGCCAGCGTAAGGGTCCCTAACGTGAACTGGCGGTTCTGCATCGCAACTCCAGGCTTGGCGATGGGGCTGCCAGGCTTCACGGGGTTCGACACCGGCTCATCCTAGCAGATGATCACAACACCACCCATACACCGAGAACAGCAGTTACAGTGCACGAAGTTCTCATAGTACAGTGCCTCCGTTGCACATTGTTAACACTGTAACACTGAAAACGCCGGATGGAATGAAGGTGAACGGAAATGGGGGAATGGGAAATTCGGGGGAGGTACCCTTCTCAGGAACCTGAAAAGCCCCACGAAAAACAACAACAACAACATGGTTTAGGAAGTTCGGCCAGGGGAATCGAACCTAATTATTCCCGAATGCGAGTCACACACGTTACGGCGGCGCCACCTCGCTCGGTCTTATTATGGTCTTCTAGGATAACTCAAATGCTTGATAAGTATCCATTGTTGCAGGTGAATTGTACATACATTTCGGTCTATCCAAAATGTAACGATGACGCTTTAGCAAAGTCCACGTAGTAAAAATGTTCTTCCGGGACACTATGAAACTTTCTTTCGCTCACAACATCATAAAACATTTGTAAGGACGATAAACAAATTCATCTTGGCGTCTCTTTCGCAACTTCTTAGAATACGTCTTACTAAATTCTGTTTACTCAAGTTGGCAGGCTGTCACACACTCTAAAGAAGATTAAGATAGGGAAGGCATAAAAAATGTTTATCGAGTTAAAACAAGTTGATGGAAGGCAACAGAGCATGAAAACAGGTGTTATAAAGTTAGAACGTGGCAGGTGAGAGGACCGAAGAACGTGACTACCATAACCAAGTCAGCTCTATTACCAAGAGGTCAGCACGCGCTTTATAGTCAGGGCGAGGTAGTGGACGCTGTGCCTAGTTTTCCTGGCTCGCTTCATTAATAGGATTAAGATCATAATTTATACCAGGATAGGGCACACGCAGTCGAGGCTCGTTAATGATGTAGGGCCGTATAGGGAAGCGTAGGAACGATTAAGCTAATATTGCAGACAGTTACACTCCCCTTCACTTAGTGACAACTAAAAATGTCACCTCGCATAAGGAACAGCACAGATAATTGGTTATTAACTGCAAATATTCTCTCTGCATTCGTCTGGACTGTTGCTTTTTTACCCTCCAAAATACGCAAACACGAGCCCTCCCGCGGAACATTCTGTATACTTACTCTGTGTATATGGTTCGCTTTGTTTAAAATGACTTAACACACTAGTTACGAATTTACATTCTTGGGAATTAGTCAACAATCAACACAATGTTCTTTGTACATAATTCTCATTTATTTTTAGCCCACTGATCTGACTGAACTAATGTATATCCTTTACCTCCCTTGTGTTTAATTTAATATGGAATTCAAAAATATGTATACCTTTTTCTTATCAGCAAGAAGCAAGGCAAGGCTTCAAAAAATTAACTGCTGCTTCCATCTTATACAATTGAGTTTACTTTATATGCCAGGCTTAATAATGGACTTGCACAACTGAAACATTCGAAAAACCATTTTTTGATGTGCATCGTAGCTTAGCCGATCGGAATATGATCTTCTAGAACTGAAATGTTCTTCTATGTGTCGTAAAATGGCACATTATTGGAGCATATCTTATATATTTGTAGTTTTACATAAATGCACCTGAGTAATATTTGCCGTACAATTCTTAAAAATGTAGATTTTATTGCATAACAACGCATTTGCAGATATTTAATTCAAATATAAAACAAAGCAAAATCAAAATAACTGTCTCTCGCATGTCCAAAGGGTGAACGGTGAGAGTAAAGCAAAAAACATGTTATAAAACAGGCCTGCAGTTGGGGCATGCAAAAATAATGGTTTGAAAAACAGAAGATCATGGGACTGCAACTGACCTTGAGGCTAAACGGTAAATATATACAGTATCATTCCATGTAACAACTGACTGCAAGTTACTCCGGAGTTAAATGTGGTCTTTAGACAGAAAATTATTGTTAAAAACATTTTAATTACTGAGGAATTGTTTCAGACACACTTTCTATCTCCATTAATTACAACACTGCATAAACGTATGAAAATTCAAACATTCAAAGCCAAAACGGTGACATACAAAAGGGTAGCGGTTTGTGTCGATACCGCAACGCCAATCGACCACTTATTACTTCAGTTTTCAGAATTCTCCTTTCTTCTGTTCCAAACTTATTGGGTATACGCATAATCCGTTGTATCAAAGTTGGAAAAACTTCATTTAGTTTACTGGGACAGGTCAAATTCACACTAATTACAACTTTTCTGCTTACATCCGTCACTGCCTGTCCCTCATATCTACAGCTTTGACTAAGTCTGTGAACAAAATAAAAATTGCCCTTTCCGATCAAAAATAGCATTACTATCGGTGACTTCAATCTGAACTGTAGTATACTTGGAGGAAGTTCCAAATTTTCTTGAAAAGACTAATGTTCCGGAAGTTAATCGACCCTTTCTCAATCTCGAGAAGGTTCAAAGCTCAACGCCTTCGGTCTAGAGCAGCTATGCCCGACTCAGTCTCTTTAGACACGCTTACGCAATTATCAGCTACCACCCCACCTCAACTTTCAATCGGAGGATTAGTCAGGTAGTGCCTGTGGCGTATATAATCACAACCAGTAAGCATCCATGACAGACACAAACAGGCAATTGCATAGTAGTTTCTAAGTCATACCTTGAATTTCCTCAGAGAACCCCTTAACTCTGCATGACCTGCATAAATGGTAAACAGTAAGACACAGATAACATCTTACTAAATATAAAATGTAGATCTCGTTAGAGCACACAATTTATGTCAGAATTTTTCTGTTCTTTTGAGTAAATCACTTTCGCGATATTCTTTATTATTTGTTTGAATTTGCTAATACTTTCCTCAGATAGAAGTATGTTATTCGTGTGTTTATCTCTTGGCCTTGCAAAATAAAGGAATTTGAAAGATATCACATACCAATCAGCTCTTAATAGTTTGCCTTCATTTAAAGCCTCCTGTATTCCGATATTCCCATGCACCTACAATAAAAGTAGCAATAAGATAATTTATACCAATGTTTATCTCTTTTAAGCTCAAATGGATAGAAAAATGAACATTTTCAAGAATAGTTTGTACAAGAGTGAATACAGCTGTCCATATATTTGCGAACAGGGTTGCTTCAAATTGAACTATATTAAAAGTCTGTATCGAAATAGGTTACCTGACGATCACTTGGTTTATCCTCTAATGTTATGCTGTTCGACTTTGTCAACAAATATTCATAGACTACTTAAATGTAATTAGTTATATCAAAGAAGTCACTAATGAATAGATGTTTATTGCATAAGATTTGAAAGTGCTTTTATAAATCAAATGCAACGTACGTATAACCAAACCGCCACTGCAACACAATACACGTCTGGGTGTTGAAGGGTGGCATAATGTGCATAAAAGAGAAGGAGGTAAAGGAAACCTCGCCTCTTTCGCAAACGTTGGACATCGCTTTTCCAGAGGAAGCTTGTAAAATATGATGAAAGAAAGTAAACAACGCGATCGACATGAGATAACACCCGATCGTTATGCAACACACCTAACGCACAGGTAATACGGGTGCGTTCTTAACTGACCAATTCAAACTAAAGTAGTACACAATTACTTATGGTGGTCTACAGTGGTCTAGAGTAGTTATACAGCTCCACCTCAGCCTAATCCGATAAATAAGCATTAGAGCTGGACGCAGTCAAATGTGATAGTCATAAAATGCAACCTCAGCACGGGAGTGGATCACACGTGTCATTTTTTATACTGTTTGTGTGAAGAAGAAACGGAGCAGCAATATGGTCAATTTTTCAATTCGTGTACCTTACTTCGATGGACCTGTTAAACTAAAGTATGACTAACCGAATGTCGGGATGAGAGTCCTGTGCGGAATGATTGACAAGGCAATGAACCCCTACCTCAACCGTAGTTGTGTCCACCACAAATTCCACAAGCGGCCGGTGGGATCAAACCCGGGTCGACTTGGTGCGATTCAGGTGGTCTAACCACTCAGCCACGGCACCGCTGCAATCAAATGTTAGTTAGAAAACGCTTTCGTTTTGTTTATGTGCAGGCGAGGTATTTAAAGGGACTATTCCACTCATACGAGACTTGGTTGAAATCAACCAATCATGTGCATAACAATTTCAAATTTCAAGCAATGACAGTGTTCATTCACGAAAAAAATATCACATTTCATTATCACCCCCTTCAAATTTTAGTTACCTCCTTTGCTTTTGCTATGTTATAATAAGGTTAGAGAAACAGCTGACGTAATTTGGCGCGACAGAGCCGTTATTCAAATGTCAAATATAGCTGACTCTGACTTCAGTGCTGAAATACATCAAATAATTCGAAGAGGGAAACTTCAGAACACAGAATACAACAGAAAATGTGTTTGGAATCAGTTTGACAAATTTTGCATTGAAAGAAATTATAAATTATCAGCAGATATCTCAACTATTGACATTGCCAACAACTTAAAAATTGGAGCATGAATATGAAAATCTTCTAAGCCGGGTCGATGGACGCTGATGTATGTATTTAAGCTGCATGTTTCTTTTAAGAGGTTAGTAATTACATCACAGCATTTAAGTGACATTTAATTGGCTATATAATCCATTAATTCGTGAAATAGTCTTAATAAATGCAACTCGTGATGGTAAAATTCTTTGGATAATTCCCGTCATTTCATGACTCGAGAATTTATCGATAATTTAGCAATCACTTATGATAACATTTCAAGATATAGTGTTTTGAACGACTGTTAGAGTATGAAATCCTCGTAGATAAGTTTACCCGCATGGCTGGGTTGTATAGCTGTGGTAGATTAGTGGTTTGTTTTCATGTTATCGCAAACGCAGAGGAAGGAAAGGGAGGGGTAGTTACAAAAACAATATAGCAAGGAGTTATAATAATTGCTCGTAAAGCATCACATGTTTATGCAACTGCAAACTGCATAAGCATGTGGCACCTGTTGTATGTAGTAGCCGCTTTCTGCTGCTGGTGTGTGTATTTCCCCTGTTGTTTTGCTATACTTGTGCGGCTTTCGTAAGGCCAGAGAGCCTAAACCGATGGTGGAGCAAAAAGTCACTCTTTAAATGCTTGGCCATTTTAGCATGTATCTGGCGGGCAGCATTTCAACCTTAAGAAAATAACTTGGAAATATTTGCCTCTACTTGTTTCTTGCGTCCGCTGTACACATCGCACACAGCAGCGATGAGGAGTGTTCTGTTGTAGGCCTTAAACACGGATTTATCTTGAATGACATAACCGGCGATAATACGATACTGCTGTCCGAATTCTGTCCGTGCAGTTCTGGGCCATAAGCACGGTTTTATCTTGAACGACGTGACTGGTAACTCGGCGATAATACAGCAGTGCTGTCCGAATCTGTTCGTTCAGTTCTAGGCCATAACCATGGATTTATCTTGAACGACGTGACTGGTAACTCGCCGATAATACAGCAGTGCTGTCCGAATCTGTTCGTTCAGTTCTAGGCCATAACCATGGATTTATCTTGAACGACGTGACTGGTAACTTGCCGATAATACAGCAGTGCTGTCCAAATTCGTCCGTGCAGTAGCGGCGGATAAACAGGAGGGGGACTTAGCGCATTGATCGAAAGATCTTTTCTGCCTATGCTCCTGACGGGGTACCCCCGGGAGGACAGATGAGGCGAATGGATCCTAAGAGCGACGGAACGTTGCCACGGCAGAGCAGGTGGCAGGATCCCTAAATTTTCCCAGTTGGGCTTGCACCATACAAGAGGGCTCGGAAACCAGTAGACTCACCTGCAATCCGGGGGACGAGTTTTCCATAGTGCGTCCTTTTACCCTGCCATGTTACTTCCGCGACACTTGCCGACGCTTCCCTGAAAGAAACCTAACCTGTTGAAGGGTAAAATGAAATGATTAATATACCAAAATGGAGGAACAGGACTTTGGAGAATATGGTAATATTCCCCAGCATTTGCCTGGCGACCCAGGGAAACCTCCGAAAAAACCCATGGGTCAGGAAGGTCGGCCGCGGGGATGAAACCCGAGACCTCCCGAATACGGGCCACAGACGTTACCGCCTGAGCCATTCCGCTCGGTGTACATTACCCTTACCTGTGTTCGAAACGATTCTCTCTGGATCCATACAATCCTGGCATCTACAGAACACATTCATGAACGCTCAGGAAATTTCTCTAGCGAAATATTGGAAAGCATTGCCGGATGGTATCTTCTAAATATGCCGAACATATACCGCTCCTAGTACCTCCTTCCCTCCATAATGGACTGTTTGAAGGGAGGCACAAGATGCTGTGGCTTTGCTGCAGTTCTTAGCTTACCAGAGTATCGTTCTAGGGTTGTATTTTTTTAGGACACTATGGGCTTCATGGTAAGAAAATGAAGTGAAAAAAGCGCTATATGTGAATAGAGGATTTAAAATGCTTTTTAAAGTTGTTGTGGCTTATGTCACATATATTTTAGCAAAAATGCTTTCGACGCATTGTCCATACCATACCTACTGAGACATTATCTATGTAATAGGTAATTTACCAAGGTAACATTTGATAAAGGAGCATTTAAATTTATTCCATTATTGCATTTGTTATTGTATTGTGATTCAGTTTTAATACAGCTTGCAGGATACCCGAGGTAACTTTAGTTAGTGCAAAATTATACACTGAAGATAAGTATATCGTACTTTTAAAATGGTTGTTTCTGTACATGTTTTCGTGTTGATGAAGATGGAGCAATGGTGGAATGAAATGGCGGGGGAAACCGTAGAACCTGGAGGAAACCCACCACTGCACCGCTTTGTCCACCTATTACCCCACATGCGGTCACCTGCTATCTAATCCGGGCTGTTTTGATGAGAGGTGAATGGTCCCGCCACTCGGCCATGGCGTGGCCAGAAAAACTTACGTATAATATATATTATACAACCTATCCCCCTAAAACTCTGACTTACATTTTAAGGATTTCTAACATTAATTATAAGACTTGATGAGCACATTGTGGAATACCGCGTGGTACTACGACTTCTCCTTTTCATTCTGGAGGTCCTACATTGTCCCGGTTACCATTATTATTAATTAAAAACCCATGATCTTATTGAATATTCAGTAAAACAGATAAGTTCAGTCATCATTTAATTGATTCTCCTGAGGCTGCTGCCAGTTTCGAAAGAACTACTTGGCTGAGGAAATGTGGCCCATTTTACATTTAAACTCAATATCCTTTTTGTTAATCAAATAAACCTGTCTTCGTGTACTATTTCTTTAATCCATGAATCAGTTTTCTGGGGTAATGGGTAAACTGTAATGTACTACTCACTGTACCCACAGTGTACTGCAGTGGGTACTCAAAACATTACCTGCTCCGATTCCAACCTGTGTTTCTACTCCGCAGTACACGGTGCAAAACATGTCGCCTTTGTTATACACCGCATAAATACAATATCAGTAAACAGCACTTTGGTTGACTATAAGAGCAAAGAACAAATGAGTCTCCCTGGGTCTTTATTTAACTTTGCAACATGGGCATACTTAATGTCCTATGGTAGCATTTGTTTGTACACAGGAATTGGTTTAGGTTAGTTACTCACTTGATAAACAGTCCCGCTGCTGTAACCTCCTCTTTAAAGCTTTCGGTTCAGCATTTTGCTGTTATGCAAATCAGAGGACGCCAGCGCTGTACAAAATCTAATCTAAAGTTTATAAAGCAATCTGTCAAATGAGACAAAATGCACTGCTGGTATTTTATTTAATTAGCTCCGAAATAAAACAAGAGGGAGTGTTATATTACCATTACGAGTTTACATTTAACAGAGCAAAGCTTATGTTAAGAATCAAACCAAACCAAATCTGCGTATAGAAAAGGTAAAAGGAGATTTTATACACAGGTATCCTTGTAAATTTCGATAGTACAAACGTTTTGACAACTTAAAAATGTATATATAAGTGCACATAAATGACTTGAACTGTAGTTTTCTCTGGTGCACCAAATGATTAAAATTAAAATATTTTGAAACGCACCTCAAAAGCATCTAGTGCAGAACTGCAAGTACGTTTACTCTGTAAGACCCAAAGTTTATTGGTATTGTAAAGCTAGAGCCAGTTTAAAAAATGCAAAGTTATAACCGGAATTTGACACCTCTGTGACACCGAACCCGTAAAGTGGTGGCTGCTCGGTGGGACCTGGATCCGGAATGAAGAGAGCTCAGCACTTGATAGAGACTTCAGCGCGTCTCTGTGTCCGTCTTCCTACTGCCCTGTGGCTCCTTCGGTTTCCAAAATTCATCCCTGCCTCCTGGGTATGCTAGAATACAATAGATCTACGTAGGTGTCCCCCTGTGTATGTACCCCTTACACTTTAATTTAATTTATTAGTGTAAGTACCAGGCTAAAGTTACATACGTGTTTGTCTGGTATTGGACCTAATTATTCTCCAAGAAATGCAAAATCGCATAAATATTACAAAATCGAATTTTTAATACTACAAAAGTCTCATTTTTTCCACTGCTGTGCTCACTGATCACTTGCACTTATTTCTTACATTCTATAAAAAATTTTCCCACACTTCTCAGTTCTGATCACTTTTTAAAATATGTTCTCACTGCCAGCTGTTTATTTCTATTTAACCATTTCTACAAATTACTTCCCATGCTTACTACATGTGGTAGACGAAGTAATAAACTTTTGTAGCATTTTTGTGTAGAAGATATATAAAACTGTACTATAACGGGAAATTAAAGTAATGTGGAAGTGCCAAACAACATTTTAGCCACAATAACACTGTCTCACATTAACTGCAGCATTTTTTGCACAAAACATTGTTTCTAATGGACCCCACAGATATACAAGGGCATTTAATAAGGTTATGCTGGGAAACAAAACGCCTGTCTATAGATTCAAAGAAAGCACTAGAGATGTATCCGTTAGGCGAATTAGTAGTGCTATTTATGAAACAGTTTCAATAATGTTTGTTACATGTTTACTGTAAACACACCTGACGAACCCAAATTACACAAATCTGTCCAGATCCAGATCTCACTGTGGATGGTCCGCTTTAAAGCGCCCCTATGGAGATGAGGGAGCATGGGTCGAGGTGGAAGTACACTGGCCCCCATTATTACCCAAAATAATTAGCGCACAAGACCTCTACATACCACTGAACTTGACCACAGGCTATTGTAGGCAACAAAAATTCTGACGATTATGCTCTGCAAAAAGTAATTTAACCTTTAGTTTACAAAGGTTACATTTTTCTAGCTGATAGAAATATTATGGGCACAGGCACGGCAAAACTGTCACCATTTAGTCCATAACGGTTATATTAGTACAGCTGTTACAAATATAATGCGAACAAGAATGGTCAAAATGTCACTTTTCCATTTTATTGTTTTAATTTTTTAAATTTTTTTATTTGAATTGTTTACTCATTTTATTCTGTCACATAAAAACACGTTTATATAAACACTGGCACTCATTTACATAAACAGAAACACCCATGTCCGAGACGGGACTCTAGCCCGCGACCCTCTGCGCGTCGGAGTGCCAAAGTCATACGCTCCAACGACCACGGCCATGAGGGCCGGCTCTTAACATTTAGTTTATAATGGTTACATTATTATAGCAATAATATGGACAGACACGGCCAAAAGTAACATAATATTTAGTTTTTAACAGTTATAATGTTTATTATAGCTCTAACAAAATATTTAAGGAAAAGAATGTGTGTGGGTGTGTGAGTGATTGAGTGAGCAGGTGGTTGGGTGGTTGGGTGGTTGGGCGGGTGGGTGAGTGAGTGTGTGAGTGAGTGATGTTTAAGGGCCCGTCGACAACTAGGTCATTAGGGTCCTATAAGGGCAAAAGGCACGACCAAAAGTAACTTAATATTAGTTTGTGACGGTTAGTTCGTTATAGTTATAAAATGGAAATAGTAAGTAATTCCTTACTCAATAACGTGTACGAAAATAAAGTAGACAGGTCCCGCATCCACAACCTCTCTGTGGGGTGTTTGTGTGTAACTTCTCGCTGTTATCGCAGGAACCCGCTAATTATTGATATACGCAAAAATAATAGTGTTGCGTTATGGCTTCAGTAGTAATAACTTACACGGTTGAAATCATTTTTATGAACTGATGTGTAGATAACTAAATGACTACAACAAATAATTTCTACGCGTTAGAATCAATGCAAGGTCATAAGCATAAGTAACAGTCACTTGCTAGGCAATGTTGCTGTCATGAGGTCATTAACGAGTTTCACGTTAAAAGAGTAAGGCCATGTAGAGAAGGAAATTAGCTGAAGATACTCGGAATGTTAAAGAGTAAGGCTGTTGCTAAACCATGTATAGGAAAGCTCAAAAAAGTAGAATACGAAATAAAATTCTCGCAATTTTAGCATGACATACAGTAACAGTCGCGTTTCATATAAGACTTAGCAGTTTAAGATTTGGCAAAATTATTTAGGAACATTGGTGTGGTTAGCCATATAGATGGGACATAAGTTAGTAAAAGAGCCTATATTTGTAAAATTCGTATTATTTACCGTGGTGTTTTGCAGTATAACAGAAGTTTATATTGTGATCGATTATCGAGGTTAGTAGGGCTCAAAGACTGCGCTGAAGAAGAATAGCTTTAGTGGTGGATGTGAACATACCTTCCGCTTAGCAATTTTTCTTCTCCGAGCAACTTAGGCTTCGTATTAGTATTATGGAAACAGGTATCTTCAAATATTGATACCACAGAATGTTGCAGATATAGTTAACCAGATACAATTTTGAGTGATAAAATTAAAAACACAGTTTGATCTTCGAAAGCTCAGTCAGTAATATTTCAAACAGAAAATTATTAGCCCCCATTAAATTTATCAGTTAGCTTAATTGGGGTTGTTCATTGTCACCCATCCACGCTTGCCCTAAGAAAGGATTTTAGAGTGTTACACTGGAGCAGCTGGCAGCGGATTATTTGGAGAACGAAATACGAGTCAGTGTAAAAGGTGAGTGGCTTGCGTTTGTAGCCGGATGCACACTTCTGAATTCTATATCTTTCAAAACGAAAATGTAGTATAATGTAAATCTAAATATACATATTGGCTATCAAAACTAAAATTGGACGTGGATTTACTTTTCACTGTGGCTCGCTTCTGACAACATATATGTGATATCTTAGATTTGAATCATAGTATTTAGGCAGAGATATGGATACACTGAGTGTTCAGTTTCTCTGATGGTATATGTGCCTAATGGAAGTAAAAGATGTTCAATAATGTTGTTTAATCAAAATAACAGTTCTGTAGGGTAAAAATGAGCCCTGAAAATACATACAGCTGTGCGAAGCACAAGGTGATCGTACTGTGACGATCCAAAGTAGCAAATGGTGTTCCAATGTGGGAGAGCGCCAATCCGTATGGAAATGGACATTCTGTGTTAGCTCATATAGTGGATAGGTAGTCGTGATCAGGAACTTCCTAATTAATGAAGGTGGTGGATTATGACGGCGTTATCCCAGTGTTAGGACACTCCTGAGTCAAATTCTGCTGAAGTACCTAAATCAGAAAGATACCCTAAACCGGAGTGTTACATCACTTGAATAAGAAGCAGAAATGTATTCGTTAAAGACTTACATTAACATTAAGAGACTACAGTATAAAGAAATCGACGAACAGAATTGTAGTACCTTCTCTTTTTGAGGAAAAAAAAAAGCATGAATTGTAAAGTCTGAATTCTTGAATACAGCTCAAGCAAAAATGTTAAGAACATTTTAGTGTACAGGATTTCAGTTTGCGACGTACTTTTATGGGTAATACACAAAGTTGAAGATGTCAATAAGTTTCCATAGCCAAACATTCCTTACTTTCAAACAGTATATATGTCGATGTTTGGGACTGAATGCTATGGTCATTTTCCCTTTAAATTTCACATTATTTTTATTATAGTACGTTTTTCTTTTTTTGTCCTGAAAAAGTGAGATTTTCGTTGTAAGAACTTTGAGAATATCAGTGTTTTTATTTTCACTATTTGTACGTACTGGTACTCCGGCTTTTTGATAAGATATAATATGACACGGGCTTTTAAATTAAGAATGTCTTGCAAATGATTTGCAAAGTATCATTTTGACTCGTAGAAGTAGGAAAAATTAGATTTATCAGCTTGACATTCAATGGGGAGGGTAAACAATTATTCACCAGTGATTTTCCTAGAGCTATGTGGGGGCTAAAGTATAAAAATGGGAAATTATTATTACTTGCACTTAAGCACCAAAGTCATAGCGGATGATCCGTATTATCAATAATAACGCATTGAAACTATAAAATTTCGTAGCAGAAGAACTATAACTGTAGGCTATTACGAACTCTAAGGCTGGATAACAATAACAGGAGAAATTATCCACGTGATTATTTATTTTAGTCCAATGCGTATTGGAACATACTTATTTTAGGAGCTCTTAGTAACGAGTGAGAAGAAAAACTCGCTAGTTAAATTTCGCATCTGACCTTAGATATTTACTACAATTGAACTTCAGTTATCTGCATTACGTGTCAGGAGAAATCAAATAACAGGATAACTGGGCAAATCATGAGAAAGAATATTTCCTTTTAAAAAATGTAATTAACGATAAAGGAAAGTACAGTGCTTTACAATAACTAATATGTATTGTAATAACTGTTGAACAATAGTAAGTAATTGGTTTAAACAATTTTAGTTATACAAATGCGGTTTCTTTCCTTCAAAATAACCCGGAAAATTGGCACCTAAATATTTGGAGTTCGGATAATTGGAGTTCCTTTGTGTGTGAAAAAGTCGCACTACTCTTTACGAACTTAGAAAAGAAAATGTTGGGTAAAACGGGTTCCTCGTGAGTTACATAACGAACATTCTCTTTGTATAATGTTTCATAATACGGAGTCTGTCATTGACAGAAACAACACAAGGATATCCTTGCAGCAGGAATAGTTGCTCGTGGGCATAGTACACTGAACATCTGTTCATTCGAGACAACCTCAACTTTACCCAGCAGTCAATTTCTTAAAGGCACCTTCCTCTCACTCTGCATATCACAACTATATTAAAATAATTTGCAGAACGTATTTATGTCTGAAAAGTTAGATATATACAAGCATATTCTGTGTCTCTCAAGTTATGTTCCTAAATGAACTAAGAATCGGTGAGACGTGCATGTATATGAACTAGAAAATACAACGCATCCTTATTAATTTTGTAACGCCGGGCACTTCGTAAAACAAAGGACTGTCGGGGCCAAGCTACTTCACACCTCACACCAGGTCGTGAGCAAATAAAGGCATTCAAGGCCAGACTACCTCGCGCGACTGTTTATGTGTACGTGACTCACAACAAGCAGAGCGGCAGAACTAAATCTGGCTACGTCATCACCGGCGTGCTTGAAGGAGCTCGCGAAAGGTCCGTGTGAAGTCATCCCTGCTATATAAGGAGGCAGGAAACAGCAGATTTAGAGTTATAGTAGAACTTTACAGTCTGTCAGCGTGATATAAAATCAAACTATGAATATTAACACCAGAAAATTTGTGTTCAAATTTTAGTAGATTACGCACAATGCTTCATCAAATTTATTGACAAACCGCAGGAGTTTTTATTAAACCGCGATCCACATAAATTTAGGTGGATATGTTTGTTAGAAATTAGTTTCAATATTCAAGCATTTGTCATCAGAACGCCAGGCCCAAAACCTTTGCTGCAGTTGATCCCAATGAACTCTACCAGCCAGCAGCGTGGGGCACTAAGCTAAAGGAAATATCAGCCACGTTTATCACAGACAACATCATCAATACTACCTGGAGAGTGGGAGTAAAAGCAAGTAGAAGACCTTTTCTAAAAGTGGAGGTATTTTATACCTCTGAATAAAAAAGGAGACTTAAATACTGATTCATAGAAATGCAGGCAGTCCACATGTTTACTTCTGTAGTCCTCCTCGCCAAATCCGCAATAATTCCAAATACACATTCTAGCTTTCAGGACTAGGGGAGAGGGAAAAGGAAAATGGAAAATCGATGCGAATGAAATTTACGATGCAGTCCTGAGGTTTCGTAGCCAGCCGAAGCAAGAACGCAGCTTCATTTCGGCACACTCCGACCCCAACACAAAAAATGTGCATTTGGATCCTGATTTGTATCTCAATCGAGAAAATGGCTTCGAAAGAACAGGAGGAGAAAAGAGGAAGACAAAAAAAAAAAATGATAATACCAGAAACAGGACACGCGGTCATAAGAATTTTCTCCTTACATTGTTCGTCCCGCGAAAACTTGCTTTCCATATCGGGATATGAAATATGATAGTAATTTGAACTGAACCTTCGGAAAAAATGTTTACCAATAACGCTGCGGAAGTTTCAAAACTCTTTTATGTACGATATTACTAAACTTTTACAGGGGCCTTTGTTCTACTGAATGTAACGAAATCATAAAAGTTTATATTATTACCCAGTGAAGCCAAAACAGACCATTACGCATGGCTCTGTAGTATCTATACATTATAATAGCCCTTAAAAAGTCTTATATGGCCCTCCAGTCTTAATTGACAACTCTTCCTCCCATCAGCTTTACTATACATTAAGTGCTAAAGTGTATACCAACCACTATTTCTGCAATTGCTTTAATTGATGTACGAAATATGGCACGAACAGAAGAATGTTCACATGTTTACTTTCTCTATTATTTACCTCAGTAGGCGATACCTTCCAGGCAAGATTTGATAGTACGATATAACCGGAAATTCTCGTTTTGGGGCTTTCTGAACCCAACAAAAACATTTTTAGAGAAAGGCTCATGTGTGTATGTGTGTGCACGTGCGTGTGCATGTGAGAGAGAGAGAGAGAGAGAGAGAGAGAGAGAGTGTGTGTGTGTGTGTGTGTGTGTGTGTGTGTCTGTATTTGTAAAACACCCAACCGAAACTACACTTTACATAGGAAAATGTTCTGTAACATTAATTTTCACAACGATTACGAAAAGTTTTAATTAACATTAGTACCAAGTTTAATATACTTGTATGGCAAATGAAACGTAAATATTGAATTTTCTGGAAATAGTCTCGAAGACTTTTTCATCTTTAATTAACTTCGTGAACCTTTTAAGCCGAAAGACAAAAACCTACTACATTAACAGGTGATACGCCATTGTCCCATTGCCTTTATAGAAATCGTGCTTTTCCCTCCGTAAAGTCGTATTTCATGATCTAGGGGTAACATGCTGACTTCTGATTTCCGAGGTCACCGGTTCTAACCTGGCAAAGGGCGATGGGTCCCTTTCAGGCATAAAATTTCTTAGATGGTTTCCGTCGGAAGAAAAGTAAAGCCGGTGGTCCCCTTTTTTGGGTATACGGCACATAAGAAAACCTCAAGTCATAAAGAAACCTCTGCGCAAAGTTAAGCGGCCTTTCATGTCCAACACAGAATCCCATAAATACAACTTTGCATTCATTGGCCTAATAAGATTAAACCGTTGTTCACTTACACTATTTAACCCAAACAAAACCCATGCACCGCCTTTACAACCATCAAAAACTGTATCTCACAACGCTAGATGTGCAAGTATGGGCTTTTCTATCTATCTATCTATTAAAACTATTACACACTTATATTGTGATGCAGCTGCTGTGAGCCGACCTTCACACCTGGGTGGTGGAATCTTTTAGGGTCTACCGATCGATCAGTAGGAGAGATAAGGAAAGGGTCGGGGGCTCTAAACTCACGTAAAAACCAAAAGCGCTATCGAGAGATGAGACCCATTTGTAAGTTTCTACCCTTCGCCTGTCGAACATTCCAGAAACTCGCGCTCTTTATACAAGCAAGCGTGCTCACGAGTGAATCAGTGAGATGGCGAGCTACTTTTGATGCGACCTAACATAACCATGACTCCTCGAGTTCTCCTAGTGAGGTTTCGACGTATAGCGAGTCCTGTCATTGCAAGCGTTTAGAGAAATCTTACATTCAACGCCACAGTGATGAGCAAAAAGAAAGAAGAGGAATCTTTGGGTGAGCTTCCTTGCGCCACTATGCATGAGAAGTAAAGTGACAGTGAACATAACTATATCACATTGGATACGTGACAACGAAAACTTATTATACTCACAATACTACAGGAAACAACAAAAATAATAAATTACACGATCACTTCCAAAAGCAACATATTTTAAAAGATATACTACCTTTAATTATTTGAAAACTAATCTTATTATTAACCCCGTATAGGTAATGTATACCACTTGTCTAACCACGGCATAAAAATGTTGCACTTGGGAGACAATTATTGTATAACCTAGAGCCATGTGTTCCACCTCAGTTCCTCGCCAGTGAGTAGCAGCGTACTCGCCGCCTTGTGTGAGTAATCCTGCAACATGCAACACAGCCTTCCTGTGGGGTAAGCTGCCGTCACGGCGCGGACACTCGGAACGGGAAATGATTAGTGTTTCTATGACCGTTGCCCAGTGACGTATTGGCTATCATCATTCGCCGCCCTCTCTCTCTCTACAGCCATTCTCCGCGCAACGCTACTGAGTACTCGCGTGAACTCATACTCATTCTCATGGATTTGGAACAGCCTGACTTAGATATTGGAAATACCAACACCATATATGCACTATTTAACCCTAGCATTACCAAGTGGGGTTAATTTATGCCCAACTTCTGTAATTTTTTAAATTCTGTCCCTTAATTTTTTGATTAAGGGCATGCAGTTAATAGTTATTGTCAATCACTGTTTCTACTACTGAACTGCGTAATTGCTTCAAAGTTTTCATTGTTAGGCTTTTTGAAAACAAAGAAATGTCCAGGTGGTCATAAAGTGTTCTCCCGTCGGTATAATGTGATTCAGGTAAAAAAGTAAAATTTGAACACTGTTAAATATTACCTTTATAAACATGACAAGACATACTACCCAATTTAACATAAATTTGCTTTAAAAATTGCTCAGACATTTTGTTATCAGTGGTGGTTGCAAAATAGCATAAGTAGGATAAGTTCTGGAATAACGCTTGGCATTTCTAGCGTTAAACACTTAGGAGATCACTTAAAAGTAAACTATTTTGTTGTTTAACAACGCTTCCAATTGCCCGGATCACATCAGCGTCACCGGTGTGCCGGAATTTTCTGCTGGAGGAGTTCTTTTACATGCCAGTAAATCTACTGACATAGAGCTGTCGTTTTTAAGCACACTTAAAAACCATCAGTCTGGGCCGGATTTGAACCCACGACCTTGGGGTCAGTAGGCCAGTGTCTAACCAACTGAGCCACCCAGACTGACAGGAGATCACTTAGGATACTTATACTCTAGGTACTGGTGAAACTGTAGCCTGTTTACGACTTTCAAAAATAAAGCATAACCCGAATTTGAACCACTTGTTTTGCGAATGCATTCTTGCAATACCGGGTAAGACAGTAATATTGTAGAAGCATCGTTTTAGCAACCCCACGCGTGAGACTTTTTACAGTACTTTGTTTTTACCAGAGCGCATTTCGCAATCCTCCATGACATTTTGATGAGTGTTCTTCATGGAAAAAGCTCCCTAGAGCTCCCCACAGGGAAATGAAGTATTCAACGAATAAGTCGACCTGAGCGACGGAGAAATCTCTCCAGCTATACACGCACGTCTACACTGTCGTCACTTCCTCGTAAGCGACATGACATGCACTTTGCATTAACCACTTTGTCGACAATGCCAGACTAGTAGAGACGAAACCAAAAACTAAAACGTCACATGTATGTAATCACTTTGTCCGACGACAACCACGAGACTTGGGGAGAAGAGACACCTTGGGGAATATTTGCAAGTAGCCTTGCACGTTGCAGGATATGCTGCTGTCGTTGGTACAAGGCAATCTGGAGTTGATGACAAAGAATGGGCCACATGCCAGCTAACATGGCAGTGAAGCGCAAAGAGCTGGAAAATTATTCTCTTGGGGTAAGCGCTCACTCTACTCCATGTTGTTTCAAAGCATCTGGGACAGAATGCCTGAATTTTAATTCAGTAATGACAAACTCGTTTTCTCAGTTTATAACGCAGAAATCCCATTTGAATTACTCTACTGGCGGTGAGCATAACTGTTGCAACACAAAGAAGGGCATTTAAATAAATTGGTTCCTGTTTCTACGCTCGCTTGATGCTGACCTATGGCTTATATAATTGGGAACGAGGTTACTACTAATTCTTATAGAGAAGTGTTTCAATTTACCCGGTAAATCATGTGTCATAGCATGTTACCGTTGTCACTCAGACTGTCCAAGTTTACAAATTTTATGTACAGTTATGTACCGAGCGGAATATTAAGGCCTACGTCGTGGCAGTATATACAAAATGATATTTCTGACATGCAGTTGAGATTATTGATGCAGTTTGGTCACCAGATCATGGTCTCTAGCAGGAATTCAGCGAGACAGTATCTGAGTCAACAATTCCAGATAAACAGATATATCTCAAACATAGTTGTTCTTTTACTCGCGTTTACTATAATGCTGCCAACCTTAGAATGTGCATTCACACTAGATTAAAGCAAAGAACTCGTTCAAAATTGCATAATTTAAACGTTATTTCCAGTTTATGCAGTATATTTAGCTTATAAAACGTAAAAGGTGTTTCCAATTACTCCGACTTTTTCCAACTGATCATCTTTTGCCTTTTCTATATTTTTCAAGAACATTGCCAATCTGTTTCGGTTTTAAATGGCATATCCTCGAGTGTTATATCGTACAATTCCTGTAAGAATAAGTTACCTGCTACATTTCTTTAAGTGTTCATTTTACCTTGGCCCAAGCTACTTCTATGGGATTGAGATCACACACGTTTGACTTAACTAAATGGAATAAAGGCAGGAAGTACAATCTTTTAAGTTTGTTTCTATAGGTAGATTGATTATTTATTTTAACATAATTTGGTAAGTGTATAACAGCGATGTCTTTGGAACACAAAATTGAAATTGCATCCCAAGGGCTTTACATCTGCTCCACAAGGGTATTTTCCTGTAGATCAGTAAAATATCAGAAAATATATTCGTGGAAGAAATTACTCAAGTAAGTGACCTCAAATGTTGGAAGCTGGATACCTAATAAATCAAACGTGTATGGTAAAATATCAAACGCACTGCTTAAGAAATCTAAAAAACTAAACCTCGACAGCAAGGTTTACCGTCCGGCCGCTACGTCCGACCACCTCCGCACACTACAGCCGTCATGTGTGGGGCGCAGTACTTGAGTGTGGGACGTGGTCAGCGCCCCGGGACCTCCCGGCCGGTTGTGGGGTCTTCGCGACCAGGGGCCGCTATTTCTAATTCAAATAACCCCTCAACTGCCCCCTCAGGGATCTAACAAGGCTGAGTGTGCCCCGTGCCAGGCCTTCCAGTAGGGAAACAATCCCCACGCCGGTGCCGGGGATCGAACCCGGGTCCTCCACGCCAGAAGCAGGCGCGCTACCAGTGCGCTACGGAAGTGATCAATATGTATATGCTTATACATAGGACAGGTAATAACCCTGGTACATGAGTAAGTTGTAAAATAATTCTTGAAACTCCCAGTTGCAGGCCCTAAAAGGGCAAACATCCACAGTCAATTGGGAAAAGATCCTATTGTGATTTTAACTGAATGTGACGATCTTTAAACATGATTTCATTCATCACTGATTACCGATAAGTTGTGTTTTACATAGAAGAGCCATTATCGTTATAAAGTTGTGAAGTTCCTACATACAACACATCATCTGCGTTTAACCTACATAAAAGGGCTTGAGGAGCGCTGTATATCAGCTCCTGCTAGAAAGCGTGCGCTTCTGTTGTAACCATTAACGCGTTAGTTTAATAGCTAAGTTATAGTAGAGTCGCAGTCCCTAGCAATTCCTCACCTTCGCCGCCAGGATCGCTGCGTGCATTACAGAACAGCCAATATTGTGCCTGAGCCTCGTGCCGGTTATACTGGCTATGCCGCGGTAGCATCTGCAGCTGTGAACGCCATACTGGCCCCGGTAACTTACACGTTTCATTTTTTCCTCCCCTTTCCATTTTTCTTCTCTTTTTTCTGCCGGTACATTTTCTGGCAATAAAGTCCACAGCGGGTCTCAGAGCACAGGATGTTTCGCGAGAGCCAATGATGTTCAACCCCAGCATTGTTAAAGCTGTCACTCCCTTTGCAAATGGTTCCCAAAATCAAGGAAGCACTCATGAGCTCGAAAACATTGAAAGAAAAGCGCGCTGTTGTGTAAGTGATGACGTTTTACTCGGAAAAATTGCTTAAAATGCTGCATTTACTATTATTTCGGTATATTAAAATATGAAACTTATAAAATAAATATAAAATTTAGAAAATAAACGACCATGGTTGGTTAATTAAATACGAATGACAAAATGGATATAAAGCCAAATGAATAATTGGTACAATGATAAAATGAGTAGGCTCAAAACCCAACCGTTGTTTTCCTAGTTCAGCCGTTCCACATAGGCAACCTTCCTACGTTACCTGCGTGGCATATAATATATATCAGAAGGCGGAGATTTGATTCGGCCGAAGACGTGAACATAATACATGGCAGAAGCTCTGCAGAAATTGATAAAGATGAAGAAGTGTAGGAAGCCGGCAAGGTGTTCAAGGCACATGCTTTAGACATTGGTTTTGTATAAAACCTTGAAATTATTCTACATGTGTTGACACTTACCTTTTACTCTAGTAGTAAAAGTTTGGATTACCATCATTATAGCATACCGAGCGGGATGGCTCAGGCGGTAACGTCTCTGGCCCACATTCAGCAGGTCGCGGGTTCGATCCCCGTGGCCAACCTTCTTGATCCATGGATATTTTCGGAGGTTTCAAGGGTCGCCAGGCGAATGCTGGGAAGGATTCCTATATCCTCGGAATTCCCTGTCCCTCCATTTCGTTACATTAATCACTTCATCTTAATCTTCATCCGGTTAGGTTTCTTTCAGGGTTGGAAGCGTCGGCAAGCGTCGTGGCGGCAGCAGCACGGCAGGGGGACCAAATTCCCCTGGAAATCTTGTCCCCCAGATTAGAAGGTGAACCTACTGGTTTCCGGGCTCCCCATGGGATGGCACAAGCCCTAGGGGGGTAGTGAGCCGGTTTCGGAGTACTGCGCACCCCTTTGGGGTACCAATTCGAAGGAGAGGAACCAAGCTGAGCCAGGCTCCACTGGGGTGTCACTAACTGGGCAAATGTAGGGACGTTGCCCTCTGCTCTGTTGTGGTAACGTTCCGGCCACCCTTCAGATCCATTCGCCCCATCCATCCTCTCAGGGGCTGCCCCCTCAGGGCCATAGGCACAAAGATCGCCTTTCGGTGGATGTGTTAAGTCACCCTCCGCATGTTGTCACTGTCATCACTATAGCATGAAAAGTCCATAATTAACACGCCAAAGAATGTAATTAAATTAAATGTATTTAATATGTTAGTGACCAAAGTCACCACTGTTGTTCTGCGGTTGTGGCCCCGAAGAAACTCCACATAAGATGGGTGAAACTTTGCCAAATACAGACAAATAGATAAATCAGAACGTAGCCTCTCTCTTAAGAACTAGATATTCAATTTAGGGATGTTGTTAGGATATGTGTTGCTAATTTAAAGAAGCGGTAATTTTTGTGGACGTTTCCCGTAGTATGTGCTTCTCTTTTGGGTGGAGGTGGTTAAAAATTAGAAGCAATATTTATTTTGACAGCAAGCTTAATGCTGCAGGGCTAATATTTCAGAAAATCAACTGTATTTGCACACAATTTCTAGGCCAAATACGCACATACTTTTTTGTAAAATTAAACTTCATGTACATTAAATTGCAATGCAATGTCAATGTTTCTAACTCCATATACTTGTGTGCTGCCACCTGAAGTGATAAGTGATAGAGATGTTTGTTTTAACTAAGAACAGTAGGTATGAACGTTGTAGCATGTTACGTGTGTAACCACTTTTCATGATCACCATGTTATGAGGGCGCTTGTAAAGTAAAATTTCAGAGCTCGCTCTACATAAATGCCAACAAGTATAATTTAAGGCTATAACGTGCTTTTCGAGCAAATGTGCGTCAGTATGGAAAGGTCAAAAAGACATTCACGAGGGAAGAGGGTGCTTGTGTGTGTTTCCGACATCAACGCTCCTTAATATGCATTTTGTTTTACAGGGTCAGCTCTAAGAGTGTAATAACGACTGCTAAATTGACTGAAAAGCTTAATGGCATATGAAGTACATACAATGGCTCGCGGAGAGATATTGCCAAACTATGTAGACCTTCCTCGGCAGGGTTTCTGATTGTGTACCATAACAGGTTTAAAAGTATACTGAAATGTGACTGCTAAAATAAAGATTGTTAGGCGTTCTACAAACGCTGCAAAAGGTATACGGACATCCTTTTACGAAAAGGGAAATATTTGTGGTAGATGCAAATAATGTGAATGCATACTGTGACAGCGATAGTATTGGAATTCACTATGAACCCAGTTTTAAGCATAGCGAAATTCTCAAATAATTGCACGTGTTTGCAGCTGAATCTCGTTTAGGGTGACCTCGCCGAATAAGGTTTTTCGTGTTTACTCTTATCCTGTTAAGACGAATGTCGAGTAACTCTGAGCTCTAGGAACCCAAACACTTTTGAGAACATTACTCTAGTACATAATTTTTTTTTTTTTTTTTTTTAATTTGAATCGTTAAATTTTTATTTTCCACTTTGTTTATTTTCGACACCATAATTATTACCACACACCGATTTTTCTTTTGCCTACCAATTTATCATATTATTTATAAAATTACAAATTTTGAAGCTTCTGTGTTTAAAATTGTTGAAATGAGCACGGTTAATTATATGAACTGCAATTTAGAGTTTTTTCTTGGCGAATGCCATTGAACACTTATGTTCCAAAAAGCTTCATGTTCATGGTTACTTACACCTTGCCAGTTGGTATCCAGTTCATCTTCATCCTGATCTGTGGCATTTCCTGCAGGAGACTGCGTGGAATACACAGGATTGTTTATTTCGTTTATGTCATTGTCCGTATCACTACTTGTTTCATTATGACAGTTGAGAAATATCACTACAGTTGTCACTTTCCAGCAATACTGCTGCAATTTGGTCTTCTGTCAAGGATTTCTTATTCCGGTATGCCATTCTGTAATGGTCATTAAGCAAACGCCACATGAAATCACTGTATATAGAATAAATAATTAAGCTCTGCACGCAACAACCTACAACATATGTTTACCGCTCTCTTCTTCTAGCGCGTTAAAATGCCCAACGCGTGACAATCTCAGAAAGAAAACTTAATTGTACAGGAAATGTAGAGATTAACAAACGAATGGTGGTACTAGCACACAGATTATATATCGTAGATTAGATAGAGATGAACACATACGCCATCTGATTGCATAATTTGTAAATTATTTGAATGCAAGAAACCAACCTCGGCAGATCGGATTGGATCGGATCATGGCAGTATTCAAAGGCAATTGGCACGGATCTCATCGGATCTTTGTAACCAAAGGGTTAAATGTTCTGTTAATTATTCAACGCACTCTTTGAAATTTGCGTATTTTATTGTCCATGTCACATTCCTTATCATAACCAACCACGTGGCAGGGTTACCTCACCCCACTGGCGATGCGTGAATCAAAAGCGCCCAAAGTCAGGCTGCCGCGCGCCACTGTTTGTGAACACGTGACAACAATCAGAGCGGCAACAGAAAGGGTTTTCCAGATTATTCGAGAAGTGTCCGACAGCCGACGTACTTGTAAAGTTCGACAACGATCTGTGTTACTTCATCCTTGCTAAGTAAGGAGGCGAGGCAACGAGCAGAGTAGTTAGTTACAGATATGAGTCCTTGAGAATGAGTCAGTTTTAGTGTGTGTGTGTGTGTGTGTGTGTGTGTGTGTGTGTGTGTGTGTGTGTGGGTGTGTGTGTGTGTGTGTGTGTGTGTGTGTGTGTGTGTGTGTCAGCTACATGAGTACGGTCGCGTCGAAAGGAAGATGGTGAACCAGGTAATGAGGGTTGAGTGATTGTATGGTCAAAGTCAGCTGTTTGAGAGAAAGAGAAAGTGAAGAAAGTGAGTCTAGTTTACGAGAAGAAAACATCTCATGAAGTACTGAAGTACATGAAGTACTGTAGACTGTGTTAACGTCGGTATAAGAGAACTGTGTATTTGTGCATTCAGTTAGAAGAAAATAAAGTGAGAAAAAGTAATTGAATTGAAATTTTACTTTTTGGCTCAATATAATGTATTACAAATGTTGCCCAGTGATTATAATCAGTTATAATAATTATCATTCTTATTATTCTGACGGCCTTATAAGTTTAATGTGCAGATTTTTACCCAGTTCTAGTAGCAAAGCATGACTACATATAAGTTCCTTTCAAGGTTTTACAAATGTATAATGGAACATTTTAAAATACTACCCGCAACACCTGAAATATTGTAGAGAGAATTAAAGTGCCATTTTTGCTGTAGCTATCGTAAAAGTTGTCTAAATAGGTTTCATTTCGTAATATACAAGGCTTTTATATTAATATGTTCTCCCTGTTGGTAAACAGCATCCATTGCGCATGTTCTATAACAGAGATATGTGAGATTTTCTGCATCATGAAACCGTATCTCTGATAGGAATTTCAAACACCCGTGTGGCTGAAGAATGTATCGGCATCAGAAATGCGCTGAAAATGCCATTGGAGTGTGCGTGCTTGCTTATATGAAAAAGGTCAGAAATTTATTTGCATAAATATGGTGGAATTTATAAGTGGTATGATGCACACTCCTCTAATTATGTGCTCTCATCTACAAGCATGGCTATCCCATGTAGTTATTCTAGAAATTTCTCGCACAAGAGAGCAGAAATTCTGAATCGCAAATACGGGGAAGTTTCCCTCACCGAGCAGTAACAATCCAAGTGATAAACCAATAAAACTAACGGAATGCATTGGAATGGATTAACTAAAATGGTAAACACGTATTATTATACATGTGTGAATATCTTTTTTGATACTTTTGCAACAATCTAAAATCAGTCACCACAATACTGAGAGTATGTAGGTACAACTTTGGAATTCTTTCTTGACACTAATTAATTATATAATTTCCTTCTCTACAATGAGTGTTGGTCTGTACTTAGTTTTATGATATCCTGTACTGTGAACAAACTCACAAAATAGGAGGCTGCAAAAGAAATTAATGTCTTCAGTGTGCTCTTGCCCAAGCTTGGGAACGCCTGAACTACATAACACCAAAATAGTGAAAACGCCATTCATGTAAAGTTCACTTTCAGTCAAAATCTTCTTCCACTTTTACAGTTCTCATGTCAGAAGGAAGACAGCTTAAGGGGATAGGGCCGGGAATGTGGGCCAAATAACATCATGCTGCAATGCAATATCCTCTAAGTGGTAACGAACAATCTATCTTTAGCCAACGATATGCATTGAATTTTTCCAGTAACTATGTTTCATTTTGTTTAAAGTTCATAGTTAAAGTCCTGAAAATTGTAGGAGAACCTGTTATACACCAAAACACTCCGAGGATATAATGGATGAAATTGAGTTCTTTAACTCTTAACCCGTGACATGGACAATTTGTCACACAGCCGTTGACGTGACGTCTGAGAGATGTCCAGGAGTTGCTCCGTTATTGTGGTAATGTGCAACAATGTTTTCTAATTTAAACTTTTTTATTTAATTCTGGCCTCCTTGAGCATCAGTTTGACGTAACTTAGTTATACTACAAAATGTTTTTCAAAAATTAAAACGTTAATCATGCTAAAAGTTAGCAAAGGAATGTATTGTTTGTTAGTTTTGTCCACAGAAACCATGTATATAAGTTTTCCAGGAACATTTCAAAGTATAAAAGCAATTTTCGACTTTTTGACAATTTTGACCAAAATTTCACTCTCAGTGTCCCTTAAGGAAATCCTGCTTTGGAACATAGGAGCTTTCGGGATAGAAATTGTGCAGGATGTATGCATTATTAGCTGCAATATCGACCAATCTAAAGAAAACAGCCATTGGGCATTTTGTTCGGCCTCCAGTAGAATACGAAGAACATTTAGCACCAAGACTGTCAACAGCCCCTTTGGTCATATAACATACCTCTATTATATTGTGGCAGTACTGCTCTTGACAGAAATATCACACATCTGGTGATGTGACGTCTATCAGACTTCTCTAAAACTTGAGCCCCGCCTGGACAGTAAACAACAAAGCTTACAGCGCAAGTATTTAATGTAAAGTAAACAGTAAGCAACCATAAGAAGGTACTATGAATGCCAGGGTTTGATTTCAGTAACAATGGAGGTTATCATTTCATAGTTTGCGGGGTGTCTGAGGGCCGTCCCGTCACCAGTTAAAGGTTACAGGGATGGCAGTAAAGGAGATGATTGGGGAAATAATTACATAGTTTTGCTCTGCAGGCACCGACTACAGGTCAGCACATAAGTGTATAACCGCACATAATCGGATATAGGTATTAGGAGTACTCGATGCTGAAATTGCTAATTTCTGCTCATTTAAACTAATTCAGCTTAAATTTTCGTTTGAGATCTATTCCGACTACTTTTAACATAAAAGTAACGTTTATGGTTTTCAAGTACATAATTTCAAAAATGATAATTTTCAAAGAATCAAAATTGAAATTAATGTGAATTTCCCCACTTAATAAAATTTTGGAAAGTGATTAAAATCAAGCTTATGACACTTTAACCTTCAGTATGGTTTTAAATGTCTTACCTCATCCTGTGTTCGGTTACAAAAGTCAACATTCAAAACTGATATAAAAAGGCTACATCTCAGAAAATCTCCAAAGAAACTATGCTGAACCTCTGAAGGAAACTGAACAAACATCGTATCATGGGGAGCATTTTAAATTGGCAATAATGTAACACAACAAGAATACGAATAAAATCAAGTTTAAATATTTCACGAACTATTTGAAAATACCTACGCAATTCCATTTAAATGCCAAATTAAACAATTTAAATAACCATAATGACAAATCTACTATAATGACCAAATTTTACAGCGTTTGAGAGTTACTTACGTATGATTTTTACAAAGCAACCTTTTTGGAATTTCTGTGGAAAATGTGGCATCTAGCACCCTTATGCCTGGCGTGACGCAAATGGCCGTGCATAATGTTTTAAGTTGTTACCTAACTGAGCGGAAAAATTAGGGGACAACTGTTGAAAAACTTAGGTTGAGCCATTATCGATTTTAAACACGATTTTATTACACAGAAATGGAGCAATAATATTAAAGATGAGATTAATATTTGCTTAAAGTATACCCACAAGTATAATTGAAGGAGTCGGCGACTATTTAACAGAAAAGTCCTGAATCTGTCAACTCCATCGAAGAGGACACCATACAGATTGCTGGATAAATTAAGGTAAACCGAATCACTATCAGATAAAAACCTTTAAACAAACAAATATTAAGGTAAAAAAATAGTGCACAATACTAATTTAGGTTAACAAGTTGATCCGACAATGCTACTGAAGCACTTAACTGGAATACGTTAAACAAACGTATTATTTATTTATTATTAAACACGCTTTCATCTTCAAAATTTGCTTTCATTGTCATCTAGAAAAGTAAATTGTCATCTAAATTATAAGCCAATGCAAAGATTTTGTAAGCATACTTTGGCATAACAAGCAAATATGTGACTGTGTATACTTTCTGCAAGTCTTAGTTTCGGAGTGTTTGTAGTTTGATTTTAAAGTTGTATTTATTTTCAAAGAAAATTCTTGAGTGTACACAAATCTTTGTATAATCCTTACACCCAACACATCAAAATTTCAATTACCTCAGCAAAATATGAGCTAAATCACGAATTCCGTTCTTATATTTGTATTTGTTTATTTTTTAATTTATTTTTATTATTTCTGTTTTCTTTTTCTGCCCTGGCTACAGAATATCAAGAAAAATTTACATTCAATGCAATTAGTGTACAAGATTCGCATGTATGCACATCGAAATGCCTAGTATGTACTTCGTTCGCTTTTTCCAATGCTCCCCATAAAATCTCTTGTGACCTTCGGGGAAACCTCATTTCACCAAGCAATGACTGAACCCATTTATTAGGCGGAGAGACGCTCCGGGCAATGTCCGTTACCTCCGACGGTAGGAAAATGTTGGTAAGGGTCGTGGTGGTGGTGGAAGGAAGGAACCTGTAGCTTTTGTCGTGGACTCAGAACCACGTTGGGGCATTGAAATGTTTTACATGAATTGTTCACAAGTGAACGTTTGGATACGACCGACTTTGAAGCGCATCCCTGAGACAGAAATAGAACCGTGAAAGCACAAACACAGAGCTACCACGGCACCTTATACAAAAAACAATAAATGCCGTGACGCCGGCTGGGGCGCACAACCACTGGTAGTGCATATATCAAAGGCGCTCAAAGTCAGGCTGCTTCATGCGGCTGCTTGTGAAGACGTAAGAACGATCTGAGCGACAACACAAGGGGCTTTCCAGATTATTTAAGAACTGTCCGGAAACCGGCGTATTTGTAGAAGTTTTAGAAAAATCTGGGTTACGTCACCTTCGCTATACATATAAGGAGCTGAGGCAACGAGAGCGAATGAGTTAGTTTTTGGTGTGTGTGCGCGCGCGCGCGCGCGTGTGTGTGTGTGTGTGTGTGTGTGTGTGTGTGTGTGTGTGTGTGTGTGTGTGTGTGTGTGTGTGTGTGTGTGTGTGTCAACTGCGTGAGCACAGCAGTGTCAAAAGGAAGATAGCAAAACAGTTAATGTGTGTTAAGTGATTGTCTGAGTCAACTATATGAGAGACAGAGAAAGTGAAGAAAGACAGAAAGCAGTGAGTCAAGGTACGAGAAGAAAACAGTTGTGGATTGTGATATCACGTAGGACTGTAGACTGTGTTAACGTCGAGAAGAGGACTGTATTTGTGCAAAGCTTTGAAGGAAGATAAAGTGATAGAAAAAAGTAACTAGATTGAATTTTGTGGTTTTTCTTATAATGCATAAAAAGCACCACATGTTTGGGCCAAAAGTTCGTACAGTTTTACCAATCACTCCCCTACATATTTGAGGTGAACGTGAATAATGATGCTTGACGGAAACTATTTCTTAAAGGTTTATCTGATACCATAAATGGCAGGAGATATATTTGGCGAGTGTATCACTATATATCGTGAGACAACTGCCCAGTAGAGAAACGTATATGCTAAACTGTATTAGGCATTATCTGAAGTTATGAATATACTTGGGTGTATGTAACGTTAAACGTGGCTGTATAGATGCGCATATCAGAAATGAAAACTTAAATTCCCATAGTTATTTTGAAATTAGCAAAATGGAGAGCGTGTATGAAGGAAACTTGTGGCAGAGAAAGAGCAATGTTTTAAAGCGGAATCAGAATAGGCAGGATTAGGATCTCACTGGCGGTTCCTCTTGCTCTACATGAACATGGATTTTCCAGCACACAATAGATAGAGACACAATGGCGGGTACCCTCGGCTTGTGGTCAGCAACAGATAACAGAGAAAGGATACGAGACAAAGGATGAGACGCACTAAAACTGCATCTAGGACCGTTGAAGGAGAATAAAGTGGTACTGCTTCCGGACATGTGGCTTGCAGTTCCGAGATCTCAACCGAGGCGTGTCAACTTGTATATATAACAACAATATACAGCTAGGTGTTTATGCTGGCACCGTCTTAAGAAAACACGTTGCAGAAAAACATCATAAGAGCTGCTTTCTGAATGTGGCAGCCATTACTGCCAGTATTTTAAACGAATAAATTGTCAATGCGTTATTACTTGTAATTTTAACAAAGTAAACCTAAGTTTTAGAGGAATGTATTGTAACAAAACAGCAATATTTGAAATCCTGTTACTTTTCCAACACTTTCTTTTCCTCCAAATTTCACCACAAATGCACAATTTCCTTCTCGTTGCTAACGCAATTTATAGTCAACTCTGCTGTTACCATTCAGGATTGTTCTTCTGCAAATCTTTCTCAGTCTTTTAATGTCTTTCTGTACTTTCACTGTCTGTCATAACTTTACTATTACGATACAACTACTCGACGATACATACATATTCGCTGACAGGCTGGTCGACTCACTCTCGTAAGTAAAACTAACTGTACACGACGACTGAAGCGAGTAACTTCACGTTGTTGCGCCAATTTGAAGCAAGTGGTCCCAGGTCGCGGTCAGTTTGCAGCAACTTACCGTTCCGCCGATGATGTGTACTTTCGAAGCAATCCTGTGCTTCTCGACGATGTGGTGTTCTGGGCACCAGTGGATATTCAATCCACAATATCTCCGCTCGTTGTTGTACCTGGGATAGCTCGAGCAATGAGATTCTATTACTCTGGGTATGCGTGATTGTTTACGAATTGTAGACAACACAAGGTCGTAATGTATATCAGGTTTAATGAATTCTTATATTCCGAAGAAATTACCGACCAATGTAATATATTAATAATAATACTGATTATGACCTGTAGACCGGTGAACATATGCAGGGTTACAGTTCTGCACGTGGCTGGGAGATAATTCTTACCGCACTGAAAAAAGATGCAACTGTCTCATCGCCCGACCTGACGCTGAATGCCACTACCTGAAGACGGTAACCATAGGCGCGACCCACCCCTTTCTCTTTTCGGATAGCAAGTCAGTCCCTTGCGACCGTTTCCTAATTCCTAGAATCCAGCCTAGCTAACTATCCTGTATGTGAGCCTAGCATTTCCTGGAAGTTTAACAAGAGTAACGCTGGCCTTATGTCACGTGAGCAAGTTCGCGGTAATTTCCTGCTGCCTCTACCTGCTAGAAGTCACGTAGGCGCTGTCTAACGATTTTAAGGACTCTTTCGCAAATCGGGACGGGAAAATCGATTAGCCTTCTGAAATGAGTCAAAACACATGAGTTAAAAAGCCCGTGATATGTATATCTATTTGAAAGGAAATTCGTAAAATATTTATTTTACTATTATTTCTTATTTTTTTAATGATTTTTTTTTATTAATTTCTTATTACTCTGTAGTGTCATAATTTTGGCTTCACGACTTAAACACCTCAACTCTATCACTAACTAAAACTACTACTACTCTATCACTCACTCAACTCAAAACTGACTGAACTGCTCGCTGTCTCTCCTATTTATCAGGGGCGTAGCTTAGGGGGACGCTAGTACGCTGAGCGTTCCCCTTATTTCTCTGTGTTCAATTATTTTATATATTTCTTGTTTTGCAATAGCTATAACGCAGAACAATTATTCTATGCAATTACTTAGCACTGATTTTTTCGCAGATCATACTTTGAGCAGCAATATTTAGCTAAAAAAGCAAGCACAAATGTTACCACTCAACCCGTTCCGTTCTAAAACAGTGGCGTACGCTAAGATATGGTCAGCGTTTCACTGCCTGCATGTGGTATGGCTAGGGCAGCCTCCCCGCAAACCCCTGACCTATCTCCTGCCTGCCCATCTCACCACCGCAAGCCCCTTACATGCCTATCTGTATACGCTAGCGTTTTAGCCATATGTTAAAGCGCGGTTATGACTTCGGAGTGTTGTTGAGGTACTGTCAATTGTGTTTCTTTGGGAATAAAATTTTTGTACATCAGCTCAAAGTGCGTGGGATATTTACATCATAATAATGAGTGACATACCAAACCAGCTAAGATGTTTTCTCTCATTAGTATTTTCTTTCGAATTTTGCAAAATGAGTTCCTTTTCGCTTTTTTTTCCACTATATGGCTTGTACTTTATATACGAGTACAACACACAAACACACACACACACACACACACACACACACACACACACACACACACACACACACACATCTCTCTGTGTTTTTTTATAGTTGTATACTTTTATTAAATGCATTTAATATACATTTTAACGAATTACTGTTCAAAATGAAAGATGTGTACTATGGAAACTACAATAGCTACAAAACAGTAATGTTACTTTAATTCTATCCCTTATTGGTACTATAGTACTCTTAAAAAGTAATATTAAAAGGAAACAATGAAAAGTCTAAGTGCAAAGTGTTTAGTCTTCCGAGAATTCCGTGTCCTTTACTACTTCCCAAAGCAGGGCCTTCTCTTCACGTTCACTATGGTCAGGTAAAACAGGGTCAATTGCCAAGAACGCTAATTTATCCAGACCATCACTTCACTAATGACAGAATGGTAAACTTCCAAATATGTTAAACCATTTTTAATCATCAGCCATTACTTCAATATTTTGTAACTGAGAGTTTTACTGTATTCTTTTTTGTAATTTAACAGTTCACAGAAATGAACTTAAAAGAAAGTGAGAACTAATTTTTATATTAAAAATCGCTGAAATTCCGCGTTTTTTTTTCGCAAAATAAGGCATATTTCGCTTCAATCTGCATTCATCGCTAAAATTCGTCGAAACAATAATATTGATTTATTGATCAACATCACGTAATTCGGAAAGATAATGGGAAATCGCTGTAATATAATGCCTGTCGCCTTTATCGTTAATGCGAAGAAAGAGTGTCCCTAGTTATAGCGTTCCTACTTATTTATTTTTTTATTTTATTTTGTTTCACTGCAATTTATACCTACTGAAGCCAATGTCACGTCACCTTCGAGAACCCTCCATATATACGTGCAACGATAAGTCAGCGGAATTAACTAGAAGCTTCTGGAGTCTTTCTTTTGTGTTTTACCGGCATCATTGTTTATGGTCACGTGCACAGTCACTCGCCGTATCCAATGTCACACTGCGCCCTCTCGTCCGTATATTGCTGAACGCCCCAATGTCGTAGTATTTTCCTTTATTAATGTTATGCGATTATTTTCGTGAAGCATTTTTGTCACCACTGCGATGTTTTCCTCAGTCACTGCCGTTGCCGGACGCACACTTCTCTCCTTTTATTTCAAAGGTGTTCGATCACTTTTAAATTCCTGAAACCACCGGAAAACTGTGGTATGTGAAGGAGCAATGGCCCCAGAAGACTGTGGCAAAAGTTTAAGACTTTGGCACTGATTTAATCCACTTTTAAGAACGTAGAAAGTCGTTAGTGAAAATGCTCTTTTCCGAGCGTAATTGCAGGGACTGGCTACTTCCGCGCCACGGGTTGTTCATCCCGCTGCACGAATTCCTGGAATGCGAGTCACTACCTGATACCAGTTTACTCACAAAGGATGGGACTATTGCATCCTGCATCCAGTGTGAGTGGATCAACTTTAATTTTCTCACATCTCAAAAACTTCGTACTGCCCTCGTATATACAAACGTATCTACGCACATCGTATCTACCCGTTTAGCACTGGTGAAATCTTCAAGATAGAGTCTTACTTCTTATTGTATCTATAGATATGTATGCATTAGTGACGTGGCCTATTACATTGACTTACTCACAGTTCGTAATACCGTTTCTCTGCGGAACCAATCAAGATAAGAGACTTTCTATGGATGCACATGATTTGTATGTCCCTGCTCATTTACATTTATTGTTGCACTTCTTTTAATAAGTAAAATAACAATTTCAAACCTAATTTTCTTTTGTAACATTAATATAGATCTACAATAGCAGGAGTTACATAAATGGGTATTAAAATGTGGGATTTATAGCTAGAGTGATTCCTGAATGCCATTTGTTCATATAACGTATCATTTTTAAGAAGCTACGGAATATTAGTCCAGAGTGTTTCATTACCAGCTTAGCAAGTTGAGCGTATCAATATGGCAATAAAATTTGTGTTTTATAAACAATTTATCGCCTATTTCATTTCTTTTCTCCACAGTTATGGACGTGTTACAAGCATACTCTAACATTCAAGATAACAACTATCGGAAATTCTTATCAAGATTATTTACTGTATACAATAACAACTACTTAAATATTAAAATGAGGCTACCATTGTATATCGTGTAATTAGCACATGCATGGGACTATAGAGTTTATCTCGAGAGACATCTGTGGAAAATCGATAATACTAAACTCTGCATCCTGCATTTTGCATGAGTTTGCATAGTAATTTGGAATAGAGTATATACGCTAATTACACATCTCTCATGTTTGCCAATCACTTCGAAGCCCATGTGATTTCGTTGACTGCCTTCTACTACTGAGTGAATCTACTGTTAAACGTACTATCATTTTCTGTGCTCCCATTTACATTTCTCTTTGAGACTACTTACCTGCAGTTGTAGATTATGTAATAGACAAAGGTGTAAACTCTAAATATCGATTGGAAAAGAAGAAATCATAATATATAAAACAGCATTCTGAGGAAATAACATAAGTACTACAGCACCAGCAAAGTCAAGTAAAGTATTGAATGTATGAAACAAGTTTACAAACTCAAGGCAGAAAAACCCCATCCAAGATTTTCATTAGTAACTGTAAGAAGTTTGTAGGTAGTTAAACGGTACAAATATAAGAGCAAAGCTATAAATACAATGACATTTTTAGGCCAACTAACTACTTACAGAAAACGTACGTTCTAGAGTGGAGTAATTCAATGAGTCTTTGAATAATCCTGCAGTATGACCAAATTTTTGACAAACCAAACATTTATATTAGCTTGTAACGCACTCAACAATACTATAGGTGTGTCAAAGGACTCTATTAGTAACAAAATGAGGGAAAAAAGGGGAAAAAGAAAGAAAATGACACCCTAAGCGACCCAAGTCTAATGAATACTACTGTACTGTCTGCTAGTACAGTAAAAATAAACCCAACGCTTATAAAAATATTATTACAGAAGAATTGGAATATTTTACCCAGGAGCACCTTCAAAATACGTTCCTTGGTCCATGCCGCTCTTTCCCCGGGGTTAAGATGGTACCTTTAAACCGAGAAGCCCAAAACTAATGAATTCTTATTAACATAGGTAATAAACATAATTAATTGCAATGAGACGTAATGAAGTTAAGTGTCAATAGGAGTTGTGAATCGCTGAAATAAAACAAAAGAATTGCTCTTAAAACTAAACCATGCCAGTTAGGTTTGCTGCATTTCCACACCGGAGATCATCGTTGGCGGTGCCGTGGCCGAGCGGTTAGCGCGCTCGCCTACCACCTAGGCGGCGCGGGTTCGATCCCAGGGACCCGCATGTGGTATTCGTGGTGGACGAAGCGGCGTCAGGGCGGGTTTTCTCCGGGTGCTCCGGTTTCCCCCGTCATCTCATTCCACCGGTGCTCCATCTTCATTCCACGTGTCATCAGTGTCACCGCCTGCGGTGCCGTAGTAGTAAAAGTGGGTGTTAAACACTACAACAACACATCATCGTTCCTTTAACCAAAAGGCAAGACCATGTTTCACCAATAGCCTTATAGTTGCACCAGCTGAGGCCAGGTATCGAACTCACGATACTTCTGGACGATTACGAGGTAAGAAGTTAGCCGGAGGCACCAGGAAGAAAAGCACCAACGACTCCTGTGAGATTCAAGCCCGGATCCGCCTCAGCGTCTGTATTACTTTCTGAAACAATCCTGCATACCATTTCTGTCAGTTACCGCATAACGCCGATTTCATAATGGCAAACAATTTTTGTCAGCGGTTATAAGTTATGACCGTCGTAGTTATAGTGCGTTAATAGTTACATTTAACGGTTACCAGTAACGAGCGGGTTATTAACTTCCATTTTTTTAAATTAACGTCCTCCAACGTAGTGTCATATCGGAGTTAAGTTCCATGGTTATCACGTTTGTAATTACATAACAACAGTAGTTAACGGTAATGGTAAAGTACATTTCACATGAACGTTGTCGATACAGTCTTACTTTGTTTTTTGATGCAATCTTAAAAGAACGCTCTTTTGCTAGTTAACACTTAGATTACCACGGTGGTTTATAATTGCAAAATGCGTTCATATTTGCTTCTATAATACATTCCTTATTACCTTGGTATTGATTTATAATCGTTTTAGGATCATACCATGTGAATTATTTTACTTAAAATGATTACTCTACATGTTTTCTCAGATTTCTCCATAGACTACGCTTCGTAGAGCTAGCATGTGAATACATGAGTACTAGATAAAAACTACTTCCATTTGTTGTTCCTCGGTAAGGAAATAAACACATATTAAAATGTAATTTAGTGCTATAACGTGTATTGCGCAGGGTTTATGTGATTTCTTCATATTTTATATACAACTATAAAAAGGTCTCCAAATACTATATTTCACGTAATTTTGTGCACATTTTGTCAACACCTACTGGAAACAGCGAGAGGAATCTGGACAACCCCTCCCGTGATGCTCTCAAGGCTCATCTTTAACTCAATTTTCTGTGCGGTTTGAAGGAAGCGAGGCGATACACAATTGGTTTTAATTGGGTGGACACATTATCTACGTAGCAAACAAGTTTCGGGCCTTTCGATGACTTATGGATTTCTGAAGTGGGCAAGGGAATTCTCAGCTATCTCTGAAGCTCATTAAAGTTTTACGCCACATTAGTGATATTTCAACAGCACTTCTTCTCCTGTTATGAAATAATAAGGAAAGAATGTTTACACGTACGCTGTTCCCATCGCGCGAAAACTTTGTCTGTTCTGTTTATTTAATTTTCTCGTTGGCAAATAATGCATCCGAAATACCTTGACGCTACAAAGGAAGGTATAGGTCTTTCGATTACTTTCAATTTTGGTAGTAAATAAACTTTCGCTGAATAATGAAAGAAAGGCTTTTTCACCTCCAGAGTTAATTGCTTTCGCTGCAACTCCGTAATAATTGTATTCCTAGCACTTCTTAGGAGATGTTGATTCTACAAAGTATTAAACATGGGATAAACAGAGAATACGAACTTCCAGGAAGAAATTATATACTAGTTATTATTTCCCGTTTTATACTTATTCGCAGTGACTTTTATTCAGCATGATTTTACATGTACAATTAGGTGGAGTAAATTTTACAATCAGATCATTATCATCATTGCCATCTAAACAGGGAATACCAGTAAAATAATAAACTCTTCTTCTTCTCCACCAAACATTTAACTTTTCCCGAGGCTTGTTGCGTGCTCCAAATTTTAATTTGACTCATTTATCCATCGTTTCCTAGGTCTTTAGATATTTCCTTTTCTTTCGGGTATGTAGTATAGTATAGTACGTCTTCCAGCTGCCTTTGTCTGTTATGACTTATGATCTATTTCTTCATTTCTGTTAAAGATCCTTAACTGGCTTCTTACATCATTATTCTTTATTCTGTCTCTTCCAGTAACTCCTAAAATTGTTCTTAAACATCTCATTTCCGCTGCTTTTAATCTACTTTTATCTCTATTTGTCATTGTACAAGTTTCGCTACTGTATGGAACTACTGAGACTGCCATGGTTCTATAAAATTTCATCATCGTATCTTCTTTTACTTTATCTTTTAAAGCAACTGTAAATGTTCGACATATTTTTTATAAACGTTCAATTTTAGTTCCAGAATCTGTTTCTTTAATGCAGGATACTGAATATCCTAAAATGTGAATGTGTTTACTTGTTCAAATATGTTATTGTCTAATACAATGTTACATCTTAATGGATGGATTGCCTGGAATGCCACGGATATAGTCTTATTTTATGAAATGTCAAAAGTGAAATTCAAAACTATTTTGTGTAGTTCAAATGCTGCATTTTGTAGCGTATCTTAATTATCAGAAATGATTACTTGGTCATCTGCATATAGGAGTGTCATTACAGAATTTCTCTTGCTATAATCATAAGTTATATTTGAAACGTTTAGCCGTTGTTTCCTTTCACGGATTGCGTAAAATAATACAACTAGAGGAAAATAACTATGATTCCTAAACTAATTCTGACAAATAAAACCTGTTTTACTCAGTTGTCTCCTGCAGTAAGCAAAATATGCATTGCTGCTTTTAGAATATAAATTAATATACATATCATAATTATCTGGGGCTAAAAAGAAAAGCAATTTTATGTGTTGGGCCCAATCACCAAGGTCTACAATGGGGTCCACAAAATTTAACAGAGGTTATTCACCACCGCACTGTAACTAACATGATTAAAAGAAATATTGGTATTTGAATTATATTACATATTTATGACAGTTTATTAGCTCGTAAAACTGTGCTTCTTTCTTGGTAGAAATGGCTCTAGTTACACTAAGTTTTAGTAGTGGATTTAACTCTCCCATGTACACGCAGGGACTCTTGTATTCCAAGATTTAGAACAGAAAAGCAATATCACCTAAAAACCAAACAGACTTTCTGAACCGGCATACTTCACTCCGCAAGATGGGATTTTCTTAATTCTTAATATTCTTCCACACACTCCTTGTCGTAGTTACCTCTTTAATTATAGTTACCTCACAATTCTCAATTCTTCTTACTGGCAGACCACCCTAATTATAAACTGAATGAGAGTCAATAGTCTTCATACAGCATTTAAAGGTTCCTATTTCTCACTCTATTATCTCACTGTGTACCTATCATGCCCTCATTATTCCGCAGTTTAACCCACTGCTTCGCATCCCAAAAATTACTTTACAAATATGATGTGTTGCACTCACGTGACTTTCTCTGCTCCTGTACTAACCATTCCTACAAACTATTATGCCCATATCTTCCACATGTTTATCGACATAAACATTTGCAGAAATTACTTCATTGATTTCTTCCTTGTAGGTGCAAGGGGAATATATGAACACAGTAGGCTTTGAGCGATAGTCAAATCTTCTAAAGCTTTCAAATTCCGTTCTCTTTGCACGGTTAACATATAAAAAGTGAAAGCGATGTTCCATTTAGCACAAGTTGTCCAAAAGTCACAAAAATAACAAGGCATATCTCCGAAATGGTTCAGTATACTAAATAATGACATAAAATGTGTATTTTAGTGACATCCACATTTTTGTACAGTAAGACTTGGTCTATCCCTTACTGTTTAACAGTTATGCAAAAGTCATCCAGAGTACATACGACTACAGGGGCTATAGCCAGAAAATTCAAGATAAACATTTCATCTGTCATAAAAAGTCACAAAAATATGACATTTTAATCAACATTGTTAGGGCCATTTTGAAGAAAATAAAAATGTTCAAAAAATTTTCCACGTAAAGGGTACTTTAAGGTGAAGCAATTTTCTTCAAAATCTTCGTGTTGCATCCTTGCAAGACATTAAACTTAAATACCAACTCTGGTTTTTAACCAACTTTTTGTTTTTGAGTTGTGCTGTCCAAAGACTGACACACACAAACACACACACACACACACGCACACACACACACACACACACACACGCACGCACACACGCACACACACATACACACTCACACACAGACACACACAAACCTTTTCCTAAAAGTGCCTTTTTTGGATGCAGAGGGCCTCAAAACATATGTTTCCGATGAAATCACGACATCGAATTTTTGGGTGGAATACAGCACTTCTACTTTACGATACGTAGTAGAGAAAGTAAAAATCTGGGCTTCACTTGATCCAGGCTCCCTGTTTGGTGCCGCACCCAAATGTTTGACTCATATGTCTTCGTGGATATATACCAAGGGCGCACTACATCCTTTCCTTCATTCCGTTTCCTCCTCATCCTTCAGGTGCTCCACTGGGTTTCGTGGCGTACGGTGGTGCCGGAACATAGCGTGGATGCTTCTCGAAAGGAGAGTACTCTCCGCAGGCACCAAGTTACCCAAAATAAAATCACAGATGTTTAGCTTTTTCAGGTATATAGCCTTCAAAAGCTTCACCTGCTGTCCTAACACGGTATACGACTAAACTATGAAAATGTGTCCTTTACCGATAATTTGTTTTACGCTACTACTGTTCACATACCTGCAGAATCACGCGTATTTCTGGTGAAAGATTGAATATCGATTGTTTGGATGGAACACAATACTTCCTCTACCTATAGGGAAAGTATAGGGAAACGATACAGAACAGCGATGTCCAACCGTGTCTCGTTGGAGACGCTTACGTAATTAGCTACTGCTTCCATCCCTCCGACCTTCATCGGAGGGTGCGTTAGGTACCTGCGGCGTGTAAAATCACAAGCAGACAGTATACAGTGACGGACATAAACAGGCGATTCCATGGCAGGCTCTAAGTCATACCCTGAATTTTCTCAGAATGTCCTCATTCTGGGTGACTTTAACATAAATGGTAAACAGCAAGAGATGGACAAAAGCTTACTAAATAAAAATGTGGATCCCTTTAAAGCACATTTTTTGTCAAATAATGTTTTAGTGAACCATTTCCGGGACATTCTATTATTTGTGTGAATTTTCCAATACCTATACTTTTCTCAAATAGGAACATGTTATTCACTTTTTATTTCTTGGCCTTGCAAAGTGAACGGAATTTCAAAGTCATCGCATAGCAACCAGCTCTTAAAACATTTCACTGTTGCCTATAGCCTACTGTATTCCCATACCCTCCTTGCATCTACAAGAAAATTAGCAATAAGCTACTTTCTGAAAATGCTTATGTCCATTAAAATGAATTAGAGAAATAAGCATTTCCAAGAATATTGTGTATAAGAATGGATATAGCTCTACATATATTTGCGAACAGAGATTCTCCAAATTTAACTATATTAAAAGTGTATTGTAACAATTACGTGACGATCACTTGGTGTGTCTTCTAAGGCTATGCACTTGGGCTTTGTCGCCAAATAATGGTATACTTCTTAAACGTAGGCAGTACCAAAGAAGTCACTAATGAACATGTTTATTGCAAAAGATTTGAAAGAACTGTCGTAAATAAAACACAGAGTATATGTAACCAAATAGTCACTGTAACACAATGCACGTCCGAGAAGTGGCACAGCCCGCATAAAGTGGAATGAGGTAATCACAACCTCTTTCACAAACGTTGAACATCGCTGGTATTTAAAGTAAGAAGAGCTAAGACGTGCATTAGGACGCACATAGGCAGCAAATTTCATTATGTACATTGAATAAGAACAAAATAAAATCCAAAAAGGTGGTCAAAACCTTTAAAACAGATATTTTTGTGTGGAAACAGTATCTAAGTCAAATATTGCCATGGGAAAGAAACATAACCAAGCCACGCCAACCACGTTATCACTGACTGGGTTGAACTGTTTTTAAAGGAAAAGTCGCTCAAAGGTGGCGAATAAGTATATACTTCTCACCCACCCTATAGTCTGGATCTTGCTCCTTCTGATTACATCTTTGAAAGATGTAATCTGCGAAAGAATTTTGAACAGGGGAAGGAGGAAGTCATATCCGAAGCGGTTGCAATATAGACCTGCAGCATGGCACCACCAAGACAGTCCCTGAGATCCCATTGGCAAAAGGCCACAGATTACAAAAGAGACCACATTGAAAATCACGTTCTCATAGCTTATCTATTCAGCAGCTGTATTATATTGCCGAAGTTGTAAAATGTTGAGGGTGCAATAAGCTTGTGGTGGTATTAAAGATATCTGGATGAGCGTATTTAATAATTTCTCTGTGCACTCTGAATCTGTGCACTCAATTTGCCTGCAGTTTCGTCTACATTATACACAATGCTAGGGCCCTTTATGTTATAACTTTCAGGTCAGAGTGTTTAAAGTACAACTAATAAAAATATGCCAAAATCTTAGCCTTTCTTGGATAATGTTCCTGGTCTGGTCTGATACAATTTATGAGTAATTGAAATTTTAATAGCACCATATAAGAGAGATCACTGTAAAGAAGGAGAAAATTTTGTTTCTACTCTGTATAAAACCAATTGTTGCGATTCTGATCAACATTTCCGTCTCATTAGGCCTTTAACGCCCTTTTTTGCCTCTAATATGCGGCTTTACGTGTCCCTGCCATAGACACCATAATGGTAGCAATTCGAATAGCCATGATGTTTAAGGTATACTAGAACTAAAAAATGACCGGAACATGTTCAAGCTGATCTTTTTTTAGGTTTATACACATACTTCAATAATTAGTTGGTAGTGAATACTTTTAGATCCCAGCATTTTTTAGGCCTAGCGCAGGCTTTAAATTTACATTTAAATGCCCCTTTTCTGCTTAAATGTTCGTCAGTATTTGAACAAAATATGGGACAAAAACGGCTAAAAAACTACCAAATTCAGCGGAAAAGAGTGGTTAAGTAGCATCTCACTGCAAAGGAAAAACTAATGAATCTGAGGAGAGAGTGGTTTGACAACACGTAATCTGACTCATGATCATGAGGCATGCGTGTAGAAAAATTGGATTTCTTCGACTTTACATTTTTAACACAATATTTGCTTCATGTACATTAAATCTTATTCTATGCTTCTAGAATTGTTCTGGCATGTGCTCCATTTAGATGATTTAAACTTCAGTCTTTGGTTTCAGAATCTGAAAATCTGTTTAGCCTTAAAAAAGTTAAACACAACACACAAAAAGACCTTAAAATCTATTTTGAAAATCCATCACAGCAAAAAGTTAATCACCTTAAACGTAATTACTTTTTCTTCCTGCCAGAGATTGATGGTGTTTGTTGAGTAATTAAGGTTTATAAAGTAAAAAGCGGTTGTAATATTTCAGTTTTTGCTGCGCATGGAATATTTTCATTATTAATGTATTTTTGCATTGTGGATAAACTGAATAATGAATTCCTTCAAAGCTATAAAACAGATTATGCTGGAATTTGTGTGGTACTTTACAACATAAACACCATTAAATGTGCAACCTATAGGAATATAGGAAGTTCAAATCTCAGTCCCAGGGTCTCTTAAGCCGAAGTGAAATGGACTGGCCGCTATTCAAAGCCAAGCATAGTGACTTCGAATCCCAGTGACTATAGTAAAATGTGCCTGTGGTAAAGGATGAGGAGTTCCCACGTAAACTAACCGGTGTGATGACAGGCGGGGATGACATCGGGATTACATGTGACTATAGTTCTATGGATTTGTGTTTTGATGTTTGCGTTTTGTTCCCTTTTGTCTTATTTGTAAATGCCAATACAACATCAGATTAATACGAAGAAACAGTGATAAAATGTTATAAAAACTTCACTCAACATCTTTGTTGTAAAATGGAAGCACATTAAAGACTTAATTAATATAAAGGTTGCTTCTGCAGCATTGCGGTAGCTTTGTGGTCTGAAGGGGACCTGGATTTGATTGACAAGGGATGGTGTTTTGACACGGGGTGCACTCAGTCTCGTGAAGTCGTTGGGGGTTTATTTAGGAACACGAAGAAGCGGCTCTGCACCAGAGTAGGAGACGAGAAACGGTAGAATGGCCAGACATTCTGATTTTCATGGGATAGTAGCGTTTAGATGCAAAATTTTCCGCATTCCGGGAGTCACTGACCGATACGGCAATCGTATATTTTGCCATATGTTTTACTTTAAAAGGAATCTTTAGTGTTTCCAACTAGATAACTAACAATGACTTTTTGACTAACAATGACAAAATTGTTAGGATTTGTTTTACTTATGCATCCTATATCTTTACCGTCTTCGTTGCGATGTAGTGTATTGCACACATACATATCTCCACTTTCTTTCACACCTCAGTTCATCCCGAAAGTTTCTCTTGTGCCTGCCTTTAAAATTAGGGAAATCGAAACGAAGCCTGGATTGTAGTGTCCCTCGTATATCATTCTGTAACAGTTAACGCAAGATCTGAATGGGACTCCAGAGAACGCCACAGATCAAGTGGTTCCAATCAACACTATCTAACCTCTTCCTGCCACAGCGCACTGGCCTATGCTCCCCGTGGACACCTTTATAACCTTCCTGCCTCCTGGTGCCAATTCACGTAACAGAATAGCTCAAGACACACTGGACAGTTCCTTAACTTGCATTCCGGATAAAGCCGCTTTAAATTCTCAAAGGCGGAAAAAGGAAAACAAGCGAAACCAGCATGTACAAAGCTTAGAGATTTTACAGTCGCCTCGGAAATGTCCAAGTGTGTGGTGTGGCTACTGTAAACACAATAGATCAGGGCCTCTCAGGGTGCATGCACTGTGCAAGGTGCAAAATGTCAATATAAAAAGTTGATCTCGCTGCAAATATTCACTCGCTCTCCCCTTACGCTTGTCTCTCTCGCTTTGCCGGTTACCTCTTCTACACTTTTAGCGCTATTTCTTCCTCAGTGTGTAATGTTTGCGTGGGACGCGCAGTGTTTAACTGGTTAATTTGTTTTTCTTTTTATGACCAAATCTGGTCTTCTGGTTTAATGAGGTAGAGATCACTGGTACAAACCTCATTTTTGTACATAAATAATACTCTTGTGAGAGATACAGCACTTCTTTAATTGTTCCTTTCTAGCGTCTCCTACGCTATAATTTCACCATATGTTATGCGTGTACTCTGAATTTAAAGGGACTTTCGACATTCTTTGGAACAAGTCGCTCCATTATTAGACGTTGTATTGCACCTAACTATTTCGGTGATAATCAAGCCGTCTGTAAACACACCTTTCCTCGCTTCTTCGCTCCGCAGCGGACGAGTTGAGCCGAGCTTAACCGAATAGCCACGATGCACCCTACAAGGAACCTGTGCACGTTCGATTGCACCCGGTGCGATTTTAAGCTTTGAGAGGTCCTGCAATAGATGTAAGTTTGAATGTCTAGACAGTGTTATTACATTTTGAAGCCATTCGGTGTATTCACTACAGAAAGCATTAATGAACGCTTTGTTCATGTTTTTCTTTTCGTTCAATTTCGTAATTTGTATCTGTTTATTTATTCCTAAGGACGAAAAGCAAACTGCTGCATTTACAGGTTGTCAACACTGACAATGTCAGTGTATCAATTAAAATACATAAAAACAGTCCTGAAACTTATAAATACATTCCCAATGGAAAACAAGGAATTAATACAATAAAAACATATAGAACTAGGAGATGATAAAGCAACATATAGTAGGCATCTAAACAAATAAAAGAATTTTGCCATTCTGCTCCCATTCTGCTCGGACATGCAGACCTTTAAGCTGAAGAGGGGAACGAAATGGCAGGAAAATGGACATTCGCCTACCAAAGAAAACCAGAAAACCTCAAAGACATCCAACGTCAGGATGGCCGGTCCAACTGGTTTCTAACCCAGAACCCCTAAGATTGCGAGCGTAGAAAGCTGCAGCTTGGTACACTCTCCAATATTGCCTTGTCTACCACCATACTGGTTTGGTGAATGTGTGTGCCGTGTGTTTGTGAACAGCATAACTTAAAAACAAAGAATCGGTTGAATACGAAAAGTGCAGCATCTTCAAAGGATGCGACATGAAGGTTTTCGGGAAAATCCCGCCACTCCGGACTACCCTCTACATGAACAATTTTCGACAATTTTAATTATACCAAAAATGACCAACGTTGATTAAAACACAATGCTTTTTTTATGTATTTTCATTACAAAAATAGATATACCTCTTGAATTTTCTGGGAATTTTGCAGCAGCCCTCTCCATTATGGATAATTTTTACATAAATGTTACACAAAATTTTACTACCCTGGAAATGATCTCTGTTAAAACTCAAAATGTGTGTCAAATTTATAATTTGTGGGCTGAATCACTTCCAATATAATCCTTATTATTTGTCTGAATCTTACAACACTTATAATTTTCTCAGATGATGGTCGTTATTCATTTGTTTATTTCTTGGCCATGTAACGCGGATGCAATTTCAAAAGCATAACATAACGATCGGTTCTTGGAGGATATGATTATTACTTAAAGCCTGCTGTATTTTCATATTTCCCGTGCACCTAGAAGAAAATTAGCATTATGATAATTTCTGCAAATGCGTATCCCTATTAACATGAAACAGATGGAAGAATACGCGTCGGTATGAATAGTTTGTACAAGATTAGAGAAAGTCGTGTAGATACAACACATTAGACTTTTGGGGGTAGGTAACCCTTTATTGAACCATTGAGTTTTCAGCTAGAAAATCGAAAATCCTGATAACCTCGGTTACATGGGTATTAAGTAAAACCAAATTCTTAAATAAGCAGACTTACCCTTTATGATGCTAAAACTATGTCTTGTAACAAAATGATCTACAGGACACAGTATGTATTGTTTAAAGACATTAAAAATACCGGGTGGAAGGGAAGTCATTGCATTAATTTAAACCAGTGATAGATCTCTATATTTGAATCACGTTTTGTATCTTACGTTTTTCTCTCTGACCATTTCCTACGGAGATATTTTAGTTTTCTCGAGAACAAGCTGGCAAAACTGCAGATTGTGGGGGTGTCACTTTCCCTAGCTCAGTACCTACATAAACACAGTAACGGTGCTTCTTGAGAACACAAACAAATACCCTGCCTTGTCCTTCTGTGTTTATTGCGCGAGTGCAGGCCAATCACAAGCGTTAGTTCCCAAAACATTAAAGCGAAAGCGAAAGTGCCAGATCTGTTTACGTACACAAAACAGCTCAATACTCTGACCAACCTCAACGCAACGTTCTTGACTTACTGTACGTGTGAAAAAGCTGCTTGGAGTATTCCTTCATATCCTTTAAGTGATTAATTATTTCGAAACCCTTTGTGGTGTTACATAATTCCTACCGAAGTCATGTCAGAAATAAGTTACTGTGCGCATCTGACAAGTAACAAATTGTTATCTTCGTATAATCTTGTGGAATTACGCATGCAAGTTGGATGAGAAGACATTTATTTTTTTCGAAATCGGCGGATCAAAGAACAAAATGCTATCAGAGGTTTTTTTTTTTTTTTTTTTTTTTTTTTTTTTTTTTTTTTTTTTTTTTCGTTTGTATGAACTACATATTAGAAGGAATATAATGACTTCCCTTCCGTCCTGTATAAAAATGTTAATCACACAAGATCACTTCATTTCTGAACAAAGAATTGGACCCTAGTCTTTCATTATAAACACGTGTGGCGTTTGAACGAAGTACGGTCGTTAACATTAATAGCTCAGCTGCAGTGGTGTCCCAATTCAGCAGCTATATTCTTCAATGTTTCTTCTTTATCAGTTCGATTAATTGCACCCAATTCTTTATCCGTTGAAACCACAACCTTGTTCTGCTTAGATATAATTTTAATCTTGTACACTAAATTACACTCCCAAACACTCTGAAAAGGCACAAAAACCATCTGTTTGAAACACAGACGATAAACTTAACGACAAGTGTCGTTTGAAAACTAAGGAAATTAAGGGAGGTAGGGATCAAGATCAACGCTTTCTTCCAGTGCTATTTATAGCTGGTGAGACATACCGCTCCGTGTGACACACTACTCTATGTTTCTTAAACTCAACAGGTGGCAATTTACAGTATAGTACAATATGTATTACCATAATTTGTTGTACAATAATGCACAAACCTTACATTGAATCAACTAAAAGGCGAACATTTCGCGTACATACTATAAGTATGTTACGTTCTTGCTCTCATAGTTAAATTTATTATCTAAAGTGAACATTCCGTTTTTTCAATATATATATCAGATTTGTATACATATATGTATACAAATCTGATTCGGATAATCCGGAGATCCGGATAAACGCCCAATGTCCCATATAAATCATGTTGTCTACTGAAGTCCCTATCAGATCGGGAACCTCAATAACACTTCTTTCTCCCTCAAAGCTTTCTCAGGGTTTCCTTTTCGTATACGTTCAGGTCAAAACTATTATATAGGATTGAAACATCTTGTGAGAATGTTCTGAAGTTAACCGGTCTACTAGGAAAGTTTTTCTTAGTTCTGATCGATCTATAGCTGTGGAGAGGGTCTTTTCTTTTGACTTTGTTTCCGGCTCCTCCTCTGTCTTTTTCAGTAGCTGTATTACTCACCACCTTGTAGGGCCTCCGTATGCTTTCCCGATACATACAGAGAAATATAGAAAGCACAGGTTAATAACAGCTACAGCTAATAACTGTCAGATAACGCCGCAAACAATCCTCGGCACGCGATTGCTTGGATCAGAGCTGTCGAACATATCTCCGAAGATGCGAACAGAGTAGCCCCTCCCCTCCTTAACTGCAGTAGCTTACGCACACAACAGGCATAGACACGAGAGGAGAGGTAGCAATTTAACTTGCCTTATCCACCCCACATTCTCTTGCCGAGTGACAAAGGTTGTATGGATACAACACTTGCAGTGGTGGGTTCGTTCCCCTTGCGCTGTAGTAATAATTTCTACGCTGTTATTACTATTTTCCTTGTATTAAACATATTTTGCATGAAATAATCTCTACAACCACCTACTGTGGTTAGGCAATTCACCTCATTTTGGCTTTAAACTTAATGCAAGGCTCATAATTTGAAGCACGAAATACAATAGTTTATATTAAATAAACCAATAGGAAACTAAACCACTAAAAAGTGGAATCACACTTTTATGTGTTTCAAATACGCGTATTCAGAAAGTACCTTTTGAAATTGTAAATAAATACCTGCAATATCAGCAAAGTTTAATTTATGCTTCTGATCAAAGCGACGTTTCATATTCCAACACTTTATATCTGCCAATTGAAATCCGTATATTAAACAGTAAACTTTCCTATGTTTGTAACTCAACAAATTCTCTCTACCATTCGTCATAAAGCAGCCATGCTTGCCACTGAATGAGAAGTCGGAACCTGGACAGCAAGTTAGGGGACGGTTGGCAGGTGGAGTGAGAGAAGAACGTGTTTCAGTGGAGTGGTACTGTTGAGCCGATTTTGCCCATGCCTGCATTAGAAGGGTAGTTGTTTTGTTTTTGTTTTTCCCCAGTTTTCCGCTTTCGTGGTCACAAAGGGAGAGAAAAGGGGTATTGTCTTCTCACTTGGTAAGTACAGTTGGTCAGGCCTGGCTTGCACAATGATCTTCCTGATACTCCTTCCACGCTTCCAGATATCCTTTGGGTAGCTGTTCTTAAATTCAAGGCATAGTTTCCCAATGATATTCCCACTTTGAAAATATTACCAATAAAATGTTCCAAAGTGTATTGTTCCAAAAGGAATTCTTTAATATTTTACAGGTTGCGGTGTACATACAACCACCTGATGATATTCATGTAGGTTATTTTTCCCTTAGATTCTATATATCTTGTTACACTATTCAAGATTAAGACAATGCATCCATGAAGTTTGGCAAAAGTGAGAAAATGATCGATATTTTCCATGTCACACGTTTATGCTAAAATATTTTGCCTTAAAATATATTAAAGCCACAAGTGGTTATTTAGTTCATCCTGTACCATTTAGGAAAGCACCACGTAGAACTTTAAACCTCATTTCTCTCAATGTATGATTGTTTTGGTTTTGTTTTTTTCCAACACATATCACCATTAAAATTGGTCGTCGAATCACAGTTTATAGCATATTAGCTTGAAATATACAAGAGATCTTCAGCAATTACTCATTTAAACGTTCAGGTACACCTCTAAAAATATTAGTTCAGCTGAAACTGAATATCTTCCAAAACTCAGAGTGAAAAAGTTTGCAAACTCGTTGCGCGTGTACAGAAATAGTTTTTCCCCCACACATTAATTAAAATGAACAGATGTCTACATGAAAATTTCTTTATGGTTCTATACTGTGCTCAAATTAAACATTTGGGAGCGATACAATAAACCGTAGGTCCAAAAAGTTAACTACAGATATTTTTTTAATACATTGCCTTGAATACTACATTGACCATGCATGAATCCCAAGATTGCGAATTATAGCAATTGATTGTGTGTGAGTGTTGGTTTCGATGCTCGGAAAGAGTCACATAGGGATCAACGGTCACGACCAACTGGCCGGAATATGGGGCTCAGTATGCTGCTCCTATTAAAGCAAAGGCCTGTAAGAACTGAGGATGGAAGGTACAAACAGTGGCGATATTAGCAGTGGCTAGTATATTGTATAGGTGTATATTTCTGAAATTTATATGTACTACCTGCACTTACCTGCCCTGGAAGGTAGATTTCCCGCAGACCAACCTACACATAGTTTTCCTCAGGATAAGTAGATCAAGAAGAACTTAGCTCATCCTTTTAACGGCAAGAGTGGTGGTTTAGAGGCTCATATCGGGAAGAGTCGCTCATACCCTTGACTGATAGTGGTAAAGAGGCGGCGCATTATTTCATGTATGGTCTTACGATAGAACATCCTATGTTGGCCTGGGTGGAACAATTGGTTAGGCGCTGGGCTTCTGACACCAACGTGGATAGTTCAAACGATCGTGAATTCATTCGAACTTCTTACGACGTTTTTAACATAACGGGTTTGAGAGGTTTGCAAAGATTTCCAACTCTACGAGTTAAATTATCATTATCATCATTATATTATCATCGTCATCATCATCGTCGTTGTCGTCATCTTCATCATCATCCTTACTACTATCGTTATTGGTGGCGGTGGCAGTGGCGGTGGCGGTGGCGGTGGCGGTGGCCGTGGCGGTGGCGGTGGTGGTAGTAGTAGTAGTATTGTAATTATTATTGTTGTTATTGCTGTTATCGTTATCGTCATCGTCATCATCATTATTATTATTATCGTTATTATTATTAATTATTATGTTTATGATTAGTATTAATATTAGCAGGTATCATCATTATTATTATTAAGAAGGTTGTTATAACCTTGTGTGTTTTACCGGGAAAATGCAAGTGAGTTGGAGAATTTAATGACGTATCGGCGAGTTGGCCATGGTAGCTCAGTGGTTAGAGTGGCCGGACGGAAATTCGAAGATTCGTGGTTCAAATCCCAGCTACGGCATTGGATTTTTCAGTCTCATTCTACCTTTTCGAACCTTGTCCTACACACGGCTATTGTGTAGAAAATTAACATAGTAATTGATCTACCTTAAAGTTGGTCAAACTGGAACCCCGGGACTTAAACCTAGCCATTATTAAGGAGGGGGTACTTTATGTCCAACTTCTGTAATTTTTTAAACTGTGTGTTCTAACTTTTTGATTAACCCTCCGTCGGGCGCAATATATCTGAGAGATACCTCTCCCGCTTTTTTAAACAATATGACGCAACTGTTTATGCGAAATTAATGCAAGTCATTGTAGCTTCCTAAAACACACTGTAGCACTTCCTGGTTCATTATTGGTCAGCTGCTTGTTGTTTCGTTCGATTATCAAGCAAAAGTATCTGTGAGATACATTGCGCCCGCTCACGTACCTCACTGTTTCTGTGGTCTTTTTTTCTGCTGGTCACGTTTTTACGCCCCATAATGTCTAAGAAGCAAGAAGTGTTCAATCTGTGAAAACCTAACGACCTACAGAAAGCCCTGGCAATACTCTGGGATGAAAATTAAGATAATAATGAAGATTTTGTTGATTATGAAAGTGACACAGATTGCGAAGCTGCGACAGAAGTCCGTGATGAAGATTCTTCAGGTCCTTCTGCTGAAAATAAGCGCAAAGTTTGCAAGACTTGCCTTGTAGACTAAAAAAGAAGCGACTTTCAAGATATTGCTGCAAGAAATGTGAAATGTACTATTGTTTAGAGCATGCCGTACAGGTTTGCAAGAAGTGTGCTGAGAATTTGCAGTGAAAACTCTCAAGTATATTACAGACACACGCGCATACAATTATTTAGTTCAAATAACTGATTAATTGTAATAATGTTTATAATTTCATAAAAACTGATGATGTTTATTGTTAACTTTATGTTCAAATATAAGAATAATTACCCTTTCACATTTTGTACACTCGCAGTATTAGTTTATTATCTGCAACTTATATAACTCATGTATTTGAAATGTAGTATGATGTATTGTAATACTTTGAAAATAACATTTGGTATATAAAATAACATAATTAAAACACAATAAAATACAAATATTTCACATTTAGGAGGAATTTCAGACAGCACAGAGGCAGATATGTACGTGGTATCTCTCAGATATATTGCCCCCGAACACGTAACAATAGGTATTGCGCCTGACGGAGGGTCAAAGGCTTGCAGTTGATAGTTATTTTCAATCACTGTTTTACGACTGAATTGCGTAATTGTTTCAAAGTTTTCATTGTTGGTCTTTCTGAGAAGCAATGATATGTCAAGGTGGTCATAAAGTACAGTCCCGTCGGTATTATTTGATTCATGTAAAAAAGTAAAATTTAAACAATGTTAAATATTACGTTTATAAACATGGCAAGACATAATACCCAATTTTAAAATAAATTTGTTTTAAAAACTGTTCTGATGTTTTACTACTGGTGGTGGTCACAAAGCACACCACTTGGTAATCCATGTTCTGGAATAAGGCTTGGTAATGCTAAGGTTAATGTACTTATAATATGGTAAGTCGCCATTAAGGCATGTTTTCCCTTATGAGTTTGAGACCTCCTTTTGTGGTTTTGTGGTTTACAGGAAAAAAAGTGAGTGAGTTTCAAAATTTAATGTCGTGTCGGCACGTTGGCCATGGTAGCTCAGTGGTTAGAGCGGCCGGAGGGAGACCGGAAGATCCGTGGTTCAAAACCCGCCTATGGCATTACATTTTTCAGTATCATTCCACCCTTTCCAACCTTGTCCTACACACGGATACTGTGTGGAGGAACAATTAATCTTACTATAGAGTTGTCTTTGGGGACTAGATCGTCTTTCATATGCAGTTTACTTTGAAGTTAAATTTTGAGCTGGGAATATTTTTACTGTTCACAGCATTCCCCAATTTACAAGTGTGAGTTGATGTCATAATTACATGCATAATTTTCTGGTATTTGAAGCAGTTATGTATTAGCTTCTTTCATTCATAAGACTGGCTGTAGAAATACCATTTCGAATTATTATGCAGCTTAAGAGAATAGTTTAATTCACCAATAATGTATCCAACGCGAAAATTCTAAGAAGTGCCAGAAGGAGTCCTGGTAAAGCCTAGAACATCTGGTGGTGTTCAACTGCAACGGATACAAGATTCGTTACAGTTGCACATTAAGATGAATCAGCGCCAGACATTGGTTTATGTTGCGAAAGTGCAAAGTAACACGGCCCTGTCCGTATGCCCATTTGCCTTACTACAAGCGATGTCAGAGATGAATACTAAATAGATAGTCAAGGGCTCTATGTACACATTGATACCTACACCCTTCTTTATTTAGTGCAGCAATCTTCAGAGGGAATACATGATTACTGTGGTACACCGCAGGCGCTCTCATTAGAATGCTCACAGTTGTTCCTACTTTGGAAGGACAAACGTACGTTGCCCAGTATAGTGTGCTGCATATAGTGCAATGAGATTTATGAATGGGCAATGCCTACCTTTCGGCAGATATATATTAAGAAGATGGTTTACCTAATGACTGTTTGATATTAAAAGAAAACAAGGAATACGTCTTAAGGAAAGACATTCTTCCTGATAGTATCTAATATTTACGGGGTATTGTTTTTCATACGTCTTGTAATATGGGGCAGTATATAATGATTTAAATAAACTGGAATATTATACATGACATATTAAGGGAAGTGCGCACGGTGAGAGAACTAACGACTAATTGAATTCATACAAAAATCCGTAAGTCCAAATAGAAGAAAATTGGCATGTTGGGATCTACTGGTTGACAAAGGAGCTGGCAAAACATGGAGAGTGCGCTACAGTGCACTAAACGGGGAGCAATTTGTTAATTTATTAACCTAATGAGAGATCATTTATTTCTACTTTCCCTTCCATTTTCTTTTCCTTTCTTTATTTTTGCCATCTTAAGCTCCTATCTTGAATATGTATGTACCATCAATGAAGTAGTTAGTAAATGTATGTATAATAATTTGACCCCAATGATGGTACTTAATCTATCTACTTGAGATATAGGCTAGGAAACGTAGGGGGACATTTCGCACAGTACATATATATATTGTGGCTACCATCCTCCCTGAAGGAAAGGATTAAGTAAAGGAATCACAGGTGGCTACAAACCACAGGCTGACAGGCAACATAGACGGGCAGAAGTCCCTAACTGTTTCAGGCTTGAAGACCTGTCTGAATGCTGGGGCTGCCAGCGCGGCTACTTTGAGCAGGTAGCCGTGCCATCTGTACTCTACCACTATACAGCACCTAGAAGCACAGCTGAAATATGAGTAGGAAAGCAAATGATGGTATATGAAAAACCTCCCCAACATTTGCCTAGCGATCAGGTAAAACCGTGAAAGATCCAAGATCAGAGCTGTCGAACTCGGGGCTCCTACATGTGAGCCTCACACGCAGGTCACCAGATGTAATGCTTGTTAGGTCTAAGCATCTTTTGACTTCGACGATGCCTCCGGCTGACATCCGATTTGTTTCCTGCCTCGTGGAGATATTGGTATGATTTGGAATATTTTACTATGTTGATGACTATGAGCGACACATGTTTACGCTGTTTGACCCAGTTTGTGTTTTATTTTCACTAGAGATAAGATACTGCACTTCGCCATCTGACGCTGTTATGCAAGTCTTCCACTTATACTTGGGCCATATATCGCTTTAATGTGTACTTCACATTCACTACACTGACCTCTGGTGTTGTCAATTGCTGCATTCAGTTCGAGGTGTAAAGACCAGAGCTTGCAGACTGTGCATATAAAAATTTAAAGCTTATTCAAGCACATTTGTTGTGTGTGAATTACTTTTGAAAGTTCTTATTACTATTGCTGTTCTTATTTCCTTTTTACTCTGCTGAAATGTCTATCGAAAAATTAACTCTTGAACTAATAATTCTTACGTACGATACACACAGAAAAACCAAATTATGTAAACATGTGTGTAGACAACTTCAAGAGAAAACTCTTGGTAGTCCTGTTCCAGGTGGAGAAACTATTAAAATGTCTGGTTAATAAGTTTAGGACAATGGTATCACTAAACCTCAGAATCAAGAGAGCTTATTCTAACACAGGAAATAATAGGCTGAAATGAGTGCACCATTCGATAGCTCCCAAAAGAAGAGCTTAAGATGTATTGCACAGCAACTAAGTGTTTCAAAAGCCCATGTCCATTGAACAACTAACTTTTAAAAGTGAAATGTAGTGACTATCGTTTACGAAATACAACTTGTAATGACGAGGAATGCCAGGAATGTTTTAATGCACGTAGACACCGCTTTAAACACAACTTAGAACAAGGTTAACTGTCATTCTAGTGCGTGAGTAACATAGAACAGAAGCCCCCAGTATCATAGGCTCGGAGCAGATATATGCCCTATACGCGGCATGGCAATACAACGAACCCAATGTATATGCTTTCAATCAGGCATTACTTCTCTCATTTACATTTTCCAACATGCATGTTAGAGCAGATTAACACAAATATACCATCTACAGCTACTATAAGAGTTTTTAGGGTATCTCCATTACGATAACCCCTATAAAATGTGTATATGCCTTAAAATTATCACTTACTGCCACTAAATTGCTTTCAACTTATAACAGCATGCATAACGTGATGAAAGTATATGAAAGGCACCTATGTTACAAGGCTACAAAATGTTTAATTTTAGAAACTGCTAATGTTGGCCGTTCAGGCATAGTATTCTGTATCCTTTGTGTGTGTCTGTGTGTGTGTGTGTGTGTGTGTGTGTGTGTGTGTGTGTGTGTGTGTGTGTGTGTGTGTGTTTTGTGTGGGTGGCTTTGAACATATCGTTTCACTCTGGTTGCGGAATTGCGTAATGGGATAATTACCACCCGGCAGGTGGATATAATTACCTTTTAGCATATGAAGCAAAAAGTGTATGATAATTAGTTTAAAATACGGTTTATATAAAAATAAACACACAAAAGGGAGTAGTTTTACATTTATACAACGTAAAGGTTCTGCTTAATCGCTATAACAATAATATCAGTTAACATGTATTTTACCATTAAGAAAATGAAACAATTTCTCATTAATATAAAGTTATAATAATGTAAACGACCACCTCCGTACCAAGGTCCACAGGATAACAATCTCAGGCAGAAGGGAGTAGAACGTTATAACATTTCAGCCAGTGACACTGGGTCTGTAAACAAAGACGGTCGAATAATTGGCGTCTGCAGCACAGAACGCAGCTTCGTCTGAGAAAACTACTTCGCTCCAATCGAAGTTCTCATACTGTATAGCAAATGCCAACCAGTCGATTTTGTGGTCTTCGGTTAGCACTTCCTTTATTGCTGCATGTCTACGCCCGATTCCAGCATCTTTACAACGGTTGTTAACCGTTCGTGCACTACCCGGGAATAAAGACAATGCCTTACGCTTAGAAACGTATCTCCTTCCACCTCTGCTAAGAGAGATGTCTTCAATCTCGGTAGATACACGTGGGCGTCCTGTACTCTTCTTTGCAGTAACCTGTGCATCTTCACGATATGATTTCCCCCACCTCCTCGCAGTGGACTCTGCAACGCCACAAATGCTACCAGCTTTGGTGGCCGAATAGCCCTGTGAAACCAGGGTGAAAACAGCAGAACGTTTATCAACGGCTTCTGCCATTGCTAAAGGATGCGTCTCTATAGGCTACGTTGTGATTGGCGACCTCTTTCGGTGATGAATGGAACTAAACATAAGTGTGGGACGGACACAAGGAAACACGACGATACAAGAATCGAGCTTGTCACCAGTATTTGAAAGAGTTGGCTATTACATAGATACATATATCTGCATATATAATAATTCATAGCTAATATTGCGTAAAATCCTTTAATATTACTTTAAATTAAAATACAAAGCAGAACATGAAAATAGAGGAAACAAAATAGGAACCAATAACACAATGTATTTTCTTTTAAATAAAATCTGTTAGTGTACTTGCCGCCACCTTCGAGTCCAGTTGGATCAATTGGCAGTACGTACAGCCGACTCCAAATGCTTTCCGAGCCACGTCTTCCTAGCCGGGTCGGTAAGGCAGGATGCCAGGTGATCTCAAAGGTCGACTTGCCAGTTGTGTACAAGGGTAAGGGATGTATTGCGTTTGTAAGTCCAAAGAAAGTATCAATCCAACATTTCTCTTAGAGTTGGTCGCAAGAAACTAAGCTCAGTGTAAAGAAAACAACACTAACCTCATAAATGCAGAACGAACTCCCAGTGACACAAGCGAGGAAGGAAACCAAATATTCTTGATTAGAGGCATCATATTACTCTATAATGAAATTAAATTTGAAAACGTTTAAATAACTTTAATATACCACGATTTTAAAACGCACTGAACAGTATAACATAATTTCTCCTAGCACCATAGACTGTACTGAAAATTTGTGGTCGTGAATTTTTAATATCCATGAAAATGCTTGGCGCATGCAGTGGACAGTGAACGAATGAATAGTTCACTTAAATCACTAACAATTTTATTGCACTGAAAATGATATGGACTACTGTGTGTTTTCTCAAGGACAGCTACGACCGCATTTGGGATTTGTGATGGACAAAGTGGCGCTGGGCGGGCTTCCTCTGGGTCCTCCGGTTTGCCCCGCCATCTCATTCCACCGGTGCTCCATCTTCAGTTTTTTAATTACAGAAAAGCTTATAGCTGTATGCATGTATATTCTTGAATGTGTGTTTCAAAATGTAATTATGTGCAATCGACGGAACTGAATGTGCCAGTGTATGAAAGCTTCATATTCTGCGCTTAACATTGACAACTTTAGCTCTAAAATTTATATACGCAAAATAGCCTATGGCATATTTATTGCTAAAGTCCCTATTGTTATCATTACTATCATTACTATCATCGTCATTATTATTAGAAGTAGTAGTAGTGGTATCATCACCATTATCATTTTATATTATAATCGAAAAATACATTACCTTTGTTTAAATAATTGTTTATACATGTTTCTGAAATGCCATTAACGATACCACAAAAGCAATATTCTTTAAATACGTGCAGCAAAGAATGTGCTTAGTTCTTTTGCTTGGATAGAATAAAATTGAATATTTAGCTTCTTGTTTGCTCACCGCTCACCACACGAAAGCCGTCCCAGCCCAGGCAGACCAGGCGCAAATAATTCATAAGAAAATTCCTCGTCTCTTGCCCCTACACCCTCTCGTCCATCGGAAAACATTTGGGGCCGGCTGTACCTACTATTAGACATCATCGAGTAAAAACCAACATTTCCATTCAAGCTGTTTAACATTCGAAGCGTACTCAGTTGAATGTGGGTTGAAATACACCAACTTTCTCAGCCAGAAAATCTGGAAGTGCTTCTCATGTATGCGCTCTTCGTACACAGCCACTCAGAATTTTCGTTGTTATTTACGCTGGAGTAAGAGCAATTGCAAGATGCTCTGTATATTTGTTGTTTATTTTTTACAACGGGTGAAAAATGCATAAAGAAAGGCAAGTTCCCTTTTAACAAAGTTCAACTGAACTGTTTGGTTGTTTTGGTGTCTAGCTTTAGAATGTGTCATTCTAACTGGTCTTATAAGACAGTAGTTGAAATCCTAGGTTGAGCTAACTCAGATTATGTCTTACTCTTGGATCAGGAGGGAGCTACCATGTTACTTAACAATCACACACTATGTTGTTATATGCAGTACTGATAAAGAACAAACCACACAATATTTCCGATAATATAATCCTGTATCCTCGAAATGATGGTCCACGTAATCCGTTGCTACAACTCCAACAGTCCTATCCCTTAAAAATGTCCAAGCTATTATTTTGAATGGAAATAACCGAGACGGAGAGGTATGGGAAGGTGTGGAAAATGAAGTTCTCATACAAACTTCTACATGGAAAATACTCAGATAAGGCAAGCACGACCCATGAGGGCTCGCTCTCTCTCAGAACCAGACTTTCCTACAGCTTCTACTTTCCATAGGAATGGTGATCATGTGTGTTTTACACACAACAAAACTGAACAAACATACCCCTACCATACGTCATTAATTAAATCAATGCATCCCAAATTACCTCAGCTGGTGTCCTTTTTTAACGTACGGAAATGCTAATTACCATTCTATACCAATTATTAATATTTTAAACAAAATTCCTTATACCTGGAAAGTTATAAAATCAACTCTACAAATCTACAATTTTCACTCTTAATAATTATAGTTTACGTTTAACCATAATATGAATCGCTGTAGTATATTCCAAGCGGCATGTACGTTGAGGTTATCGATTTGTACATATGTACTTCCTCTACTATGCATAGTATATAGGGGAGGTATTATATTCCGCCCAAAAATTCCATGTCTAGATTTGACCAGAAATACTACGTTTTGAGGCCCCCTGAACAACATAACTCAAAAACGAAAAGTCGGTTATAAACCGAAGTTGGTATTTAAGTTTAGTGTCTTTCAAGGATGCATCACGAAGACTTCGAATAAAATTTCTCCACCGCAAACTACCCTTTACATGAAAAAATTTTCAAAAATTCTGATTTTTTCAAAAATGCTCTAACGCTGTTGATTAAAGTGCCAATGAAATGCACATTTTGAAATTGCTGGCTATAGCCCACGTAGTCCCCTTTACCTTGGATGACCTTTTGCATAACCTTAAACCGTAAGAGAGACTAAATCTTACTGTACAAAAATTAAATCTGGTTAAAGCACACAATTTATGTCCTTTTTTTTTTTTTTTTTTTTTTTTTTTTTTTTTTTTTTTTGAGTGTACCTGTTTGGAGATATTCCTTGTTATTTGTGTGAGTTTTGTAATACTTCAACTTTCCTCAAATGGAAGATCGTTATTAATGTTTTACATCTTAGCCATGCAAAGAGAACAAAATTTGAAAGCTTTAAAACATTTGACTATCGCTCAAACACTACTGTGTTCCCATATTTCCTTTGCACCTACAAGGAAATAAGCAATAAGATAATTTGTACAAATGTTTATGTCAACTAACACGAAGGAGATATACGATAGGAATAAGAGCTTCTAAGAATGGTTAGTGCAAGAGTAGAGTCATGCGAGTGCAACGCATGAGATTTGTATATCTTAGCCGTACAAAGAGAACGGAATCGCAAAGCTTTAAAAGATTTGACTACCGCTCAGAACCTACTGTATTCCCATATTTCCCTTGCACCTAGAAGGAAATAAACAACAAGATAATTTCAGCAAATGTTTATCTCAACTAACACGAAGAAGATATGGGAATAAGAGCTTGTAAGAATACTTAATACAGGAGCAGAGTCATGTGAGTGCAACACATCAGACTTTTTTTTAAGAAATCCGCAATCATGGAACAATAATTTATTTAACGTAAATTGTTAAATTCATGCCATAACACCAGAAGAAGACGTTGTTTTCGTAGCTTAGCCTTGAAAACCAAGCAAATATTGAAGGTTTGTGTCATTGGGTCGTATTTGCTTAATAGGATTAAAATATTATTCATAATATTTATATGTTATTTTTAGTATTATTAATATTATATAAAGTATCCTATTGACATATTTTTCTTCCGGGTCGTCTGTCTACTAACTTACTAACACACCTGGGTTTGATGAACACTTATTATAATAGAAAAATTATCTATTCACAACAAAGAATAATACAAGGAAAGTTACTACACTAAACGGGTTACCTGAGTAATCACAGTTTAGCTCGGGCTATTACTTGAGAACTCCCTAAGTTGGAGTGGTATTCATGGAGAACGAAGTGTGGCTTTCCGATTCCAATGTCGTTCCCAGGTTATCACGTACCACCGAATTTATACCATTATAACACTCTTCACTTTCTTTCCAGACTTATCCTCCATTACATCTCGTATATCAGGCATGTCAAACGTCACTCCGAGGGTGTGAAGAGAGGGGTCTACCCCTCCTTAACTGCAGTAGCACGCACCAGTAGAACCGGTTTTCGCTTTGTTTTTCCCGTTTTCCGATTTGATCATCACGGAGGGAGGGAAAATAGAGGAAAATTTTTCACGCCTGGTGAGTGCTGTTTGACACCCCTGTCGTATATCCTTCACTCTATCGCCAAGGTCACGGGTTCAAATCCGGCCCAGACCGATGGTTTTTAAGTGTGCTTAAAAACGATAGCTCCATGTCAGTAGATTTACTGTTGTGTAAGAGAACTCCTCTGGGACAAACTTCCGGCACAGTGGCGACGCTAATGTGTTTCTCACAATTGACAGCGTCGTTAGACAACTAAATACTTTTTTTCACCGTACCCTCTGTATTCTTGGCCGTTCATTATGATCACGGGACCAGCAACTCCGCAGGCTAATCTCTTGACTTCAATTTCCCGTCCAATCTTTCGACGTCGAAGATTTGTGTTAATCTGGGCTCTTAGGTCTTGCCTTCTCGAGTGCTGGTAAACAAGCATCCTAGGTAATGAGTGATGCTGTTGTGTTCTCCACTTCCAACCTAAAAGGGTGATATTTTATAGAATGCAAATCATCCCCGAGAGTGGAATATAAACTTAAATCACATTCTCTAGAAGCACACAAATTATGAAACGTGTTTTAAGAATTCGACGTTTGCTAGAGATCAGTAAATGTCCTGCTAGAAAATAACTGTATGCATTACAATTTCAGGGTTTTCTTAATACTATAATCTACTTTCAAATCCCTTCTGTGAGATACATTTAAAATCCTTGTTTTTCTGTATACTACCTGTTAATCATGACCTTTCTTTCGAAATATTTACGTGGAGGTAGTTTCCCCACCTATTTGCTGCATAAAGCATGCGCGTTGCTAGGACGACATTGGTTGCAAGATCTACCTAGAGTCGAAGCTCATGCCTTGACCATCAGGGGAGCACCACAAGTGTTTGTGTAGGGACAAAAATAAGGTCTACACAGAGTTGAAGCTCCCCTCTAGGTCCAGGGGTTGCCAACGAAGGGTCCTTTGTCCATGACGACTTCCGTTTGGCCAATACCTAAAAGTTAAGAAGCCTTTCATTTTCTCAGTGCCGGATGAGGATACACAACTTATGCACGACAACCTAGAGATGTTCAGTGTCTAGCTCGTTGTTTACCTACTCGCCAGACTGGCGTACGAGAACACTGGGGCCTCTCACAACTTTGCCCAAGTATAATCACTAAGTCGTACCCAGTTAATCACAATTGACGGAATAATAACCCGTCAAGGCCCACCCAGTCCGGAGCTCCCTAACAGAAGGGGCTATGATATTAAAGCAGACGTACTTCTAATGACGTCAAACTTACCACGAAAGCTAGGGGTACGCAGATCTCGCAGATCTCGCACCACGGCAACTGAAGTTGTCGGAAACCCTTCCTTACCAGGTGCGTGTTGGGACAGTCAAATATTTAAAAAGCAGCTCCTTGTGTGATGTTGCTGAAACTAGAATCCTTTAAGGGCTCAGAAGAAATGAAGACTGGAAAAATATAACGGCCCAAGTGACAAAACTTCCATGTGTTAGTAGAGTGTGCTATGGAATAATCCCAATAACTACATATAGCGGGCCATGTAACACAAACACTGGAAGTTGTTCAAATACATCTAAAAAGATGGTGCTCGTGCCAAGCTATGTTCATTTTTTCCTGAAAAACTCTATGTTTCCTCCAGACCTTAGTTTTTTCACTTGCCCCATTACATTTTTCCATCCTTCAAATTAAGTGACAGACACTACATTTCAGAGATAATAAGAATGATGAGTCTTTCACAAAAACTTCAATAATTAATTTACAGTGTCTGAAGCATGTGATAATCTCAATCCAAATTGTTAGTGCCATTTGTGACAAAAATAAACAAACACTCTCATGTATAAGATTGTTTAGGGTGCAGAAATTTACTGAATGTCCACATTTTGCATTCTTGATAGCTGTTGGAATCAAATCAAAAGTTTGGTACTCATCTGATCGTTTGTTAACTTATACTGTTCACAGACCGTACGCACATATGCAGACAATGACAAGTTTCTAAGAAGCCTTTATATGAGTTTAGGGGATCTAAAGCGTGCATTTAGATTGAAATCTTCATAAGGATCATTTAGTTGAAATAAAATATTTCCTGTCTCATTTTCCATAAGTAAACCGATACAATAAGCCTGTGTATCTATAGCACTCGACCCAGCTCTTTATCTTCTCGTATCTTCTTGTAGCTCAACAATGTAGGTACGAAGTACCTGAAAAATAACTTAAATCGTTTGTGTGTATGTGTGTTTGTGTGTAACAAAATGAACATCCTTTGCATCAACCGAAATTTCTCATCATCAGAGGTTATGCGTAGGGTCAGCAACTTGCGATAAACCCCCCAAAAAAAACTGAATTTAAAGTAATCTGCAAGTTTAACTGTTCACTCGTTGAATTGTTGCTTACGTTAACGTTATATTACAACTACTGTCCATAGACAATAGCGTTGAGTTAGGTTTCAAATGTACATCTGGCTGACTTAATATTCTCGCTGGACTCGATGGTGGTACGCGGAAGATGAAACAAAATTGCCCTGCTTAAATAATAGTTTCGGAAATATTATGGTGCTCCTTCATGTTCTCCTTTCACACACATCTGTATGCACCAAATGAAATTTCAGCATTTTGTGTCAGTCATGACCTTCAGCAACAAAGTCTAAACGAAACCCAAACCCTTCAATGGTAGGTAATGCATTATATTAATTAGTTGAATATTCATATTAGACGGACAGAAGAGTTGTAATATTACTGTTCAATAACTCAATTCAGCTTTTCGTGCCCAGTGTGACATTCACAGAGGATTTCTGGGCTGTCCAATAAAGTAAATTGTATAGCATTGTCTCCCTGTAAATTAGGTCTTTGATGCTGCTTCGGAACTATGGAGCTAAAAACACAGCTGTTACATTTTATGTGACCTTACGTGGACAGCTCATTTCTGCAAGTAAACTTTCGACGTACATTTCGACATGAAGGCTATTTATTCCTTTAGTAATGAACAATGCTCGTGATGGGACCGGTCTTCAAGAAGATATCCTTACCATTATTCAGGCTCTAATAATATGAATCATGCTCCTATACATATATGAGTAGTAAGAGCCTCTATATCTACACGACGATTCGCCAAATTGGTCGTCATGACTAGAAGAATGGTGACGTCACGGAACTCAAACCGGCATGCACAGAACGCACGGTTCGACGGAGAGCGTTTTGGGTGCTGCATTGGCGGTTTAAGAACTTTTCTAACACACGTTTGATTCTGTATATTCTTAATACATATCTACAGATTGAGCGGGCTTTAACTTTAATTTGTTCATCTTTTTCTTTACTTCACCTGGAGCGTTATAGTTTCACATACATTTAAGTTTAAGAATTGGGTCAAGACAGAGTAGTTAGGTTTTCCATCTGCCAATTACAATCTCGTTTTATATTTTGAAATCTTTAGCTTAGGAAAAAATGGTCATACATAATATATGTTGAGCCAAACGTAACAACATATATGTGCAGCGAATAAATAGAAAAATCGCGTTTGTCTGTGAGTTGGTAACCTCAATTTGTAATTGTGGTTTTACTGTATGAACGAAAAGTATCCCCAATGCCCAATGTGATACGGAGTTCACAGTAAAGGCTGTAGGTTCCCTCGCTTCATACCAAACTTCAGTGTTATCCTTTCATAGGAGGTAACTGACACAGATCATTGATGTATGCAGCTAGCAAATGGGCCCACAGTGAAAGATTTGCGAAACATTGAAAATCATAGTTATTTTCTTGAAGTTATGAAACCCCCAGTGAGAGGTAAAAATGTCTATTGTGAACTATATACATCCATTGAGTTTATGTTTAAATTAATTAAAATCCAAATGATGATTGAAGAAGACATTTTTGGAGACGTTCCATTGATGTAGGCTTAAAATGTTAACTTGTTTTGAGGTTTATTAAAAAACTTTAGTTTTCCCAAATTCTACAACTGAGAAGAAACAGCTATAATGTTAGTGATCTGAAAGACAGATCCAATCGAGAACTTAAAAAGAAGACATCTGCAAGATATAAATAACGCTGCAGTAATTAAAATTACAGAATTTCATTTTCGTTTGTGTGGCACAATGCAGATAGTGAAGCTGGTAATTAGCACAACTTGCTCGAAGTTTCATTTGTACATACACCGAAGGCGAAGAGCTTTTTGTGGCGGTTCATTTAGCTGCGTAAGTTGAGAAAAAGGGAAGCAGGAATGGACGGTGAAAATTAAACTTTTCCCTGATACGTTCGTAATTTCAGTTAGGTATAACACAGAATACAGTCTCTCTTGCCAGATGACAAAACTACGCAGCAGGTTTTCTGGAGTGGGGATTCTATTAAGCTTTTACCCTCCCCAATTTTCTCTCTCGCTCTTCCTCAACATCTTCTCTTCCTCTAGCTGATTTTTTAAAGAATCGAAGGCTGAGAGAGTGTGACAGCTGGCTGCTTGCTGTTATCAGAGAGAGAGAGTAGCCTACTTTACCCCGTTTATCCTCCACCTCCTTCAATCCAATAACAGCGAAACTTGTTTCCAGAAACTCGCAATTCCTACTTTTGGTTCAACTTCTCGAACAGTACCAGGGAGAGAGTTGGTAGAAGCGAAAGGAGAAGGATTAAGTCTACAGTAAAGAGTTGACCTAGCAGTAGAGTTATTAAATTTGAAATAAATGCAGGAAATTAAGCTGTTCTATGAAAAACCTTACGAATGAAAACGTGAATAGAAACCGAAATAAAACGTTAGGAACGTCTAAGAAGTAAAGACCCTGGACTTCTGTACAAGACAGTGACAGGAGAATTTGTTTCTAATAACAGCTGAAAAGGAACGGGGAGAACAGAACTTGAGTTTAAACTTACAGTGAAAGAAATTTTAATGGGTTTTACTTCGAATGTCTTGTTTCAGGGCTCCTTCTCTTCAAAGTGTGAATCTTTTGTGATTCTACGCTCCTGTAAACGTTTACATTCATCACCGTCTTCCAGATTATACTGTGTATTTATAACATTAGTAAGTTTTACTGATGAAACTACAAGCCGGCACCCTTTACAGATATTTGATCACTGTTTCCAACGTTCCATCTAGTACTGTCTTTGGAAGAACCTCGTCGAACCAAGCGATGGCAGAACCCATTTGCTAGTTGGAGTCACTCAATGAGCTGTGTCCATTACCACCTATGATGTGACTACGAGTCACATTTGGACTTGGGATACTTTACATTAACTAGTTAGAGGTTAAGACCTGGATAGGTATGGTTTAAAATTTTCAACCCGGACCCTCAATACAAGAGCCATGAATGAACAATTCAGGAGATCGGGTGTGATTAGTGCACCGAAATTGCTAAGATGTATCGCTACCTATAAACCGGTATTCCACACTAGAAGGAATACCATGTATACGAGGATAATTGGTATACACTAACCTTATGTTTCTTTTCTTCTCATATAGAAAAAAATAAGCGTGCCAAAGAAGAGGCCATAAATTTCAGTTACAACTGACCTCCACTTGGAAGGGGATCAACAAAGGAAGACCAATCTGATTTTTCTGGAACAATTAATATCATGTCCGGGCTTTTTTGAAAAATTACTAATTATGCATGCCAAGGCGAAGGCAGGTAGTGAGGAACAGCTTAATAATAAAAGTAAAAATAGTCAGAAATGCTTACCTCAGGTCACTCTGTGTTTAGTAGGATGAACTTAGAGTAAGGCAACGTTTGTCAATACTGAAACCAACACTAAGGCCGAAAACATGAATGTAACTTTGTTTTTAAAACGTATTGAACTTTTCTGCATAAAACCAGTTTTAGTACTGGCTGACGCTGTGTCCGAGGGGTTAGACAGTTCATCATCTCATATACTTCAATCTCAGTGCCTGCAAATGAAATTTCAGAGAAAGAAACGATCGCTGGGCAGAGTTTCTTTGGATACCGGCTTTAACATTGAATTTTTCAGTCCTGATTCCACCTCTTAAATGTCATTACCTATTCATGCAAGAATGACCTAACCAACTGTAATCAAACTTGGCATAGGCATTCCTTGGGACCCAGTTGAAAATAAACTATATAGTATTTTAATTTTTTTTTTTTTCAAATTGAGAGAGGTTCCAATGGTTCGGAAATGAAAATTTTGAAATTCATAGCTAATTGTTCACAAAAGGTGTCACACTATACAAGTTTATTTGTATAATACTGTGATGCCAGGATGTCCCACCCTACTGGTGCGACCTAACAAGGCTCTCAAGGTGTAGTTTCCCCAAACCACCCACGCGAGTAAACACGTGACTAACAACAATTAAGTGGCAGCACGAAAGAATTTTCCAGAACATTCTAGAACTGTCCGGGAGCCGGCTTGTTTGTAGGCCTACGACAAAGATCTGGCTACATCTTCATCGGTATAGAAAGCTTGCGTACCGCATAGAGGCAGGTAGTTCTTCTGTTGGTCAGTGAAGACAGCTGTGAAGGATATGCTGCGTCAAAGTGAAGTAGTTTTAATGAAGGCGGAGTGACTGTATCGTCGGAATTAGTGTATGAGAGACAGAGAAGGTGAAGGGAGGCAGTGAAAGGAATGGGTTAAGGCTAGAAGAACACAATTGTGAGTTGCAATATCACGAAAGACTGCAGGTACACTGTTAAAGTCATTAAAGGAGAACTGTGTTTTTGTGCACAAGTTTAGTAGGAAAATAAAGTGACAGAAAGGTAGCTAACTAGATCTTGCCATTTGATCACAATATATATTACAAGTTTTGTTGCTAAAACCAATTTCATATGATAATAATGTGAATTAATCGTTATCATTTACATAAGAAACAATTTACGATTAAAGACAGCATAGTTCCAATTATGTAAGAAGCAAAAGTGTAAGCATAATTTTGTGTACTGCCAAAACATTTATTTACGTTTAAGTTGTTATCAAATACTAAATAAGGCAGCTTTATTACGGACTTTCAAAATATCACACTACATCTAAATTGCAGGGAGGTAGTTGGAGAGAGAGTGAAAAAGACAGAGACGGACAGAAACTATGGAAAAACTGGGTGCGGAAGAAGAGAAGGTAAAATAAATAGAGGGCACAGAAAGAGAGAGAGAGAGAGAGAGAGAGAGAGAGAGAGAGAGAGAGATGTCCATAAATAATGCAATACCTCAAGTTGAGCTACGGTCACTGTTAATACATAAATACAACTGTTAAAACCAAGTGATGCATTTGATGGCATTATTTTGCACTAAAGGGCAGTAGACGTTAAGTATTTCACAACTCCGTAAATTCGTATCACAATTTTCAAAATATTACTATTTTAAGTGCGTTTCTGAAAGTATTGTGATGCCGGGAGGCGGCGAAAAACGAAGGAATATAGGGCTGAGCTACTTCATAACACATACGAGGTCGCCGAGCAAACAAAGGCAGCTAAGGTCAGGCTACCTCGTGTGACTGTTTGTGTACACATGACTAACAACAATCGAGCGGCAGAACCAGAGGAGTTTTCTCTAGAGCCTTCGAGAAGTATCTGGCACCGTCATCGCCGGCGTGCTTGAATAAATTCGCGAAAGATCCGTGTGACGTTTTCCCCGCTATATAAGGAGGTGAGGAAACAGTAGAGAGAAAGTTATAGACATGAGTGGGTCAGTATGTCAGTGAAAGCAAAGTACTGTGTGAAAGTTACAAGAATAAAACGTTTGGGAGCTGTAGTATCATGAAAGATAGTAGATTGTGTTACGTCAGTAGAATGGAACTGTGATTTTGTGCAAAAGTTTAGAAGAAAAATAGAGTGATAGAAAGGTAACCTGATAGGTTTTTGTCACTTTGTCACATTGGTGTCAGGAGTGGGATTTATGGAATTGTCGTTTTGTTACATTATTTATAATATTCACATATACTTCAATCAAGAGAGATAGTTGTAGAAAAAATAAAATTTTACGTTTCTTCATTCAGTACTTCGTTCATGTCATGGAACATCACAGGCCCTTTTAAAGCATCTCGTGAACGTTATGCAATTAAAAAGTCTAAATGTGTCAATTGCCATACCTGACAGAAGCACTTAACATTATCTACAGCTCTACGTTGGAATGTGTATTATTTTAATGAAAAGAGATGCAGTTGTTACTGAAACCCCTATAGCGATAGAATCAACAAACACGCTGCATCTATGTTTCGAAATGCACTCTTTTTATTCCATATTGCACACTTTAAAATAGCCGACGGAAATAATTTTGAAAACAAACGTTAGATGCTACACTAGGCTAAATTTTACTGCAATACACATTTATTATTCATTTAAAGGGTATAGATGCAACACAGAAGGTAACGTAATCTTGCATACCCGATAGCATGTTGCTCTTTTATATTAAACATTTGCTGCTTTTCGTTTTATGTTCACCATTTTATCTTTATTTTTCCGCCTTTCCTAATGTTTATACTATAAATTTCCCAGAATGCAGTGTTTGTAGCCATTAGGCCTTGTTGCTCCATGTTTACTGTATTTATAGTCAAAATTCCGAGAATAGAAAGAACCTTTATGTGTGTCCAAAGTGGTTTTTAATAGTTTAATCAAAGCACGTCGCTTTCGCAGTTTATGAACGCAGACAGTTGTGCTATCTTATATACCAGGTGAGTCAGCTGCCCCTTCTCCAGTTTTATGCAATCCGCATTTTATTGTCCAACATGAAAACATCGACCCCATTACTAGGCTCTACCCGCGTATTTAACATAGATGTTAAACACTCGATGAAATTAGTACCAATATAGATGTTATCCCATCGCCTTTTAATATATTCGTAATTAGACAGCTGACGTTTCCACTTCTGCAAATGTTCACTGGAACTAGCGAATATTACATCTTAAACAGAATGTTTACCTCACAGGTTACTAGGTGGCTCAGTTAGAACGAGCGGAAGACTCCAAAGTAATCTGTTTGCTGTGAAGGTGGTTCGAATCACCTGCATGTACTAATTTTTTTACCCTGCAATACTCACAATTTACAAATTATTATTCTGAAACCTGTTATTATATTCATGTTTATTGTTTTATTTATGTTTTATGGCATTGTTTGATGTTTCTTTATTGGTGAACTACAATTAGGTAGTTGTTTAAACACACCTATAGGTAGGTGCAATTGAAATAAGGATCATTTATACACATTTGAATACAGAAAGCAAGGAAATTCCATTGTCAGAGTTTAACATGGAAGTTAAACTCAATTTTGCAGACAGTGAATTATTGTGCTATTAAAAATGTTTCATAGTGATACGTTTAGCGGCGCTAATCCTGAAACACGACTCCTCTAACGAAGCAAGTGCTCGAACTGGTGACCCTCTTGGGTAATGCACGCCTGGGCACGCTGTTGGATGGAGCCCCTGACTTGCTGTAGTATGGCGGGTTGAACAGATCTACAAGCCACTGTAATACGCTGGCGATGGGCTTTTGGATTGTCCAGCTCCTCTGCATAAATGCGTTCTTTTAAATAATCCCAGAGAAAGAAGTCAGGAGGTGTCAGATCAGGTGATCTGGCAGGCCAGGAGACTGTTCCTTGTCTTCCTATCCAATGACCAGGTTGTGCAGCATTCATATGATTGCAGACGATCCTCGACCGATACGGAGGAGCGCCGTTGTGTTGAAACCACATCGTCATTCCTTCCTGCAGTGGTACATTCCCTAATAATAAGGGGTGAGCTACGGAGGAATTCCAGGTAGCGCGCTCCTGTTAGATGCCCCTCGAAGAATAATGGTTTAACAAGGTGGTCTCCCAAGATTCCACACCCGATATTTACACCTCACTGCTCTTGGAATGCTGCCTCCCGTACCCAATGAGGATTATCAACACTCCTATAGCGCATATTGTGACGATTTTCAGTTCCATTGTTGTGGAATCTTGATTCGTGAGAAAACAATATCCTGGATGCGAATCCCACATCACTTGCTACTCGCTCCAGCAACCATTCACAAAAGGTTACTCGAGGTTTGAAATCTCTCCCGTGATGTGCTTGGTGTAGGTGCAAACGATAAGGATGGAACTTATTAGTGTTCAATATTCACACTACAGAAGATTGGCTGATGTTCACCTCCTGAGCAACTGACCCTGTACTAGTATGCGGATTGTTCTGGGTGGTGTTCAAAACTGCTTCTGCATTAACACCCGATGTTGCTGGTGCGTGTCTATTCTTGCAAGTGACGCTGTTACACGCAGACGCCTTTCAACATTCCGGAAGGTGTTTGCTGTTGGTTGTCGTCTGTTCGGTTATCTCTCCCGAAATAGATGCTGAGCCGCTGGTGTATTTGTTCTTGCTTCTCCGTAGATCAAAAGCATATCTACGTACTCCTCTGTCGAATACATAATGAAAGACTGGCACAAAATATGCGACATCATACGTGTGGAGAACGCAGGGGTCGGCATTCACAACACAATATATCATGCCAGTGCAATGAGGCAGAAGTCAGTTACAAAATGCAACCAACCAAAAACGATTTAAACTATAATGTCCTAAACCCTCAGGGACTTTATAATTAGACTATTGTGTCTTCGGTTTCCAAGTTTTGATGAACATAAAGAAAAATATTTAGAATGCTGAGACTCGAAACTATGTCATTGAGGAGAACACATCACAATCCTATTCAGCTATTTCGACACTCGACTAAAAGCACGCACCGCGTGCAATAGAAGGACTTCCATACCTGGCGCTATGCCATTCCCACCTCGCAAGATTTCCTGGAAGATTTCCTTTTAAGACAGTTTTAATCATTTGCTGGGCGTTTTATTATTATTACGTAAATGGCAAAAGCTGTTATGCATATTAATTGAGATGTACGAGGCGTAGTTCACGCAAAAATGTAAATAAACTGTTGGTTAATAATATGTCCGTTTTGACTGTACGGGTCCATGATGGATGAGGCGTGTCTCAAAATTTTTCCTGATTTTTAGAAGCCAATCGCTGCTCTAAGTACAAGAATCCACCATCTTCTTTTTAGCTGACGTTGTTAGTGTACTCATATGATAGGTCCATCTTTTCCGAGGCGTTTACTGAATTACGTTGCTATGTATACTCTAATAAAAAGTTTGTAAAATTGGCCGGAAACCGGAATTCGCTCTCAGTAAACGAGTCGTATGTTTTTGATGTGTACTTTAGCGAGAAGTACGTTCTGTCCCTTAAACAACTGTTGCTCTCAATTTTGCGCATTCCTCTCGTTAAGAACGTCAAGCAATACATTTTAGAAAGCGCAAAACTGGACTAAGGTGCACATGCCGTTTGATGGGTGGCCTACCTTCCAAAAAAATAAGGCGCGGCTGACTCACCTGGTATTTAAACGAGAAATTCTTATATACAAGCATATTTTCCGAGTAATGGGCCAAATTCAACAAACAAGCCAGGATATTAAAGGTATCGCCAAGAGCTTTCAGAAAACCTAAAGAAAGTTGACTTAGCTATATCAGTCAATGTGTAAGAGTCACAACTATTCGAAGCCTTATTTCGGCCATAATTTCTCTGTTAATGGGCCAATTTCAACAAACAAGTAAGGATATTAAACGTCTCGTCACGGAAACGGCTCCAAAAATTAGGATGAAAATTTATATTTAGTTAACATTTACCAACTTTATGAAAGGAGATTATGAAACTGGCTACCGGCATTGACCATAGGATTTTGACACCTCTATAGGCAGCTGTCCATCACTCGCCGGAGTTCACGTTGGCAAATGCTGGCAATTTCTTGGCAAATATTTTGTTTTAATTCTTACAGGGTGTGCTGATTTGTCTTGTACACTTTGTGCTTTAAGTTACCTCAGAGATACTCGCTGGTAAAACTCCACTGTACAACTACTCCTGTTTTCTGCTGCATTTCTTAACTCTCCATAGCATCACTTCTTCCTGATGTCAACTACGACGGTATCTCAATTCTTCTGCCTAAGCTTTCTCATTCCTTTCAGTTTTCCTTCAATGACATCTAGCAGAAGTGCTCCTCTTCTGATGACGTATCCCAACCAGTAGACTTCTCTCATTTTTAGAGCGTGCAAGATGAATTTGTTTTCATCCATTCTTCGAAAAACTTCTTCAATCGCAATTCTTTCCGTCCATCAAATCTCCTACATTTGCCTCCAGCAACATATCTCAAAGCTCCCTAAATAGCATTTTCCCATTTGCTCAGTGTCCATGCTTCAGCTCCATATAAAGCTGCATTCTACACGTAGCACCTCAGAAGCCTCTTCCCTAGGCGCAGCTCAAGCTTTCGAGTAAGAAAAGCCCTCTTTTTGTTGAAAGCATACTAAAACCATGAGGTGGTTTATTTAAACCACGAACCAAATTGAACATAGTTATAAAAATATAAATGTTATTTATTATATACACAGTTATATGGTAATTATTACATTATCTACTATGCAGCTTTGCATAATTTTTGTTTCTTTTATTTTAGTTGGAAGCCTTGAATGTAATTTTATAAAGCTCATTCAACATATTTAATTCACAACATATTCCTCGTAGTGTTAGTTGTTCTGGAGAATTCATGAACCACCTCCGTACCGCAGTGGTAGCGTGCCTGCTTCTGGCGCGGAGCACCCGTGTTCGATTCCTGGTTCCGACGTGGGAATTTTTTCTCCGCTGAGAGAACTGACACGGGGTGCACTCAGCCTCGTTAGGTCCCGGAAGACCTACTGAGGAGCTACTTGGTGAAGAAGTAGTGACCTAAGGTCGCGAGGGCCGCATAACCAACCAGGAGGGTTCGGGCCGCTGACCAGTCCCACCCTTCAATTCTGCAGTCCACCCTTGACGCAGCGGCCGGGCGGTAACTCTTGGCCCACAAAGGGCTGTTACGCTCGGGGCTGTTGTCGGAGGAATTCATTCCAAACAGAAAAGCTGAGCAGTTTTATGTCTTGCGCCATGATGACAGTGGCCGTGTTAACAAGAGAACTTGCTATCAGTCAAGCCTCCCCCATCACGAGAGTAACCGTGTATGGCCTGGTGTTTGCCCAGCCTTAGGTTTCCCATTATGACAGTAACGCAGATATTCATGATACAACATCCAAACTCCTTTCTATAACTGACACAATACAAGCACCTTCTAAGCGGATTTTAACAACTACTACAATACGCAATTGTTTTGGGCTTGGGAGTTCAGTCAATCTCATACAGTACAGTGAAGCTTCCTCTGCTTGTTTTCATATATTAGCTGTAGCCTTAAGGCACAGAAACTCCCTTCTGCCCTTCATCCCAACGGGCAGTCCCCTGTTCCCTTTTGCCTATCCTTTGAGAAGCGGACCGTAGAGGTTGGAGGGAGTTTTTGGAGTGGAAGTTGCATTACTGAAAATGAAATACTGTTTTATGTTTCGTATCATTCTAATTGTTTGCTTTAATACTTTCAAATGTTATGTTCTATACAGGGCAATAAAGGTACTGAGCTTAATGTTATTTCTTCAACCCATTTTTAAATGAGTTATATTGCATCTGAAACCAGTGCTGCATAAATCATCTATATATCTCTCGTTTGTACAGCTCAGGGTCGATTCTCAAACGCGAATAGGAGAAGCTATATGACATAAATACAGCATTAAGTGTATATAGGCAGTTATGCAGATTGCTTTAAAAACTCTCACGAGATTATTGTCTCGTTGTCAATTCACGTTTACCACTTAAATAATCTGCAGCTTATGAAAAAGACAATTCTTTTTGTTCTGATTTTGCTAAAATCAGTAAATCATTTCTTAAAACAGTTTCAAATTATAGCGTACTGTCTAGATTACATGTGCAAGGTGAAACCATATCAGTTCCTTAGCAAAACTATTCTTTGTTACAAATTATCCTGTATGAGAAAAAGGAATAATGGCATATTTTCTAACATTATCATATTTTCTAACAAGACTTGGTGGTGCATTTTCTCTTAGACCAAATGTAAACATTAAGAAAATGATTCAGAGATAGGAAATACCACCAGAAATATCTTTTTAAAAAGTACTATATTCAGAAGCAGCGTTTTCTGTACACCTTATATCGTTTCTTAGTTCTACAAAGCACAATAAGAATAACAACAGTTTCACAGATTCTTCGCAATTAAAGATAACCATTTTATTGCAGTTTGAAAGACCTCAATAAAGTATTATTTTAACAAAAGTGTGTTAGAGTCATTCTGAACGGAGCAAGAATAACTCTTTCGTGATGTAATGGATGGGCTGCTTGGAATGATTAAGAGTTTCTGGCAGGTTCCATTAATCGCTGGTTTGTTTAAGTAGAAATATTTCATTTATGTGATTTTCACAACCCCGTATTTTATTCTGTGTCTGAAACACACACACCTACACACAGAAACTGTGTTAAGCAATGAATGTGTATTATTTTCTTTATTGTTTTAAACTCGTTGTGAAATTCATTGAGAGGTTAAGTGCATGGGAACATGCCAATGCTTCTTGTTTCCCATGACAATTTCCTTTGTTTCAAATTGTTAGAACTCCCTCGTTTGTATTCCTCGACAACTGTGATTGAGCCAGTCCATAATTAGTTTGAAGTCAAGTCTGACGCACACATTAACCTGTGAGCCAAGGCCAAGCTTTGGTGAGTGGCGAAAGGGGAGGAGTATAGGAACATTGCACCCCAGTTGCTGGAAGGCATGCTTCGCCACGACTGTCCACATTAGATCCTAGATGAGCCTGTCCCGTATTGCTTTGATATCAAAGGCCTGTGACTGAAACACTCACGTATGAAGACAGGTCAGTTTCAGAACCAGGAGCTAAAGAAAACGAGGGGGGGGGGGGCTACGGCAAACATTATGTGAAGTGCCAGAACCAGGTAAGAGGTGGGAACTGTGCGTGATAGATGTGGTTTAGCACTCTCATACCAACAACTGTTACTGAATTACTACGCATTATACCAGCACGATTCCTGGCACTCGCCACTGCATACTCTTCACCAGCAGAGAAAAGGCATTTACTTAGTAATTAAATACGTTCTGCTCTTTATGGCATTTAGAGTATTCAGTAGAGATAGCAAAATTTCCGTTGCAGATATGAAGACCGTTTATGGTGTCATGTGCTAAATAGATGCCGGGTATGCAGACTGATATTTTGTACATCACAAGTACATATTACTCTTATATGAACTAAACAACTGCCGATCTCGTAATCACTGTTGGAGGCTGTCCGAGATTTCCGCTGAACATATGCTCTGAAGTTATGAATTCCAGCACCATGCATATTGGAAGCCTGTAATACGGCAATCCCATCACCCAAATATCCCAGCGGACCCTAGTGCAGTGGCCATGAGAATTTTCAATTAATGTGAAGCAACATGAAATACAACAACGGTCAGATTCTTCTATGACGGACGTACTTCTAAAAAATAACAAAAAGCTCTCTGTCCCTGCACATATTAATGTAATATCTTGGTGTGTTTTACGATACTACACAAAGAAAAATTGTGTGAAAATCAAACCTTTGATGCATAACGTTTAAGCTTAGGAAGTAGCACAATAAAATAAGGATATATAAAGAAGCATTCTGTGTATTTGCCAGCAAGTTTATGTTTGGTTTGTATTAATCTGCAAACAATTTTCCTTAAAAGTGTAGGTTACTGTTTAAGCTTGGAGGTGAAGGTAGACTGCGTTGATATCTACAGGTAGGGTTAATAATATTGCTGGAATGCTTAAATAGTTACTGTAAATAGTTGTTTATAAGGCTTAGGATCAAGGACCGTATCTTCCGAGGTAACTCAGCAGACGTGATATGACGCATTTACGCACAGTTCTGTACCAATGACAAAATCACATTTTACGTGCATGTGTAGTATTAAATATAGTATAATAGTCATAGTATACTATTTATTTAAAGGGTGACAGGTCTGTAGATCTTACAGTGTGCACGACATACACAGTTTTACCGTGTAATTACTTCAAATTAATCAAGAACTACTTAACTACAATAAGAGAGAAACAGCAACCAATTACTTTATCCTAATACAAACATCATATCAAATTCAGTTACATAGAAAGGACTTCGTCAGCAATTCACGCAAAATTCAGGTATATACAATGTAGATATTACTAATCGTGCATATATCTTCACATTTACAGCCATTTTTGAGGGAATACGAGGTAATGCAAAAAATGTTAAGTATGATAGGTTAAGGGAACTTTTCTGAATATCTTCCTGTCGTGTCTATGAAAGACACTGAAGTATTGGAAGCTTGGTGTTCATCCGATGTTTCGCTTTCGAATTATGGGTTTTCACAGACACACACACACACACACACACACACACACACACACACACACACATACACACACACACACACACACAATTATATTTTCTAAAAATCCTTTTTCTATTCAAATATTGCCAAATACAGTATATTTTCATTTCGATATCTAATTGTGTGGAACACAATACTTCCTCTGCTAACCACAAACGTATCAATGAGAGTGGGAGCACTAAATAATTTTACTAATACTATTTCTTGGGATTTCCTATCTTTATCTGATTAATATACATATTTGGGACTATATCCAGTCAAGGAAAATCATATTTAAGGTTCACCACTACGGTCACTTTTGCTAAGGATCAGATATTCCTACAGACAAACGGAGAAGGCCCAAAATACTGGAGCTCAGCACTGCACGCAGGGCACTTGTTGACTATTTGTGACCCCGGGAAGGGAGGAATGAAAGGCAACCCGACAGACCAGATCCGGTCGCATCAATCCTGATGTGGGCACGAGCCCGATTACGCCATCAATCCGAGGGTCAGAGAAATGAGCCCCTAGAAAGGGGCACCAACTGGCCACACAAGCCAAAGGGAGAATCCTTACACTGCATAAATTTCACCGTCCCGCTACAACGCATCAATAGCCGTCACCTGGTCCTGCAATCCTGAAACTTATTATGGGTGAAACATATGAAAAGAAATAACGGGAACAGGAAATTCGTGGTAGCACAGGAACCAACCCAGCATTCACTTACCCACCTGGTCTTAGTAGCCGGTAAAACGGAACCCCGGATCCTCTGAATGCGAGGGCCAAAACAAATCCTCTGGAGCGGGGAAGCTGCACACTATAGCTGCTGTTCTGTACAGGCTAATGAGGGAGACCGACCATTAGCTGCACCTAGGCCCCGATAGTAGGGTGGGTATGCGCTAACCCCAGTGGACGGTAGGTAGCTTCGCGCCGCTGTGACAGCAATTTTACATCCTGTATATTACTGCTAACAGTACGTTAAGAATTGGCGTGTACAAACGAAACCTAGAATAGGAGGAAGAGAAGAAGGAAGGGGGCACCATCTTAGCATATGACACTAGCCGTAAGGAAAGTGTAATAGTGACATTTTGTGAGAGAATATGGGTGAGTCAAGTAATAGTGGATCAAGAGCATCTTGCTCGTGGACGAGAGCACCAAAGAAAATCCTCAACGCATTTTGTATTATTTTCTGGGGTCTTTTGAGGTGGGAGCCTCATCGCTAACCTGGGTGCTGATCAAGTCTTCCGCTTAGATTTTAACCCCTTCAAAGGCGTGACCTTCACTAGCCAATAAAGGCTTGGCCACCAATTATAATAAATATCTGTATGACGAATTGAATGCACTCACTCTATCTCTCTTTTAACCAATTGGATCGAGAGCGTAAACAAATATTTCGTTTGTACGCCATTTTGTAACCCTTGTTGTGGTTATTGGTGAAATTGTTTACTAGAAGGAGTGGAACACGCTTGCATCGTGGCCTAGGTAACCAATGGAATGGCCATGAATTTGTACAACGATAAAAAATATTGTGACATAGACGTGAGGTGCATGAGAATTTCTTTGGCGCTCTTTGTACCTAACTCTTACCTTTGTTGTAGTATTATTTAAGAACTTGATCCTTCGGAACTGTTACTATCCCGTGTGGAAGGAAAGTTATTACATTTATTCTAATGTGTGCTTTATGGAAGCATTACAAACAAAAGTCTAATGGCATTTTGTTCTTTGATCAGCCGATTTCGAGAAAAATAAATGATTTCTGATTCAAATTGGATGCGTAGTTGCACAAGAATGTACGAAGATAATAGTTTGTTACTCGTAAGATGTGCTGAGTAACTTCGGAAGTAATTATGGGACATGAAAGAGGATTTCGAAATAATTAATCACTTGAAATAGTTAAAGGACTATTCCGAATAACTACGTGAAGTAACTCGGTAACGTTGCGTTGAGGTTGGTCAGGGAATTGAATCGACTTCTGAATGTAAACAGGTCGGTAACTTGCAGGGTAGTGTAATGTTTTGGGAGCTAATGATTAAGATTGGTCTACACTCGCACAGTAAACATGGAAAGACACTGCATGGTATTTGTTAACGCTCACGAGACACCACACTGCGATGTTTGTTTATGTACTGACCTATGTCACACCCGCACAATCTGCAGTACTGCCAGCTTTTTTCGACAAAACTAAAATATATCCGTAAGAAATAGTCAGAGACACAAACGTAAGGTACAAAATGTGTTCCAAGTAGCATGATCTATCACTGGTTTAAATGCATGTAATGATTTCCCTTCCTCGTTCTCAATTATATTCTGCGATATTGTATGCTTATGCTTTTTCACTTCTTAACCCATGGGAAAAAATTGTTATTCGTTTTTAGAATAATGCATTACATGTGCATGGTACAAAGAGGGAGCAAGAGGGATGAGATGTACGGAAGAGGAGAGTGAGAGAGGCAGAAAAGACGAGATGCGGAAAGGAGAAAAAGATTAGAATCTGAGCAGTTACACAGCAACTCAAGCGGTGCTGGGCTTTTATTGGTTATGAACAAGAACTTAACTACCTCTACACCAGCGCCAGTTAAGTGCCAGTTAAATATAAGGAGAATGTGCGGAGCCCTATAAGTCACGTCACTGGTCTTTGTGAAGCTTGTTAAACGCCAAGCTAAGAAGCAACACCGCTTATCACGATACAGAAGAGACGATTAATCGTAAACTGCCAAGTGCATAAATCAAGTCCCGAGAGGCGGAACCGCGGTCATTGGGATAATGCGGTACATCGGCACAAATGTGTTAAGTCTTTTGTTTTTTGCAATTGGAGCTTGAAGCGAGGAAGTAGAGTAGTACGAAAATCTACCAGAATGGTGTAGCTTTTAGCAGGGTTTCTCGAAATATTGTACATAATTAGCCATATATACTCAGGAGTTCAAGTGATTTTTCAGACATATAGCACTACATTGTGGTGAGGTTGATCAGTTTGATATTCCTCTGTCTTCTCGTTATGTGGAATTGCATAAAATCAACTATTGAAGGCGTTTTAAATTCGCTCTGTCCAATGAAACATATTGCATTAAGTCTTATTGTTGCAATGCGTGTGTTTGTTGATTATGTCTATTGTTGTTTGTTGATTATGTAAAGTGATTTAGAACCATGCAATATTATATAAATGTTAGGAAAAGGTAGTATAAAATGGATATTAATTGCAAAATTGGAGAACACGCTTCCAAGTGCAAATTAAATGTAGTCGCCCCCATTAGTCGCACATAAAGTACGAGGTAGATTTTTTTTTTTTTTTTTTTTTTTTTGCAGTGTTTAACGCCCACTTTTATTACATGCAGCACATATGGAATGAAGATAGAGCACCAGCGGAATGAGATGGCTGGGGAAACCGGAGAACCCGGACAAAACCCGCTGCTGCGCCTCCTTGTACATCAGAGATTCTACATGCGGTCATATGGGATCGAAGCCGAACCTCTATGGTAAGAGTTGAATGGTCTAACCACTCAGCCACGGCGTGGCCTGCGGTAGATTGTTTCAAGCTCTGTAATATAGGTATATTTTTATGTATTCTTTAATTAACTAATCACATTGAATATAACCAACTACAATAGATTATATTAGGCAGGTATGGTGCATAATCTGTTCTTACAGAAACTACAGTGAACACTTTCATTCTTGTGTTTATACTATTATTTAGCTGCGTTATCCATTCCACGGGCAAATATAACGAGATAAATAACGCCTACGAGGTTAAATTGCCTCAGTCAATTTAGCATTCCAAGAATTAGATATTCTCCATTTTTTCTAATTAATTAACGTTTAGGAAGTTGTTCATGTAGAAAGGAGAAGAGCAACTGAATTAAAATCCAGAACAGGATATAAGCAAATCAGAGCAAAATAAAATCCTAAACAAAACCTCTAACTTTGCATGTTGTTAAAGATCTGTAGTTTTGCAGACTATTTATTTAAATTGAGGAAGTAGGCTACAAGGCTTTCATAAAACTGGGTGAAAATAATGTTAATTCGCTCTTTTTTTTTTCTCAAACAGAGAACCCAAATGTGTCACTCGTTACCTTAGTGATTTATCTCATTATAAGCTCTGACAAGTGAGAATGGTTAAAATGCTAAAATAATATTAGTAATGATACACAGAATTTTTTTGTAGAACATATATTTCGCAATGCTGTGCATTTACTGATGTTTCACCACGTGAGAGAAATTGCTACTTTATTGTTCTGTTATGATTGTTGAAGCGTAATACCACATGACCGGGCAACGAAACTTGGACACTAATTTAGCAGGTTAACTATACCACGGGTTATTTGTTTCAGCAGTGCAGAGGAAGCGAGCAGCAACTCAAAATAAACAGATATGAATGTGACGCAACACTCGACGAACTACCTCACTGTTTACGCTTCGAAAAGTTTAAAAACCAAACTCGCCAATTTTCATGGCGGACTTGTTTTGGGCGAATATTTCGCTCATCCGGAGAAATAATTTGTATGTGCAATCAATTGAATAATAATAAATAGGTGTACATCTAAGAATGTATATCCATACTTTCAAATCCAAATAATTTCATGTTATGTAACAGATTTATAGCACATGCACATCTATAGTATTCGTAAGGTATGTACCAGGTGTTTATTGCGAAATACTGCGATTTTCATTTATACTCTATCTGTATTGTGAGAAGGTGTACTCTAGGTCGCATGATGTGGTGGGAGCAAGGTTTAAATACTTGATGTGCAGTTCGTGTACTTTATTATTCTCAGGTGAACTGTTCCCTTCAACAGATCCTTCATTGCACAAAATTCGGCAATTTTTATGTAGCAATACAATGGGGCATGACTCACTCTCGTATTGTAAACAACACTACGGTTATTAGAATACAGTTAACCTGAACTGATCCGTCTCTGTACCATAGGTGTTCCAGATTCACTACCTGCACGTGAGTGTCCCTATAGAGCAATGTTACTTCATAGACGAGGAGTGCAAATTTGTACTTTAGGCGGCAGGCATTACGGAATACACACTCCCCTCGCCTAGCTAAAACGGCAGTGAATATGTAACTTTAACCGTCGTTTGGTGCAATATTAAGATCTTGAAGTTGTGTGAGTTGTTTTGCTTCCTTTTAGGATTGATATAAATGGCCTAAATAGGAATCAATAAGAGATGCAAAGTTTACACAGGAAAAATTTAAAGCTCATTAACAAGCTCGTCAAATGTTTTCTGATACCATGGAGTGCATGATAGTATACGTGCATGTTTTATTGCAAAACTGCGACAAGAAATACCGAAGGATATATCTAATAGGCATTGGCTGCAAAAGTTTAGTCGAATGATGTCAACGTTGTAAACAGAGCTAAGTAATGGCTACATATTTTCTCTGTCTTTTCAAAGAAGAAGAGTAAGAGAAATGTTAGAGTTCGCAAACGCTGTTGGGTGAAGTACTGAATTGACAGCAAAAATAGAAAATACCCGCTCTACGTACAAGTATATAACCATAGAAGTGTATGTGCCAGCTGTCACCAACAAGCAAGAATAATTGCACGTTTCAGATTCATCGAAAATAAGACATCAACAAACCTCCTTTGCCGACTAAGCAGACATGGATTTGTTGAGCTTCTGTAAAGTGCCCATAGCTCTACTAACTTGTGATTTTCGGAATCGTACTTTTTCAAAATGTTACACTCTCTTGGTAAAGGAATAATTAGTGTCTGATAGTAAGTTCCCAAAATGCTTAAGGTGTAAAATCTCCTACAATGATTATCTATCAAAGAGAATTGCGAGACACTTCTGTGTTTGATCAGTATATTAATGGACAAAGATAGAAAGACTGTTGCACACTATAAACTTCTAACTGGGGCTGTGTTATCAGTAAGATACTGAAAGGGACTTGTGCTTGTTGAGAGAACGTTAGCACATGTAACGCATATAAAATTGGTTACATAGGAGAGGTCATTTTGGACTTTCCAAAAATAATTGCAACGCAATGGCATAGATGATGGTGGATATTAAGTAACATGACTAACACACTATTTATCACAACTGCTAGTTGTGGACAGAGATATTTTTATCCAGAAGGAGGAAGGGGAGAAGGACCTTCCCATCACACTCGTAAATTTTATGACACCAAACAAAGGTTGTTTTGGTGACAGCACCGCCAATATTCAACAAGCGGTGTTGTCAGATTCAGCACTTTTGCACCATTTTTTCACTTCTCGGTTTCTACTTCTGTACTATTATGCACCAAGATGCTGGTGGAAGCGAATATGTCTTGACATTGTAACAAAGACGACAAAATCCAAGTCCGGTTACTTTTCTATCACTTTATTGTCCTCTAAGGTTTTCTACAAAAATATACAGTTTTCATCTCGCAATTAACACAGTCCAGAGTCTATCCTGCTATCACAAGTCACCACTGTTCCTCTTATAACCTTGCTCCGTCTTTTCAGAAATTTTCTTCGCTTTGCCTGTCTCATACACTTAACAGTCTCACAAACGCTGACACACTGACGAACTTATTCCTGTAGCCCTACTCTCAAAACTCACTCTGCTGCTGTCTCATGTCCTTTTGTGTTGCGGATGACGTTACCTTTTGTTTTCGCCGCCTCATTGTTTACGGTCACGTACACACAGACGCGCTAGGCAGCCTGTCCTCTCCACCCACTCGCTGGCCCGGGATTTGGTGTGAAATAGCTGGGTCCCGCCCGTCCGTTGTTGCACGCCGACCCCAACGTCATAATAGTTTAGCCATGGTTAAGCAGCACAACATCTCACCAACATAGTATCAAGCAGAATAAGAATCCCGGTTCCTCATTGCAAAGGACCCCTACTTAGGTGTACTTCATTAAATATTATGTTCTGATGGCGATACGATGTGTGCATCACCTTTGAAGCTGAGTCAAATCTGGTTCCCCGATGAACTTTCTGCCAGCTGCTTCATTATTGGATTATGAGATCTTTTTCTCGGAGTACACGTGGGCGTATGAGGAGAAGCAATACCAGTTAAATTAGCTGATGGATTTCATGGAGGTAAATAATGAGCTATTTTAAAAGAGTTGTCCACTGTTTGACGTTGAAGAATTACCCTGTTTCTGAATCTTATCACCCAAGATCTTAACTATTGAATTGTGTCTAGCCTCTGTTTTACCCAAACTTAATGGTTTTAAAAGAACTGTTTCCGTAATAATAATGTCAAGCTATGCTACCGTAATTTTCAGAAATGCTGTGCGGAATGCACCCTGTCGGTGACCGCTAAATCTACTTAACTTGAGCGTGGTCTTTAAACCCTGCGGCTACCAATAATCGATCACAGTAAACGCTTCTGTAAGGCACATAAGAGACCAAGGGATTTCAGAAATACATATTATTTTATTGAACTAAGTCCCGGCTCCTTATTTCTCTCGCTTATGTTCGAATCCTAAGAATGATAACTCATTACCATTATTATCATTAGTATCATTATTATTGTTATTACTATTGTTATTGTTACTATTATTGCTATTATTGTTACTATTATTATTATTATTGTTACTATTATTATTATTATTGTTACTATTATTATTATTATTATTATTATTATTATTATTATTATTATTATTATTATTATTATTATTATTATTATTATTATTATTATTATTATTATTATTATTATTATTATTATTATTATTATTATTATTATTATTATTATTATTATTGTTGTTGTTGTTGTTGTTGTTGTTGTTGTTATAGTTGTTGTTAAAAAGGAGATTGATACCTTAAACACAAATTCTGTTTGAGCTTACAGCTGTTCATGAGTTATTCATCCGTAAAGGAGAATTAATAGATTTTGATATAAATAGATAATTAATATAAACTATTTTACTAGTATATCCATACTAATTGAATTCTACAAAATTAAATACGTATGAACCAGACGTGTAAGAAAATTAGCAAATTCTTTTAACGTGCTTAAACGTAGTGTAGAAAAGGTTGAGCAACTCCATTGAATCACACATCACGATGCCGGTATGTTCTTTCTACAAGTATATGCAGGAAAAGAACGCCTCTAGATTGCATGGTGCGTGAGGAGAAGTAGCCTCTTAGGAACGAATACTGTGGGTCTCAGGACACAACTTGTCCATTCCACAGTTTAATTGTCATTAGCGTTACTGGACCAGATGCTTACAACGTTCTTGAGTATACTACGGGGACGGTCGCTCTATCTTCCTGGCAAATCAGCTGTACTTTACCGTTTTTACTTTCGCTACTGGTAAGTAGAGGAAGTGTTGTATTCCACCCAAAAATTCGATGTCGAGATTTCACCGGCCTGAGACCCCTGAATTCAAAAGAAGCATTCTTAGAAAAAGGTGCGCGCGCGCCTGTGTGTGTGTGTGTGTGTGTGTGTGTGTGTGTGTGTGTGTGTGTGTGTGTGTGTGTGTGTGTGTGTGTCCGGGAAACTGTGGACAGCGTAACTCGAAAACGAAAAGTCGGTTAGAAACCACATTTTGTATTTAAGTTTAATGTCTTTCAAGGATGCGACACGAAGATTTTGAAGAAAATTGCTCCAGCCTAAACTACCCTTCACATGGACAATTTTTTGAAAAGTTTGATTTTCTTGAAAATGGCTCTAACAATTTTGATTAAAATGCTATATGTTTGAGACATTTTTATGAAAAATGAAATGTATATATCTTGAATTTTTGGCTGTAGCCCATGAAGTCCTATTTACTCTGGATGACTTTTGTATAACTGGTAAACCGTAAGAGATAGAGTAAATCTTACTATACAAAGAATGTGGATCTTGCTAAAACACAGTTTATGTTAAAATAATTTTCTTACAGTGCACCGTTTCGGAGATATTCCTCGTTATTTCTATAAGTTTTGGAGAACTTATATTTCTGTCAAATGGAGCATCACTATTCATTTTTTATATGTTAACTGTGCAAAGAGAACGGAATTGGAATGCTTTAGAGGATTTTACTAACGCACAAAGCCTACTGTATTCCCATATTCCCGTTGCACATGCAAGAAAACGAGCAATAAGATAATTTCTGCAAATGTTTATCTCAACTATCAGGAAGAAGATATAGGAATAAGAGTTTGTAAGAATGGTTAGTACAAGAGTAGAGAAAGTCATGAATGCAACACATCAGATATTTTACGGTATATTACTTTCTCCACTAGTATAGTAAAGTAGAGGAAGTAGTGTATTCCACCCAAAAAAATTGGATGTCAAAATTTCACCGGAAATATATATTTTGAGGCCCCCCAAATCCCAAAAAGACGTTTTCGCAAAAAGGGCCGCGCGCGCGTATGTGTGTGTGTGTGTGTGTGTGTGTGTGTGTGTGTGTGTGTGTGTGTGTGTGTGTGTGTGTGTGTGTGTGTGTGTGTGTGAGCGTGTTTGTCAGGCTTTGGACAGCATAATCAAAAAAGAAAAGTCGGCTGAAAACCAAAGTTGGTATTTAGATTTAACATTTTTTAAGGATACCCATCTGTGTAAAAAGGCTCAAAATTTAAAAAACTGTCAAAAATGGATTTTTCTTGTATCAAATATTTTAAATCTTCTGCTTTATTTTGATATGCTTTTTATAGCCTTACGGCCTTTTTAACTATGTCACGTGGCCGCCTAACTGATTGCTAAGTGGTCATGTCCATTTAAACCCATACAGTTCCATTATCCTTGCTATGACTTCAAACTTAGTTTTTCCATGCTTTTATTTTTAACACTATTTGCTGTTTAAAATGCTCCACACGATGCAATTTTCAGTACTTATGCATGGAATTTGGTGTATCTGCTTAGAAATAACATTAAAAAGAAATTATGCGATAATTTTTTCATAACGTGAATGACTACTGAGTAATTAAATATTAAAGTTTACATTTCGTCATTTAAATGAAAACAATAATGAATTTAAACTTTAAAATTTATTTTATCCAAACTAATAACAAGATTAACAAATGATCTCATCAATTTGCTAACATTCTATTACAGGACATAACTGAAAATTATTAAGTTTTTCAAATCAAAATTGCATCATGGGGAACCATTTATACAAATATTTAAAAAATATATAATAAAATATTAATATGTTAGCAACTAATCTGATTAAATCTATGAAATTTATCACAGTTACTTCTCACTATACAGTGATTGTTGTGTTAAAATTTCAAATCAATCCAATGAAAACTGTAGATTTTCAAAATTTCACAGAAGGGTATCCTTAAGGATGGACACGAAGATTTTGAAGAAAATCCCTCCTCCCTCAACTACCCTTTACAGAGACAATTTTTCAAAAATTTAGATTTTCTCAAAAATTACTCTTGGTTTAGATTCAATTGCCATATGTTTAAGATATTCTTGTGATAAATGTATATTTTGAATTTTCTGGCTATAGCCCATGTATTCCTGTTTACTCTGGATGACTTCTGCATAACTGGTAGACCGTAAGAGATAGACCACATCTTACTGTAGAAAAAAATGTAGATCTTGCTAAAACACAATTTATCCCCAAATATATATATATATATTTTTTTTTTCTTCTTCTTCTTCTTCTTTTTCTTTGTGGAGTGAACCATTTCAGAGATATTCCTTGTTATTTGTGTAAGTTTTGGAAAATAAACTTTCGTCAAATAGAACATTGCTGTTCATTTTGTTATATTCACCGTGCAAAGAGAATGGAATTTGAAAGCTTTAAAAGAGTTGACTATCGCTCAAAGCCTACTGTATTCCTACGATCCCTATTATATCCAATAGTATAATCTCTGCAAATGTTTATCTCGACTAACATGGAGAAGATATTTGAGTAATAGTTTGTAAGAATGGTTAGTACAAGAGTAGAAAAAGTCATATGAGTGCAACACATCATATTTTCTACCATGAAAATGAGTGAGGAATCTATGTACCTCGTGTTATGTTTTATACTATCAATTATAGTAAGCATACTACGCTTTAAGACAGTGAAACATTTTCAGTCACACGAACTAATGCTTTGCAAGGAACGTGAATCTTAAAGCCGCACCAGCCCGGCCGATCTAAACCAATTCCGGGTTCGACTTGAAACCGAGACTGTGTTACCCTTTACCATAAATGTAAAGCTAAATGAACAACGAAGAGGCCCTCGTATGTAGGCCGGGCTTTTAGGCAAGTACTACCAATCCTAGTAGGGAAGGATAAGGGAAGGAGATCATAAGGGCGACGATGCGGATGACGACTGGCGCACGCATGGACGGGTTCATATCGTTTCTAGTTCGAATACTTCCGATTTCATCAATACAAGCCCCTCACCGCCGGCGGTCCACACCAAGGGATCAAGGGGAGGCGTGTCTTGACCAAGCTGTTCCTGAACAACTCCAGGGAAGACATCCAATGCCACCCAACCTCACTCATACAAGGTTCCCACACACAGCAGTCACCATCAAAGGCCTATTGTGGAGGCGAACCCTGACTGGGCTGTCCCAGAACGACTCCGGGGGAGACATCCAATCCTCTCGACCCCACACGTACAAGGCCCCTCACCATATCACGGACCCCTTTCGAGGCAAGTCCTGATTGCAGTAAACCGCGACATCAGAGAAGAAACCTTTACAGAGTGTAGAGCCACCGTCCGCCAGAGCCCGCCGAATATTATTTCTGGTCCTTCGGCCCTGAAATAGATGAGAACGGAATGATGGGAACAGGAAATGCTGGACAGGAAAGCCGTGGTATGTGGTTGAGGAGCCTAGTATTTGCTTAAGTGCTAAGGGGAAACCACGGAAAACCGCAAGTCGGCGTGCGCGTCCGGTGCGATGGAACCCCCGACTACCGAATGAGGATCACAGGCGCAACCAGCTCCGTCACCTCGCTTGGTTTTATTTATCGCAGTCGACACATTATTTGATAACAAAATTCTAGAGGAGTGTTAAATAATTATGCTACTTTTTTGTGCGTATAGAATTCACTGTTTTTGTGGGATAAAAAAAGAGACAAATAAATTTGTTTGTCATGCCTGAGCTGCGCTGGAATTCGTCCTTCGTCCTGCTTTTAGAAGTATAATGCCTTGTAGATGTCTTAACAATAGTCATACACAGGTTTCGACTCACTCATGCACTAGATTTCTATAGTCCTCCTCTACCAATCAACAACCGGAAACAAGTTTCTTCCAATATAACAGTTACCATGTCACTGGATCAAAGTTCAACCAAACATCACAAACAGCGACGTTACCAACTTTCTAGCCAATTGCTATGAGGCACAGCAATCAATTTCATAAACAGCTTGTGGTTCCAATATTCATTGGTTCCTCAAGCTGGCATGGTAAAATATATCACCGACGGACTGTTTAGCTGTCATAATTAGGCCTTTGGGGGTTATCCGTACCAGGGTAAAAAGCAAGCTGGGAAATCATTTGCGACAGCGTGCGATGAAATTGGCACGCTATTATTGGTTAAACGTTGCGCGTTAATGTGATTGTCCTCAGAATACAACTTCAGAGGGTCAGTGTGGGAAATATAGAAATCTGTGATTCTCTTGCGCATGACACTTTTTGATCCCGAAAAAGATATGCATGGTTTAAATAGTTCCTGCAATAGTAAAATGAATAGATACATTACGGACGCTGACACCAGTCAGCTGCCGATTGCATTGTTATGTTTAGACGCGCGGGAACTTGCGAATCTTAGTGGTCATTATTATACGCTTTGTTTATATTCATTCTAGCATCCTGTAACCCTTGCTTGTTATTTGTTCAATTGAAATATATAGAAACTTAGTATGAAACTCCCTTCACTTTCTGACACCGTGGACAATATACTATGGCTGACACATCTTTTAATGGCGGATGGTTTAACACAGCAGCCAATCAGAGGCTTGCCACTTCTTGCGGTGTCGTATAGTTAGGCACATTGTGAAGTCACGCCTTGAAGTTCTACTAAGGTTTAAAAATACCAAACGGGAGCTTAAAGTTATACCGGATTTTCTGTGGAATTTAGATACTGGAACAATGTACCGTTAGGGTACTCCACATTTAAGTACCCAACACGTTATAGGTATTTCAGTAAGGTCCACAATATTCCAATGTATGGTATTGGCAATTCGGAAATGAGGAGAGACATAATTTCACAGCTACAGCCAAATGCACGGGAATCTGTCGATGCTTTTAGTTTCCTATAGTGTTTCTCTTTATTTAATGTTGGCGGAAATTCCCTTTCATCTGTTTTTCACAACATCGCTGGTTGAACCAATCTCTTATCCGTTGAATTCAAGTCCAGAGCAGACGCACTATTATATGAACAAAGATGAGGAGTACGTGAGCGGCTAAAGGGGTGGAGTAGAGAAATATTTCACCACACTGGTTCATCGGCATGTTTTTGCCACGACGACCTACATCAGTCTCTTGGTGTGATGTCAAATGTCTTGCACTTGAATATTAACCTATGAACACAAGTCGGTTTCCCGTCCAAGAGGAAAGGAAAATGGGGAGTGCGACAAACAGTAAATGGTTTGCTAGACATGACGGGGAGCGGGCTGAGCGTGTCAAAGGCGACCTAGTATTTTCTTACCAACATAAACCACGGCTCATTTTATTGACAAATTCTATGCACTCCAGTGAACACGTTGACGTTTATACCTTAAGCAAGCAGGCGAGTTGTAGAAGTCGGCCAATGTCACGGCTTCGTGACATTCGAGGAAGATGGGTAGCTCTAGATGGTCTTCAGAGTAACATGTAGTGGTTGCGTTTCAGCTATTTTAAAATTCGTGATAGTTTAAACCCATGAAGTGAGAGCCATTCTGAAAATTGGATTCCAATAAATTGTTGGTAAATGGCAATGTTAATTCTGGTAATAGAATCAAAAAACTCCTATATCTCCTGTGGCTATATGCAATGAAAAGTACAAAGTTTGGGCTGTGTAGTTAATATTCCATTGTCAAACTCATTGCATGTAAACATATCAGACCCTTTCATGGTATATTCAAAGAACACTATTGACAGGTATTATGCGCTGAGGATTGTTTACAAACAAAAGTGGTTGTGTTCACTGGACATTACCCCAATTGATTTCCTTTAATACGCTAAAATGAACTGCAAGTTTATAAAACATTACTGATTCCAAAAAGGATTTCGTCGCCGCTGGTGAGAACGACGGTTTCTTGTAGCCTTTTATGCCAAATGCTGTTGTAATTTTTGCCGTTTTAGTTTTTCTTCTGCAAATGTGATGGTATTTGTAAAATTTCCTAATGTACAGAGGAGTAAATGGCTGCTTAAAATTCCTTGCAGCATTCAACACGTTGTTTTAAGAGCGTCGATTGGCAAAACTTACAACTTAGGCTGTTTCATTTATGATTGCGTCCGGGCCTCAAGGAATGTTCTCGAATAAATACTTTTGCTATCGAAATGAGCATGAGGGACTTACGGAACGCTGAGTGGAAGGGGTATTCGCGCATTTGTAGTCATTTCTGATATTTCACACATTTTGCACATCTGTTGACGTGAATTGGCAATATTAGCTGCAAATGTGTTAATCAGTTCCCAAATTCTAAAAATTATTTAAACATTTTTTAGCATTTAAACTCCTTCTCCTGATACACTTTTTAAGTTATCAGAGAGAAAATATGTATGCCAATTTGAGCATGTTTTGAAGTTGTTATTACAAACAAATGCATTTCGTCACTAGCCTCATTCAGTTTTTACAAATATATAATTTTTCCATAAGTCAAAAGGCACAATTGAATAAAAATTAGCTATTTAAACAATTCATTTCAAAGGAAATTTATTTGAAAAATTATTTTCTAGCTCAGCATGGAACATGAATGTCAGCTGTTGCTTAAAATGTTCGATATGTGCATCGTAAGAAGCACTTTTTGTGAAATAGCTTAAAATTGTGTCTAAACACATTATCTAGGGACGATATGCATCAGTGCACCAAACTCCGCAACCGTATTTTCTTTACTGACATGATGAGATGAAATAAAATAGAGAATCGCAGTAGAATAATAAATGATTTGGAAAATTTACAGTTCGGTCGTCTTAAAGCCAAATGTTACAAGTTGCACAGGGAATACTGAGTATTATGTATTCGAACTCCAGTAAAACGGTACATACAGGTTAGCACACATGATTTACCCAATTTTCATAATAATTTATTTAGAAATGTACGAGGCCTAGATTATTGAAATGTATACCAATATATCAATTTCTTAATTCCATTTAGTTCACCGAGCGAATATCCTAGTGCGTCTGTTTGATAGCTAGGCAACTAGGTATGAAACATGGCTGTATTGCTAGAAGCACTGTACAAAGATATTTCCTTTTACGATATCATAAGGAAGGCTATATGCGATTACTACTCGAAATTTACGGTCACAAAATGTCTCTGGAAAAATAGAAGAAAAAGTAAGAAAGATAAAAACACGTAAGGCAATCTTATGTCCGACTTCCCAGGATATTGACTGAATGGATAAGCAAATAACTTGATATACCACAATGGACGTCACAAAGAGCTGCATAAACGTCTGAAAACGAAAGCATATCCTTCGGAGTGCATCAAGCCCTGTGACATATGCGTTGCCGAGGATATTTGAGCGAAGATGGGGTTGGACAGTGGTGGTAGTTTTGTAGCGTCTCGCGAGGAATATCGAACACTTGTAGATTCAGAATTTGGCGAGTGTCTCTTTTCTTTGATACTTATGCTTGAATACTCTAAGCCTCGTAATAAATGACAATGAAATCGGTTAAATCGTGTGTGCTAATCCTGTATTATGGAAGCACTTATGAGTGTTCTACATTACATTGACTCTGTTGCTGCTAGTAGAAAAATCAAGTAATCACATTCTGGCGTACCAACATTGACCAAAGTTTGCAAATTCTTTTCGAGATTTTAAGCTGTTAATTAATTACCCACCTCTGTGACAAAGTACGCTGTGGTCTCTCTGCATTTTAAAGCGTTTCTCCACAAATCTATGGAATCTACCTCGGGCTTGAGGGAAAACATCAATAGTCCTCACGTACTTCTATACTTCACTCGTAAAATAAAGCACGTTAAAACTAACCTAAACCTGAATGGTACATTTAGGATTTAATTCCTTTTCTGGCACGGTAGCTTAGCTTGCCGTGTTGTACATCTATGTTGCTTGAATCACTTGAAAAGTATGGAGAAAACCAAATTCTAAAGAATACTGCACCTTTTTTTATTCTCGATTGGAGCTTATTGCTTATCTTGTGCATTTCGAGATTGTAAATGAAGGTATCTATCTTCGAGAGTGTAAGATGGAAAAAAAGAACCATACTACCTCAATCCAGCACATAAATCTAAAAGCTCCAATCGCAGCGGGAACCGGAATCAAACCTGAGATGCCCTGGATATTGGCCAAGCGTCTTATCACGACGTACGTTTTAGCCTTGCTAAGCTGTAGTTTGATTTAAAACGCTTCTATGTCGCATGCACCAATGACACTGAAACTCAATATCCGCGAACATATAGTTCTGAAAATGTCTCATTCTTTCGTTATGCACCTAACACGCATGTGAGGCAGAACAAAGTTTCTCTAGATTCAGACACTTTAGGTCAATATAGGGGGTGATTCATTGGGAATATATCTCGTAATCTGGTGCAATGATTTGGAAGCAAGTGTGCCGTATTCATCTAAATTATTTAGGTTAGTAATTCATCTATGCAGTCATTTATATTTTCATAATGTAAGTATTTATGTATACATATGATGCAAATAATTTGTGAGCAAAGGTACCCTATGTACATGAGAAATGCTTATTTCGAAATGATAAAGCTTGTGCATGATAATTTACTTTAAGTATATTGTAACAAAGACGACAAAATAATCCGGTTATTTGTCTAACACTCATATATAGTTCTCTTCTCGTCGTTAACACAGTCTACATTTTTTCGGGGTAGACAGAAAGTTGTGTGCTAAGGTTACAAGAAGACTCCAGCTGTGAGTTGTAATATCACAAAGGACTGTAGACCGTGATAATGTCTTGGAAGAAAACTGCGAATTTGTGCAAAAGTTCTGAAGGAGAATAATGTGACAGAATAATGAAGTAATTGGATTGCACTTTTATAAGTTGTCACAATAGTGCATTCAGATCAAATGGACGATATTTTATTACACTTCTGACTGTCACTCTTACCACCTTCAAAGTGTCAAAAGTTTCAATGCCGTTCTTTTACAAGGAAGGAAAGCTGCTCCGTTATCTGGTTGCTCTTCAGCCTGAATATAAATTCACAGGTTCCGCTCTCATATATTTTCATAAAAATATCAGTAAATACCAAAAATGTAGTTAATTTCATACACACAGAACAGATCACCTTCATCTGAAGCAGCACAACAAACATCGAGTCTATGTGCTTCGTACGAAGGAGTTGATAGCAGCGCACAATGTTAAGAGGACCGATAATTGCTGATAGTACACGGGTTTTAGCCTTGGAGCGCGAGTCTTCTCCAACACTTCAAGCCATGCACCGCATATAGCACCGGTCCAATTTGGTTGCGGCTATTAACAAATTTGCAAGAATATTTTAGATTTTACTATTTTACTATTTTACATTTTACTATTTATGGACTAAGAAGTAGCAGAATACCCCAATTCTATGGAGAATTTAAGAGTAGTTTTCATCACCGATAGGTTCACTCTTTTTTTTTTTTTTTTTTTTTTTTTTTCACTGAACATCAGGGCTGCAGACAAAGGGTGTAGTTGTAGCTAATAGCACTGAATTATTCTGATTTGTTAGCCCTCATTTTAATGAAAAAAATTAAATTTTACTCTTATGTTCCAGCTTTTAGAACAAAAGACTATTTTTTTCCAATATGTAAAACCCAACACTCATCCTTACGTACCTATTTTATAAACCCTCTCTTCAGGATATCAAATGGTAATACAATATTACAGTCAACTCTTATACCATCATGTTGACAAAGTATTTGGGCAAGGATTTCTTATTATAGTTTTAAATATGTTAGGTATAATTTTGAAAAATATATACTACATTGTTCTTCTAGATGTCGAAAGCGTATCACAAATTTTGCTGTATAGATAGTTATAACCTTCGCAAAAGTTAAAGGCATATGGAGGCGGGCCGTACTGCAGACTCCAGCGAATCCTAAGCTTGCCCCTCCTACCAGTGTTGCTTAATGTGGTACGCGCATCTCACGCGCTCTTATGTACAGAACCTCAGGCCGTACACGCACTGCGCTTGGCAACAGCGCTCCGTTTGAGCATTGGCCAGCGTTCACATGCCTTTAACTTTTGCAAGCGGTATAGTGGAAACAGTCACTCGCATTCGATGGCTGGTAAAATATAAGGTTTGCAGTTAGGGTAACTAGATTTAAAGTTTAGTAAATACATTACCTTCTACTTTTAAAGATTCATAACATTCCTTGCAAATGAAGGCAACGAATGACTTGTATGCTATCATTGGAGCTATAAAGTTTCTGCGCAGAAGAGTAAACGATATCCCTGTATCTCAGTCCTGTTCCATTTAAGCATCCTACTCAACAATTTGAAATTACTTTTAGCATATTTCATAGCACAAACATTCTAATGCTGAGCAATAGGTGTACTTCTCTTCGCTTCCCCTTTGTGAGTTGGGTGTGGTTTCACTATACAGCGACAGTGTAAATAGAAAAGGAGTTCCTTGAACGGTGGGCATAGTCCACTTCAAAATTAGAACTGACATCGTATCTAGCGTGTTCACAGCAGTAAATCGTTCAGTTGGTTAGGCACTGGCGGATTTTTTTTTATAGTTTTTTTTTTTATGTGTGTCGACTGGCTTGTTCAATGGCGACCAAACACCTCCCGCTCCGTGATAGGGCTGGTAAGTATTTTTGCGGATTCCTGGGTGATGCCGGTGTCAAACAGTTCATGTTCCACACGCCTATAAGGGGTGTCTGCTTCTGGCGCCTCTTGAAATAAAGCCTGAAAATGATCCGCTATAAGCTGGAGCTGGGCGCGCGTTCCCACATGGGCAGTTCCAGTGTGCGCGTCCCGTATTGTTTGAGGATATCTTCCATGTCCCTTCTGCCGCTCCTTTGCGAAATAATAAAATGAGTTCTGTTCCGCTTCATGCATGGATTTCACTTTGGCTCGAACTTTATGTCCTTCCAACTGGTGTAAGTGTTTTAATTTGATGATTTCTTTTACTTTTTTTATCTCCGTCTGCACCTCATAGCCCTCCCTTTGCTTCAGATGCAGCCCCCACAGCGCCTCATTGTAAAAATGTAGTAGCTGCTTCTTGGCCTGTGCCCTCACAATACCCATGGATTTAAATAGGGAGCAAATCGCTGGTTTTGCCGTGTTCACCCACCAAAAACTCTTCCGAGTTGAACTTCTAAAGGCCGACTGTAACTGAAGCCATTTGATTTGAAATTGTTCCCTAATGTCTGTGTCCTCCAGCAGAGAATTATTGAATTTCCAGTAGCCACGGCCGGCCGTCTCATGCCTTATTTCATTTATTTGCAATTGACATAGCACTGCATGATGGTCGCTAAAAGCCACCGGAATGACCCAAATTCGATGGACATTTGGAGCCATTCCGGGAGATAAATACTGTCGATCAATGCGTGAGGCAGAAGTGTTGCGGATAAAAGTGAATTCCACTTCATTCCCATGCTTGATCTCCCATACGTCAAGCAGTTGCAACTGTGACACTAGGTGTTGTAGCATGATGCTAAAATTCGTAGCACCTTTTTGATCCTTCGCCTGCAGCGTGCAATTGAAGTCGCCTGCTAGCAGAAGTTCCTTGCCTTGTAGCAAATGCGGGGTTACATCGGTTTGAAAGAAACGCTCTCTCTCGCGTCTATTCTGTGTCCCAGCTGGAGCATATATGTTAACTAGGACGGTCTCTTCCAAAGTAGCGGAGAGGACCCGGCCGTCGGGATCCATCTAAAAATTCTGCAGGGGAAGTCACTTCCTGTACACTATTGCCGTTCCTCTGCCGTTTAAACCTAGGTTAACTTTATAGTCGTAATTGTAAAGAGCATCCAAGTTGTAAGTATTTACTTCTTGGAGAAAGCATATGTCAATGTTGTTCACCTGGAGGAAACTATTAAGCAGTTTTTGGGTTACTAGATTTCTGCACCCATTCACATTCACTGTTGCCACCGTTCGTAGATAGATCATGACGAAAGCGACTGTCGCAAAGATAGTGTAACTCGGGCGTCTACGTTCTTGGCCTCGTGCATTGCTACTAGTGTGCTACTGTTCGGTCTCTGGATGTCTAGCTGTGGTTATCTGTGCCGGAGGATTTCCCCTAAGCCTTGGGTCACATGAGGACACCTGGGGCTTCCGTGTCACCTGAAGTAGGATCGGCGACTCTGCTTCTGTAGCCCTCGCATCAGGTTGAGAGGGATGGGATCCACCAGCCATCTCTGCACGCCGATAAATTGCGACTGCTTCAGCTGACCTTGGTTGGTCCTCTTGGGATCTGTGTGGCCGTTCGATTACTTGCGGTCGAGTATCACTCGCAGATGGTCGCGCCGCTACGGTGGTGCCGGGGGTGTCCTCCCGGTAATGGGAGTCGTCTCCTATCTCCACCGCTGGGCACCTCACACGTTGTTGTAACTGTGCTGCTTCGCAATCACTCTGGGGATTGTTTCCCGCGTCCCTCCTTGCAGGTAGAACCTCACCGGTGTTCCTGTCACCTCCCTCCTCCAGGATACTGCTGCCAATCAATGCTGAGGCAGGCTCTTGTGTCAGTAATCCAGCCGTATCTACTGTGTCTGTGGGCGGGACTTGTAATTGACGTGCCTCCTCATGGGCTCCTTCCACAACTTCCTCCAGCTCCATTTGGTTATTCCAGGATGGTTCTTCCTTATGGGCTTTGCTTGTCTTCGCCCGCTTGGCCCGTTTCTCTTCTGCTGCAGCTGTCTCCGTCACAAGTGGACCCACCTCGGGTGGTATTATCTCCTCCGGATTGGCCAGATGTACTCGTTTGCCTGTGGTATCTCGAACTATGGAGGCATACTCCCTTTGCGGTGCAGACCTTGCTGCTTCCTGTTGACTGTCATTCACCCGGGACGTTTGCCTGTTTTCATCCGTAGGATGCGCTCCCTCACTCTGCGTGTCCACTACCACCTTCGTCGGTTCTGTTTCGTTTCTCCGTCCAGTCGCCACTGGGCGTGTTGCGGTCGGACGGTGGGGGCAAAATTCCTTTAGTTGTGCCGTGCTACTGCAGACGTAGCAGGATCTGGGTTGGCCGGCGTAGGACACCGATAATCTGTAGCTGCCAATGATGATAAAACTAGGGATGTTCGTCTTCAGTTGCATCTTTACCGCCCGTACCCCATTAAACTCCGGGACGCGATATTGTCGGCTCCATTGTTCCTTCCGGACGTCATATACCGTTCCGTAACGCTGCAACGCTGCTTTTAAGACCTCTGCCGGGAGCTCTGGGGGTACATCAAACACTCGGACATTGACAGCACCGGTCGCGTGTTCGATAAGCACTTTAGTCATCTCACCATTCATATATGTGAAAGGTGTTTCCGCCGAGAAGGTATTGAGGGTTTTCTCCAGCAAGAGTGCTGATATTAATTTAACATAAATTGCCCGTTCACTTGCAATTAACTGTATTGTATCCACTTGTTCCGCATTTAACCGTAATGTATCTGCTATGAAATCATGCACTTCATATGCCGACGGTCGCGTTGCACTTAAAGCAAACTTGATCCTGAGGGTATTTTTCCTCGCGTACATTTCCATTTCTTTTCACTGTTAAATTTAGCTGATCTACTCACTTTAAATTCCTACACTTGGTGATCGATAATATCACTCACAGTGTGGTATATGTCTTTCTTGCGCTCACTCACTATCACGCCACACACGCAGTAGACAAAACAACCGGTTCTCCTGGTACGTCCGCTCTGTCCCAGCGCACGGGCTTGACTATCCGATTGACTCCAAGTTTGCGGGTTCAAATCCTGGGCAGAGCGATGGTTTTTAAGTGTGCTTAAAAGTGACAGCTACATGTCTGCAGATTTACTGGCATGTAGAAGAAATCCTGCGGGAACAACTTCCGGCACACTTGCGGTGCTGATATGCTCTTGGCAATCGTCAGCGTCGTTTACAAACAAAAAAATGTTTACAGCAGTGAAACAGAACCAGCTACTAAGATGTGATTTACTGCACGTGGGGAAGGTATTCTCAGGTCTCCTGTTGGGTAAAGATGAATATTGCGACATTGGTCATACAACAATATACGGACGAGAGGGAGACCGGCGGCCTGGAGAGGTTGTGTGTGTGCGTGGCCGTGGCGACGCGATAACAACAAAAGGGGTCGAAAAGCATCTCGTTTATTCTCGCTGAGTTACTGTGCACGTGTGCATGGAAAGATCTCAAAAGGTGGCGTGACATCGGCTCAAGTATAAATAGGACACAGACAGCGCAATCAGAGATAGCAGTTTAGTTAGTGATGGAGTTGTAGTCGTGAGTTTAGCTGTGTAAGTCGTCGTGTACGGCTAGTTTTTAGTTACTATAGTGAGTCGGTCAGCCTATCACTGAGTACGTATGTGCCGTCGAGTAACTGTATCGTAATGATCAATATATAAGAGACAGAGAAACTGGAAAAATACATTGAAGGACTGAGAAAGGTTATCAGAAGAAACAACTGTGAATGGTAATAGCAGAACATACCATAAACTGCGTTAACAACGAGAAGAAAACTGAACGTTTGTAGTAAAATTAAAGGACAATAAAGTGATAGAAGAGTAACCGAATTTTGGATTTTGCTGCTTTGTTACCGTGTGAATTGCCTCTTACTTAGTGGAAGTGGGCTAGCAACCAACTTTATTCTAGCCAATAAAGGATGTGACGGTCTAGCTTGCGCAATCGTTTTTGAACAGTGAAAGATTGAAACGAAAGATTGGGTGCCAGTGTATCATATTGTGATGAGATATTACTGGAATCTTCAGTTCTCATAGCTCTATACACAGAGTTCGTACAGCCGCTAAAAATTTAATTATCATAGCTCCAATGATGATTTCAATTCACGATGAATAAATCGGTTTTCTTTTATCACCTGTCAATTTCTTTTATACCTAATATGTGTCCTTTTTGTAATCACCATTAATATCACTATCCTCATCACTATTTTCCATTCCATTATCTTCAGTTATAATTCTTTCAGTTCTTTCTCCTATCTTTCGTCACTTTCTGTTACTCTTGTTGAGACGTTGTTTACTTTCTCTTTTTCTGGGAGAACCAACCACTTTATGTTTTTACTCTTCTTGCAAAACTATGCGCACAGTACTGTGTGAGTCGCTAGGGGCTCCATAAGCTCTTTCTTGTAATTTTTGGATTTTTTTGAAAAGCTCAGTAGGGTACCAAGCCACAATTGTTAGCAACCACCTACAAGTACTCTGTGAAGTGGTTTTCCTTGTAACTTTGAAATTCAGGGATATATTATCAAAAAGTTAACTCAACACGATTTGCACACTAACACCCGTATGACAATACTTTATAATGAACTGTACTCAGGCGATTCATGCTGCATATTGCATCAAGTAGCACCAGTCATAAGTTCGCTGACCACAGGGGAGAGAAGAATATATAACTGTTTTCTAGATCAAGGTCACTGTTCAAGAACGAATGTGCGAGCTATACGTGGTGAGTATTGCGATATTTTTAGTCGTGGTGTCTGCCTAATTTTATAGTAAGCGAGAGGAAAGGTAAAAGAGGTATTACAACGCCACACATGTGTGTATACCATTTTAAAATTAGTGACATTTCAACTACGATGTTTACGACAGTAAAGTGAAACTAATTCCTAGCACGTGATTTACTCCACGTGAGGAAGATGAATCAATTCCTATTGGATGAAAGCGAGGTGAATACGAACTCTACTACAGCCAATGTGGAGTTTTGCGGTGTTCTTAGTTGCGATGTCAGGGTAATTTTAAAATGTACTATACGCCGCAAAACAAAACAGAGGGATGGGTTAAATCTTGTATTCTCTCCAGGGGCAACCCCGCTTTAAGATATGAAGCTATTCATTGTCCTTAATGCGATGCTTTATCCCCTTCCGTATCACTTCATACTGAAAAGAGGGGAAAACTTTTCTTCTGGATTTTATCTATTTGATTCCTTCACCCTAATATTCCGATAAACATTCATTTTTCTTTTATTTGCTTCTATTTGCATGTTCTGGGACAATCGAAGATCGGCGCTTTTGTTGTTCCCCCTTCTCTAGGGTGAAAAGTTTGGGGAACTGCAAGGGGTGGTGGAACGTGAGTGTATGCGTATAGAGAGGTCAACTGCCGTTAACCGCACAAGATAGCAAGAGCAGGGATGCTCTTTATTGAACCTGCACGTTAACACGGGGAAGGAAGAGAAGATGATAACGGGATAGGGATGACGTACTACTTTGTGCAGAACGTTAATTATTCTGGAAGTAATTAAGCGAGTGGCGAGGGGAATGAGGGACTCTGACCACGCTAAATTGCTCATTAGATAGTCCACTTTTATAAGCTCAAACTTAATGTATCAGATTTCTTCCAAATTTATCTCTGTAGATTGCCACTCCAACCGTAAATCCTATATACGCTTCGTGCTTCCTTATTTCTCACTTTAGCAGTTTATTTACATTAGTGATCTTCTTCCAGACATTGGATTTAGGGTGAGGGCGCACAAAGGTTCAAAATAGAGGTGGTCAGTTCGATTTATGAGATAAACCTCTGCCAAAAACGAACTACTCAATATGTACAACTATTAGTTATTATTAAATTGCTGTTAACTATAACTCAAAACTCAATTACTTAGAAAACAGGCGTTCAACAGTAGCATAGAAGTTGAGAAGCTATTCCGAACTGCACATCAATAACCAAAGGAACCAGGAGTCATATTAAGTGCGTGCAAGAAAGGCTTTTCAACTAGTCCAACCTGCCTAAGGTATAATCGGATCTTAATTCATTTTGGACAGGCTGCCTCAACTCCATCCAAGTCAGCTAAAGTACAACCTCGATAACCTATGGGTGGACTGGCTTGTTTGATTAAGTTGACTTTTAGTGTTGTATATGGTTTAGTAGTTCGGCTGTGCCTAATTTTGTATTGCTATGCGACTAGTATTAACATATGAAGGAAATTTCACAATTAAAGTTTTCAAAATAAAAAATTGCGAGCTGAAACTAAACGAACTCTCTTACCAAAGGAGTTTCTTACTTAAACACTATTCCTACAGACATGGAGGTCGGTTATAGGAAATTATATGTATATGTAGGGATATATGCGTTTGAACGAATATTGTCCTACCTAAGTCTATAAGTATGATCAATACTTCACAAAATTCAGTGAAACCTAGCTGGTTTAACAGATCCCAGACACAATCCCTATGACTTAGGCAACAACGAATGAGCAAGCTCAGTTTCATTGCTTGTTGCAGAATGATTAAAGGAATGATTTAAGTGGAATTCGTGCTCGTCTGATTCATTGTGTCTCAGTTCTGTAATGGGGCGTATTGCGTGTAATTTCTGAATTTCTTCTCGTTGTAAGATCAGGATATAAAGTTAAAATATAAGACTCTAATGGAGGAAAAATGTTATCCTAAAAGTATGCATACTATGGCGTTCAAGAATGATCTGAATTAAATCAACGTAACCGATTAAAGGTTTTCTTTTATACCTTTTATGCTGTCCAGGTGTTTTCGCTTATGTTGATAACATAAGCATAAGCTAAACCTAATCCTCCAGGTTCGAGTTTAGCTGCTATCCAGTTCCATTACAACATTCCCGTTCTAAAAATATTTAGGTGACGTTAAATGCAATAAAAGAAAAAGACAAGCAGAATGGATATCTATGGACACTGTCTGAAACGTTCCCTTAAAATAACTGTCGTCTTTCGCAGCAAACGAGAATGTCCCACATTATCATACGAGAGACTACAAAAGCACTCAAGTTAAACCCTTTAAAATTACTGTCGTGCAAGAAATAAAGCCTGAATTCCTACTGGCAGGAATGTATTCCATGAGTCAAATGCTGCTACCTTAAATCCGCCTTGTGCTTGGATGCACCCGTTCATTCTGATAATTGACAGTGTTAATTTTGTTGTTATAAAACAGTACGAGAAGACTGTTGCAGTCTTAGGAGAGAAGAGCAGCCGCTCTATCAGGTCTCTGGTTCCTTTTTATTATTCCTCTAAAATATTGAATCTAATAAACATAAAACGTATTAAAATGTCTGCAAAGTGCATGTATTGTATAGGTCTGCAGTTATTTCAACCTCTCATATGAAACAACGAAATGTAGCTTGTTGCTACAATGTTTAGCTGAGCTCGCTCCAAGTATCACCTGTCTATCACTCCTCCTGCATTATTTAGGTACTAGCACTGCCCAACGTTTGCGAAAGAGGGGAGGCTGGATTTACCTCCTTCCGCTATACGCGAGCTTTGTTACTCTTTAGCACACAGACGTGTATTGTGTTGTAGTGGTGGTTTGGTTTTATGGACGTTACGTTTGACTTACGAATGCACCTTTAAATCTTATGCGATTAACATCCGTTCATTAGTGACTTCCTTGGTACTGCCTATGCTTAAGAAGTATATCAATTGGCGACAAAGTCGAAGTGCATAGCCTTAGAGGATACACCAAGTGATCGCCACGTAATTCATAGCAATACAGACTTTTATTATAGTTCACTGTGGAGAAGCTCTGTTCACAAATAAATGTACAACTATACTCACTCTTATACAAACTTTTCTTGCAAATGTTATTTCTCTATCTACCTCACTTTAATCAACATAAGCGTTTTCACAGAGTATCTTGCTGTTACTTTTCTTCTAAGTGCAAGGAATACACTAGGCTTTAGGCGATAGTTAAATGTTTAAGTTCGGGTTTCTATGTAATACCTTTGAAATTCCTTCTCTTTATACGCCCAAGAGATAAAAAACGAATAATATATTCGTACTTGAGAAAAGTATAGGTACTGACAAATTCACACAAACACTAAAGAGTATGTTGGACATGGTTCACTAAAAAAAGCCGTAATATTTATATAGGTGTAAACTCTGTGGCAGTTACCAGCCTAAAATATAGTTTGTTGAGGCATTGGATTTGGCAATGTTCATCCCACAGTTGGCCCATAGAGCGTAAGTTATGAACCAAACTAAACTAACGCTGCAGTTAAAAAATTATGTAAAATGTTTATATATACTCTTGGTATTAAGCTTATGGATTTGTAACTGTTGCGAATTTTCTCCGAATCATATTTAACAGGTCGCAACAGATGATTTCAATAAAACAATCGCTTTTCTCGTAAACCGCTATTTTATTATTTTAAACTTAGCATACTAAAAGACTAAACACTATACTCAAATCAAAATTCCTAAATCTACTCTTAGTAAGAATACTTGCTGGAGGAAAAGCTATAAACTTAAGAAAAGAACATTTGAATTTATTAAACAAAGAGTTCTCAGAGCTGAAAACCTGTATTTCTTATAGTTTTCGTGAAAACACTTTTTAAAGATGGAACATTGAAGATTCCGAAAGAGGAGTTTTAAATGTATATACCTGATGAATATACTTACTACTTTAGATATCTAAACAGATTTTGACTTGACTATAAATTCGGTGGAGAAAGGGCTATACGCACTACGCTGCGATAAAGTTTGGAAAATGTGTTCTCATAACAGTTTACCCCCACGTCCTTTTAACGCATGCCAGAGTATTAGCTTTATGTAAAACATCATCTCCTCAGGCTAAGTATCGTAAATGCTTCTAAAGTCCCACATCAAGAAACTCTAACGGTACTGGAATTTGAACATCAAGTTTGGTATACAATATAGACGGAATCTGTCAAGATGATGTAAACTGCATTTAGTTGCGCCTTAATTCAGCTGCCCAAAACACTTCTAATTCCATTTGCATCGTTTACACACAGCCTAGGAAGTTTTTGAAAGCTCTAGTAACGTGGCTACTGACTTAGCGAAGTTAAATTTAACAAATTGGGTTCATAGTGTATAGTAGACATCACAAATAGTCTGAGTAGTACAGTAAAATACGCGTAAGCGTACCAATCCTATTGGTTTCCTATAGCATTTTTTCTTCTTTAATTTCATGTCTGCGCAGAATCCTTATCATCTGTATTTCTGGGCGAGGCAATTCCTTATGGGCTTGAATCAAGTTCAAAACACACGCATTAGCCTGTGAAGGAAGGTCACACTTGGCAAAAGAGGAAGAATAGGCAACATTTTACCTGAATGGTTGGAAGGCATGCTTTGCGATGATTGTCCACACTATCCCTTGGACAAGTCCGTCTCGCATTGGTTTCATGTATAAATTCTGGCACTCACATTAACATATAAACACAGGTCAGTTTCAGGCTCAGAAGCAAGGGATGATTACAGAGTAAGACACACATTAAGTGGAATGCTAGAACATTGTAAAGTGTGTATAGTGGGCGCGACAGAGTTTATTTTCCTTACGAGAATAAACCACTATGGACCATATCGGTACGATTCTATGCATTCCAGTGTACGTATTAGCCTGCCGCACTTTACTTATTCTTGAATTGTACTGTTGTTTTAACTTTATGGCAGACTCAAAATTTAATGGCGGCTGATAGCTGATCATTACTATTCTATTTCCTGTTGTGCAAATATATTTTGGGCGCATATTATAGTTACATCTTTATAGTGCAATTTCACATCGTGTTAACTACCCAACAGCTTTTGATTGGATTTTGTGTTGAGCTGCCCACCATTAAATGTCAGAATTTGTGTTTTCTATATCAAATTGTAACTGCCTCCGTAGCGCAGTGGTAGCACGCCTGCCTCTGGTGTTCCATGCCCAGTACAGACGTGGGGAATCTTCCCCCGCTGGGAGGTCCGGCACGGCATGCACTAAGCCTCGTTAGGTCTCGGAGGGGCCAATTGATGAGCTACTTGTTGAAGTAGCGACCCTAGGACGCGAAGACCGTATAACTGGTCGGGAGGGCTCTGGGCGCTGAATACATCCCACCCTCCAGTACTGCACTCCACTCATGACGCCTGTAGTGGGCAGAGGTGGGTGACACAGCGGCCGGGCAGTAAGCCTTGGTCCGTAAGGGCTGTAGCGCTAGGGATTTATATCAAATTGTCGTGTAATAGAATGCTTTTGATTTGCGAATGACTCGGTTAGTTATTTTTCCTAGCAACATCTAGAGGATATACTTGCTCCTCTTTTAGCATTTAATATACCGGTAAATTTAGGTACCAGAAGACTTCTAGCCTCGCTCACCGTGCTAAAGAGTTAAGGTAGCTCGCATTGGTAGTTAAAAGCAAATTATGGAGCAATCAGGAGCTAAAATGATTCATGCCCAAGCCAACCCTTTAATTAAAAGGATTATTGGGTAATCTTCCTTCGTAGCGTTACAAGTCAATTCATATGATTCTCCTCGTATGTCCACGTGTGTGCGTGCCGTTGGAAAACTTGGTGTGGTACTAATTAGTTTATGTCTAAGCTGCTGTAAGTGTCAAGCTAATTACGCCTAATACCTTTCTGAATTCACATATAGAGATAAGAGAAGCTCCCTGCACGCAACCTGTAGACGTGTTGGTAACATAAGGTGTAATGAGAGGAAGGAAATCACGTACTGGTCGGTTTCTTTCGCATGTCATCCTAATAAGATTAGTGGCTTGAACGTGGAAATTCATAAGACCCGATCAGGGAGCATCCGCTGCACTAGCTCCTGCATGCCATGAAAGATGGCACAGATGTGCTACTTTAGAATTACATATGGCAGTTCACGCAGTACGTGCTATAAGGAATACTCGTCCTGAAGCCTATTCCCATCTTCTCAAAAGCATCTGGTTGTTTGTCTGCCAGTTACGGTTTCGTCTCTAAAGTTTGTTCCGCCGAAACTGCATTTCTTTAGTGTGCTAATACTTCAGCTTTACTCCAAAAATGTGTGAGGTAACGAGGCCTCAATTTTGACCTGAGGAATTGTTAAAACTATTCCTTGTCGCTTATTTTTTACATTCTCTACTTACATATAATAAGTATTGGAAATACCTGCATTTCACCCCAAAAGTTGATACCAAGGTTGCATAAGAAATACATATTTAGAGATTCTCGTAATAATAAAAAAGATTAGTAACAATAATAACAATAACAACACCAATAACAATAGTAATAATAGTAACAACAACAATAACAACAACAATAACAACAACAACAACAACAACAACAACAACAACAACAACAACAACAACAACAACAATAATAATAATAATAATAATAATAATAATAATAATAATAATAATAATAATAATAATAATAATAATAATAATAATAATAATAATAATAACGACGACAATAATAATAATAATAACAACAACAACAACAACAACAACAACAACAACAACAACAACAACAACAACAACAACAACAACAATAATAATAATAATAATAATAATAATAATAATAATAATAATAATAATAATAATAATAATAATAATAATAATAATAATAATAATAATAATAATAATAATAATAATAATAATAATAATAATAATAATAATAATAATAATAATAATAATAATAATAATAATAATAATAATAATAATAATAATAATAATAATAATAATAATAATAATAATAATAATAATAATAATAATAATAATAATAATAATAATAATAATAATAATAATAATAATAATAATAATAATAATAATAATAATAATAATAATAATAGTTATGATGAAGATGATGATGATGATGACGACGATGATATTTGTAGTTGTTGACAAAAATATCTTGGACTTTCTAAGAATAGCCTGTGAAATCCTGCTTACTTTGAATGACCTTTGTATAACCGAATAGTGCATCGTGTATAATGTTAAAGTACACCATTTATGTGAAATAAATATATACTTATGTGTGTTTTCATAGAACTACTAGGTTTTTAAAAGTCTATATTGAAAATTGTGTTTTTTATTTATGGATGCACTAACTGCTAGTGGTTCTCAGCGTCTCATTCTATATTGGGCGTGAAAAACCACTTAATTTTAATCATAAGCCCCTTTATCAGGCTTGAGTTTCTTTTACGTGACGTAAATCTACGACACGGGACCACCGGGTTTTCTTCCCTTTCTAAGCAAGCCATGCTGCGGCTTTTTACACCAAAATATATCTACCACCCTCCGCCAGGGTTGAACCCGCGACCTCAGGAACCAGAGGCTAGCATGTTACTCTATGCCTTTATATGTTGAGCTGCTTAATTATGAATCTTAATGTCCCAAATAAGATCTAGTGTCATACCACTGCTTAATAAAACTAATCAGAGCAGACATCTAATCATGGTGGAAGCTATTGTTGTGAGCTGAAGAGATGTCTATTGTGGTATTGTTTACCTTTACTGCAGGTGGTGACACTACATGGAATGAAGATGGAGCACCTGTGGAATGAGATAGCGGGGTAAACCGGAGAACGCGGAGGGAACCCACCGCTGCGTCGCTTTGTTCACCAAAACTCCTACATGCAGTCGCCTGGGATCGAACCCGCGACGCTTTGGTGAGAGGCGAATGGACTAACCCCTCGGCCGCTACTGTCGTATGAAGAGAAGTGAGCAAGTGGATATTTTATGGGCAAGAAGAATGCTAATTTTTGCTTTGTAGAAGGTATATAAGTTTTGTCTCAGCACATTGAAAACCTTGGTCATTCTTCGTGTTCCCAATAGCAGACAGGCAAGGAAGATTCTTTCCTCTAAGCTTTTCCGCACAAGTCAAGCCGACGTAGGCAGCTAAAGAGGCGGTTAACGTTAGGAATTTGTCGGGACAAGATTTTCTCACCCGTCACAATACAAAGCACTAGCATTCTTCTTACGTCACTGTGTCTTTAAACTACAAAATATGTACATTCCCTTATTTCTCAGCAGCTTCCAACTCTATGAGTGAGATGTATGCATTAAACGGATTTTACTTTTATTATACACTACAAACAGTGTACTTAGTTCTATGTCCCCTGGGTAATTGCGCGGTCTCTTAAAGCTTCCATGTAACGCTTTAAAGGTCGGACTGTAAACCTAGCCTCCTAGAAAATTGTAGCAAGAAGCTGATATGTTGCACTCACATGACTTTCTCTACTCCTGTACTAACTATTCATAAGATCTTCTTCGTGTCAGTCGAAATAAACATTTGCAGAAATTGTTTCTAGTATTCTTACAGGTGCAAGTTGAATGTGCAAATCCAGTAGTTGGATAGCTATCTTATTTTAGGGTTGTCATAAAGACACGCCTGCTAATAGATATGTACAAAAACACAATTTTATATATGAATGATAAAGGATAAAATATCGTATAAATATTTGACACATAAAGTGTAGTAATGTACAAAATTACTATATAATTTCGAATTAGGACGGCTAGCAATTTTAGAATTATTTATTTTATTTAGTTTAGAATACAGAAGATTGTGTAAACTATACAAAGAACCACGGATAATTTTGAACCAATATTTTCTAAAACACTTAATTGCAACCCAAAACGTTGGTAGAAGTTAACAGCAAATTTAGTAATTACTCCATCAGCACCAAAAAGTAGATCAATCACTTCCACATTTGAAACTTTGTATTTGTCTCTTAAACAAGGATTAAAAGGCTCAAAATGTGTTTTTTTTTCTCTTATTAAGTAGTCTACATTTCTCTCTTTTATGTATTTTTTCGTTTTTCAAATCGGATTGTAGCATCAAGAATTAGTCCCCAATTTTGTTGCTTGTCAATGACAATTACGTCTATTCGTTCATCAACATAAGCTTAGAAAATGTGTTGTTAACCTAAATATCGCCATTTCGAAACCATCACAATGTACACGTTTTAATAAATCGTAATTAATTATTCCTGGATATAAAAATCTTCTTATTAATATTTCCACAAACTAGTATGTATCTTCTAAACTTAAGTGAACCACAAATATGTATATATGTCAGCAAACAATAGGTATAATTACCAATTCCTTATAGCCTATCCTGAAAATCAAATGCCTTGTCATAGTCTACAATAGGCTTTGGGCGATAGTCAAATCTTTTAAAGCTGGTCGCTATATGAAGGCTTTAAAATTCCTTTCCCTTTGCGCAGCTAACATAAAAAGTGAGTTACGACATTCCATTTGAGAAAGGTATAAGTACTACAAACCCACACAAATATGAAGGAATATCTCCGAAATGGTTCGCTCCATAACAACAAAAAATTAAAAAAAAAAAAATAAAAATAAAAAAAAAATTAAAAAAAAAAAAAAAAAGAACATTTGAACATAAATTGTGTTTCAAAAATTCTACAGTTTTGTGTGGTCAGGTTTGGTCTATCTCTTACGGGTTGCCAATTGTGGAAAAGTCCTCCTAGCCCACAGCCAGAAAATTCAAAATACACGTTTAATTTGCCATAAAAATATCTTAAACATATGGTATTTTAAACTAAACCGTTAGAGCTATTTTCGAGAAAATCAAAATTTTGAAAAATTTTCAATGTAAAGGGTAGCTTAGGGTGGAAGAATTCTCTTCAATGTCTTCATGTCGTATCCTTGAAAGATGTTAAACCTAAGTACCAACTTTTCGTTTTTGAGTTCTGCTGTTCACAGACAGACACAAAACTGACAACATATGCGCAGGCGCGCGCGCGCGCGCGCACACACACACACACACACACACACACACACACACACACACACACACACACACACACACACACACACACACACACAGGGACCTTTTTCTAAAAATGCTTTTCTGGATTCAAGGAGCCTCGAGACATATTTCCGGTGAAATCTTGACATCGAATTTTTGAGTGCAATACAATACTTCCTCTTCTTACTATACGTAGAAGAAAAAGTTAAAAAAAATGTTTCTTTTCCCACAGTAAAGTACACAAACCAACCAAGTGAGGCCTCAGGAACCTCTAAAGACTAATCCAGTTTCAAAGGAGCAGGAAAAGTGGATTGTCTTCATGTGCACTAAATGTTTTTAAAGAGAGTAAAGGTAGAAAGGGTATTATTTGAGCTCTATTTTCTTGGGCTTTGATTTGTCGACACATTCTCACTTTCAGATTGTTCCACACGATGCACTTTTCGGTATAAATCAATGAAATTTTATAGAGATCCTTTCTAATAGCAGAATAAAAAGTAAAAAATGAGCTGAACTTCTGAAATTCTTATTTGTGGCGTTATTATACAGATACATTCATAGTGTGTAAATTTATTTAACCAATAATTGAATTCTTATATTTAAGATTAATTTTCAGCTGAACTATAAGGACCGCTAACAATATATACTTACAACTTATTTATGCGCTGCCGAAGAGTTTATTTGTAAAATACTGGCGTTTACAATTGCATTGTATGACGTGACACTTAAAACAGTACACAAATTAAAAAATAAAATAATACTTCAAAAAAATAATTTTAAAATATACACGAAATGTGATCTACATGTTGTATTAAAATGGTCCATCGTGGAATCTATGCAATGGCCTGGAAATTACATTAGGTTTCATATGACAGTGTGTTACTGACCACGACACAGTAGGAATATTTATTGACCGCGTTTTTAGGTCACCGTGCCTTTTGCTCTTGCATCGGCTTGAGAATGCACCACGTTAGACGCCGTCACTCTGCAAGTGTAATCTCTACATTTCAGTGTTCTTTACCAGTGTATCAAGCCCTGCCAGGACTCATAACAGGTAAGTGTGAATGCTAACTGAGCACCCCCACTAGGGGCACAACAGCGGGGCCCCTTACATATCAATTGGTCAATAAAACGCTTAGCCGCCGAAAGCTTTTTATGCAGCCTGGTGTAGCCGTTATTTGCCCTTAGCCCTCGCACCTGATGATGCCTCCCCTTCCCCGCACCGAAAGTCTCTACACCCAGGTTACGACCTCCTTCTTGTCAGTAGACCCGGGGTACGACACTACAGTATATCAAGCCTCAACTGCTGTATTAAAATTTCTAATGAATGGTCTTGAAATTTGGATACATTAAATTTCACGGATAGGCACATAAACTAGGGAAACTTCTAAAACGTAGTAGTATTACTTAAATAACACTATGGTGTAAAATAATAAAAACCGAAAAGGAACGACCTAATAAAACATTATTACCGCATTTTCCAGGTGAACATCAAAGCAGTGAGTTTCATATTACATATATCGATGAAAAATATTGTGACGTCACATCTGCTATGTATATGGTTTGCTAGTTTAGAGCATTAGCGGTGTGAGTGCAACAATATTACTCGAAACACTATAAAAGGTTACTGTTTTTGGAATACTGCAATACTGCTTCTCTAGTTGTAGTCCTAGATCAGGCAAAAATAAGAAAGTCAGTTCTTTCATCGGATTTCTTAATTCTGAAATGTCATCCAAGTGATAAAAATATGCAGTATCCTAAGATAACCAAAAAGTAGACCAAAACTGTAACTGAAACACGCTCCACAATGTTCACATCGTCCATAATTTATTGTAGATCAACTGAGAAGTCATTTTAATATAAGTGACTACGATGTCTATGTATAAAGTAGATTATATAATACAAATAAGCAATAAAATGAACTGTAACTAATAATTATTTTCTTGAGTAGGAAATTTATGTTTTGATAGTTCACCAAGCTGTAATGATGATGATGATAACGATGACGATCACGATGACGATGACGATGACGGTGACGATGACGATGACGATGACGATGACGGTGGTGGTGGTGGTGGTGATGATGGTGATGGCGATGGCGATGGCGATGGCGATGGCGATGATGATGATGATGATGATTTCTTTTTGCAATATTATTTTCGAAGTAAAAGAAATATTTTTAATAACGAAATCGAACGCATCATGCTAATTCTCAGCCGATGCGCCATTGTGCACAGCAGTGAAGGTACTGTAGCCGTGTACCTGTACAACTTCATTGCACAAACGCAAGTACCGTGCTGAAATCCAAATTAAGAGTCATTTTTATGACGTCTGGGAGAATCTTTTGCACAAGAAAACAGCATCTGATTTACCAAGATATTAAAACCTGTAGCCGTAGATTGGTCAGTTATATACTGAAATATTTATAGGCAGACAACATTTGTAGGTACCCAGAATGTAAAATGAAGGTCCAGTCATATTACCTCCGAAGTTTATGTTTGCCATGCCAGTTTAATATCCGATATTTTGGCAACGATGGATTTTCCACTCACTTTCGTCATTACTATTTCATTGAATCTATGACGCTCTCTGATTTTTCATAACGCGTTTATTAGGAACATGCTTCAAAACTGTGGTGGCCACTCAAAGTAAACCACTGATGGCCTTTTTTCCGCTTTCCAATGGGAATATAAAATGAGGTTTTTCGGTAACTGCTGACAGCTTGTAAATAATTTCGCTCAGTACACACAGGTAATTCTGAACATTGCGACGTAAAGCCATGCAATTTCAGAAGTAATATTTTCGGGATGTTATACGCTGCCCTTAAAATAAATAGAACATGTGCCTAGGGTTGTCTGTTTGAAATGAATAACCAAAGTGCTCAATTTCGCACTAGCTTTCGGCGATTTCCAGCTAAGAAATAAAATATGTATTGGTTTCTAACGGTTCCATCAGGTTTTTGTAAACTCATGACATTGATTCATATTTAAAACTGCCCAGAGAAAATTATTTTAAAATGTAAAACTCTAAATATTTACTAGAGCTGTACCAGGCACGATTCGAGGCTCTCTATACTGTAAGATTTACTAACCCTTAATATCCATAAACACAATGGTGATTCGAGCACTATATGGGCAACTTGAGAAAAACTACTACCACGCAACTGCAGCTATACTAATACTGGCAGCAGCAGAAGCAGCAGCTGTATAGTAATGGAGTAGAATTGGTGGTAGTGGTGGTAGTGATAGTAGTGGCAGTGGTAGTGGTGGTATTGTATTTGTTTCAGGAGTTTAGCTATGGCCTTGTGGTTGATACAAGCGAACGCTGTTGTTTTCTCTCTCGCGCTGACGTCTTACACCTTGCTTCAAAGGCAACTTATCCTTTCTTTACAGTTACAAGAAATGTTACGCGAAAGAGTATCACTAATACATTACATTACCGCATAAAACAAAGCAATCATGATCATACTTTCAGTGATTTCACTAATGAATTATGTTCATTGGAGACTCAAGAACCACATGATACAACATTCTAGCAACACTGGCACTGCCTACAGTTCAAGTGCCTTGTGGACAGTAATTTGGAACTGCTGGTGTTACGTTGTTTACATCTTACCAAAAGCTCCCAATTCACAGCGCGTTGCGTGTTCTAGGAGAAACACATTGTCTTGAGCTAATGATATAGTGATGTGGTGGTAGTAGCAGCAGCAACAGCATTAGTGATAGTAATAGTGGTAGTGGTAGTAATGGAAGTAGTGGTACAAGTAGTAACAGTGGTACTCGGAGAAGTCGCAAAAGAGGAAGGTAAATGTACATGCTGTCGCAATCACGACACCGTACCGCACGTTGCCTCTCCACCCTGACTCCCTGATGTACTCTGTTTTTAATGATGCTGTCAATTGGCAGGATCGTAACAGTACGGCTGTTGCGCCGGAATTTTGTTCTGCAGGAGTTGCTTTACATGCCGGCAAATCCACCATCATGGGGCTGTCGCTTTTAAGCAACTCGGAAATGTTTGGTCTAGACCGGATTTTAACCCATGATCTTGGGATCAGTAGGCCATTGCCCAATCAATTGAACCACCCAGACTGACCTTGGGGGATGAGGGGAGAAGCTCGAAAAATGACTAGATCTGGATGTCGACGGGTTTAACCATGGACGGGGTTCCAATCGTTTTCGGATCGAACGTATCCAACGGCATACAAACCCAGCCACAAGCCCCTAACCCCACTTAGAGGTGGGTTCTGACTGGGCTGCCCCCAAAAGACACAAGTGAAGAATCGTCTACAAAGCGTACATCCACCGCTCGGCCGCAACTCGCCGAACAGCGTCTTCTGGTATCATAACAGTGAAACAGATCACAATGAAGGACAAAATGGATACAGTAAATGAGGAACAGGAAATTCGTGGTAGAAAAGAAAGCACCCCAACATTAACCTACGTCAGGTCCGACCTGATCACCTGTTCTTACTTGTCACACAGCGCGGGTCACAATTTTCCTCCCTTTTTTCGGTTTCGTATGTATTAACACATTTTCATTATATGACACCCACCTTTATGAATTATTATTTTTCCAAATACGTGCTGGATTTTTCTGTGCGCCTCTATTCCATTCTACCCACATACGAACTGCCTGTTTTTCTATCCTTTCCATTGCATGCCAGTCCTTCCTTCCATTCCCTATATCTTCTTAACACCTTTCATGTAAATAATGTAGTCTAAAACATCTAGTTTCACACATCACTCCCTTAGTGGTTTCTATGTGTGATTTCTGGGATTCAAATCATAAGCATACTGCATACACCACCAAGAAAATGACCTAGTACCAACAGAGTATTACAAACGATACATTTTAGCTTTAACGGCTTAATAAAAATGTTTACATGTGCGGATAAATTAATGGAAGAACATTGTGCTCTGATAGGCTCCTGTCCTTTGTGGGGTGAACACAGAGAAAACGTGCTCAAATATGGTGTCACCATCCTGCTTGGTTTTAATTAATTGGTGCAAATAATGGGATTTTCACCTGCTACAAGCTTACGCAACACAACAATCTAAGTGAAGTAACAGGTATTACAGCTGAGTCTCCCTAATTGAAGCTTTATACACAATCTTTTAAATAAGTTAATTGAAAGGCACTCTTGCTTTGGCATCGTCCCAATGTACTACAGAGCCAATGTTCTGGAGCGTAACTAATGCTTAAAGCTAATCGCTCTCACCGAAGTTTGCGTTCGTTTTTGCTTCCTATTCATGAAGAGTTTCTTGCTCAGTGCATAAGCAACGGGGATTACATTTAGCGGAGACAATGGGGTGAAAGTGTACATTAAGTTCGTTCAAAATATCGGAAGGAAAATCACCGGAAAAGTGACTTGGAACGAGCAACTGTAACAAATGCCTTTAGAATCAAAAGTTAATATCATTGTTGCTTATATAGAGTATGACTGCCTTCTTTGACTCGCTTTCTTTGGATGAGTAGCTCCCACCAAGGGTTTGGTTTTTATTTCGGAAAAGCCTTTTAAGAGGAGTATTTAACTAGATCTACAATGCCTTATTGCTGTTATAAAATGGAACACTGTCTCAGAAATTACAGGATTTGGAAATAAATCTCGCTTATTTTAGAAGCGCTGAACAGAGTCAGCGATGTCAATTACGTGTGAGGAATCACAGTTATGTGACGTAATACTCCTTAAATTCTTTGATAAGAGGTAAAGAGGGAAAGTAAGGAAATTCCTCTTTATCCTTGCTATGCACACCCTACAGTTCTAGCCAAGGCCCTGGAACAACAAGAGCCTTTCTTGCTTACGTCACAGAGGAAATAGTTGGCTGACCCTGCCGCAAAGAATCATTAGAGAAATGATATTTTATTTTAATATAATTGTAACTTTCACCATTCTGGAGTTATTAACGATCCTTTATAGTACTAGAGTGCAACATCATGCAGTGGAAGTTTCTGTGCGGAAATACCGCACGTGAAACCTTTCCTATTCTTTTCATTTTTTTATTAACAAGAAACAAAATAGAGATGCACATAAATTACAAAAGATTATGGCTAAAAAGAATATCTGCAAGTTTTAAACTTGCTTTCACATACTAAATCACAGCACTACTCATTGAACCAGATACTTTTTTTCAACTACAACTATTTCACACTTGTCAAGCTCGTCCAGTCTCTGGTATATTCACACAGCGGACACGTTCAAGACGTTTACACCTCCATCCAACTGGATGGACGTCTCTGTTATGGTGTAGTAACAAGAGAGAATCACGTTTTTTACTTCCTCTACTACGCATAGTAAAGTAGAGGAAGTATTGTATTCCACTCAAAAATTCGATGACGAGATTTCACCCAAGATGCATGTGTTGAGGCCCCCTGAATCCCAAATAAATCATTTTTAGAAAAAAGTCCGTGTGTGTATGTCTGTGTGTCAGTCTGCCTGTCTGTGAGTCTCTGGACAGCATAGCTCAAAAACCAAAAGTCAGTTAAAAACCAAAGTTGGTATTCAAGTTTAGTATTTTAAGGATGCGACACGAAGATTGTGAAGAAACTGGCTCCACCCTAAACTACCGTTTACATGGAACATTTTTCTAAAATTTTGATTTTCTTGGAAATGACTAACGATTTGGTTTAAAATGACACATGTTTAAACCGGGCTCCAGATCGTGTCCACACCGAGGACCTTCAGCCACGGAGGGGCCCCTATAGGTGGCGCTCTTCACGATCCTGTGGGATCGGTACTGGCTGGTGTCAGGGACTTTCTAACTGAAAAAATGTAGGAACCCTGCCCTCTGCTATCCCTGTTCTCCTATGGTCTGGCCACCCTCTTTCTCCTCTCACCTCACCCCTCCCTCCCGGGAGCGCCCCTTCGGGACACAGGCACAAAAGATCTCTGAGGTCGAAGTCCCCCTCCGCGTCTGTTCTTCTCCCTTTTGTTGAAACCAATTTTTTTATTTGTTAAACACCCTGTCAGTTGCCAGGATCATATTAGCGACGCTGATTTGCCGGAATTTTGTCCTGCAGGAGTTATTTTACATGTCAGTAAATCTACTGATAAGGGGCTATCGCTTTTGAGCAAACCTATAAACTATCGGCTCGAGTTAGGTTTGAACCCAGGACTTTGGTATCAGTAGGCCACATCCCAATCAACTAAAACATCCAGACCGACTTCGAAAGATAAAAGATTGATTTGTATCAATGATAGATAATTCAAGCACTACATATTTCTTTACCTAATCGTTTGAACTGCTTTGGGCAAAATCATGCACTACAACATCTGTATTAAAAGAATGCTTCACTCAAAACTGTAAATTCAAGAAATGCCAATTAATTTCATTGAAATGTTTATTGTCATAGCTATATTTGATGTGCATTAAATATTTATAAATATTAATTATTTTGAATAGAGATTCCACAGTGAAATGTTGAAAAACGATAAAAATACACTTAACTATAAGGATGTAGTTTCAGTGGGTTCATTCTGCTGCGGTCTCTAGGAGGGTGGCAACAAGATAGGGGATCCCTCTTATTAATTAATATTAATTATTTAATATAACTCTTAATATTAATTATTTTGAATAGAGATTCCACAGTGAAATGTTGAAAAATGATAAAAATACACTTAACTATAAGGATGTAGTTTCAGTGGGTTCATTCTGCTGCGGTCTCTAGGAGGGTGGCAACAAGATAGGGGATCCCTCTTATTAATTAATATTAATTATTTAATATAACTCTTAATATTAATTATTTTGAATAGAGATTCCACAGTGAAATGTTGAAAAATGATAAAAATACACTTAACTATAAGGATCTAGTTTCAGTGGGTTCATTCTGCTGCGGTCTCTAGGAGGGCGGCAACGAGATAGGGGATCCCTCTTACTTGGTTGTGGCCCTCTCGTAGCACCGATCTGACACCTTTTTTATTTATGGGGAATTCTAAAAACCAAAGTGCATAAGAATAAGTCGCAGACAATAAAAGAACTACAAATATCAATGGATATTCACCGGAACTTCATACACAGATGCCTGAGATTGGTTGCACCAAGGCCCAATACAACAAACGTTATTGGGAATCATGATCATCATATTTGGTAATATAATCTATGGTGTGAGTCAAGTCCCTTTGCTTTATGCGCGGAGATGATGTGTAGCTCTTTCCTGCCGTTGCACCAAAGCGCGAATCTGTCCTTACCACCCGGAACGCGATTATTCCCCCTGTAGTATTATATTACTTCGCTCAAGCTCTCCCAAGAGTTTACTCCATCCCATTCTATTCTCTGCGCAGTGGTTGTCTGAAACGTTTATAGATTGCGAAGATATGTATCATTAATTACGAATTGAAATCTTTGAAAATATTTTGTCTTATGCGGTACGAGTTAGGAATTCCTCATCGAGACCTTTTCTCTATATTATTTCTCACTGTGTTATTAAATACCTAGACAGACTGATGTTTGAACTCAGTGTAGAAAACATTTAATGTAAAGCAAGACTGAAGTTTGCAGATTTAGAAGGAAAATTGCTTTGTGTAACAGAGAAATCGGAAAATGAAATACAGAAGCAATAACCTTACATGGAATAAACCACTGGTCTGACATATTCTAAATTTAAAGCTTTATTTGGGAATTAAACCGTTCAAGTTTTCGAAAATTCTGAAAATTGTGCATTCTCTTCTTCTTCGACTGTTCTTCATTTACCTTGCTATGTACAGGTTTGGCACACAGTTCGCCAGGTGTATTCTCACCATTAATGCATTATATTTGCTCTAACCAACTGAGTTAACATGCCATTGAACTTTTCTTTCTGATCCTACCCTTCCAGTCTTGTTCTATGTACGGCTAACGTGAATGAATTTAATTTCCATTGTTGACCTTAAGAGTTGGTTAAACTATGAAGTCTGGGACTTAAAGTGCTTACGTCATTGAAGTCGACATTAGCGTGTGACATATCTAGATCTCGGATTTTAAGTAAAAATCTATTTTTCCCCCTCATGATATATAGAATATAAAAGTTGTGTATATACTAATTGTGACCGCCTCCGTAGCGCAGTTGGTAGCGCGCTTGCCTCTGGCGCGGAGGACCCGGGTTCGATCCCCGGTACCAGCAAGGGGATTTTATCCCCTCTGGGAGGTCTGGCACGGTGCACTCAGCTTCGTTAGGTCCCGGGGGGACCAATTGTGGAGCTACTTGATGAAGAAGTAGCGGCCCCAGGTCTAGAAAACCGCATAACTGGCCGGGAGGGCTCGGGGCGCTGACCACGTCCCACCCTCCAGTACTGCACCTCACCAATGACGCCTGCAGTGGGCAGAGGTGGGGAACGCAGCGGCTGGGCGGTACGCCTTGGCCCTTCGTGGGCTGTCGCGCGGGGTAAATGAAAATATACTAATTATGGAAATATATGTTCGAAAATGGTGGTCCTATACAACCTAAAAATACTTAATTTCACGTTAGAAACTATTTAATTTTACATTTTTCAGTTTCTTCTCTTGGAAATACGGAAAATCTGTGTAAGCCTGTATGCCAGTCGTGCCTTGACAACAATAACAGCGAACAATTCATAATATGGCGGACAGTAAGAACATTGTTTTGAAACCGGGGGAGGATGTAGAGAGCAGCTAAAGAGCTTCTGCAGGACCCAACAATTGCCCATGATACTGCATTCACCAAATCACATTATGAATTTCTAGTCCTCACTATTAATGCTCTAGAGCCTTCAGTCAAACCGGTCTACACCCAACTGGGATTGATAGAAGAGTTTACAGAAAGAAATCAACTTGGTTCCTGGTTATGTTGGTGAAAAAGTTCCTGAAAAACTGAAATCAGTGCTTGAAACAAACACAGAACTGACAGTTCCCCATACAGTTGCTGACATCTTATCTAGTAAAACACCTGAACATGAATGTGCTGTTCCCTTGCGTCTAATACCAACCAACATTTAAATATACTTCGGTGACATCAGTTGATGCGAAACGCTCATTTTCGTCTTATAAGATGGTGTTATCTAACAAGTGATGCAGTTTCTCGATGGAAAACCTAGAAAAGGTGTTAGTTGTTTGCTGCGACTCTAATTATGGACATATACAATAAAGACAGTCCAATGTTTCGGCTAATTTGTTATGGGAAATAAAAATGTAATTTTTGTTCACCTATTATTGCAGTTTTAGAACCTATTTTGAATTGTGACAGAACCTATTTTAGGTACCTAATTTAAGATTTTTATGGACTAAAAGTCCAAGATATAGTTATACCAAATGTCAGTCAGTTGGAGAATTTAATGTGGTGCTGGCATCTTGCACGGGGTACCAAGGAGTTGGGTGTACAATGATGTAGACATAAAACTATAGAAGTTCCACCGTACATCGAAATTCAGTTTTAAGGAGTAAATTTACCTCTTCCACCCTTTAGGTTTATGTAGTTACCGATTACTGTTTCCAGTGCAACTTTTCATTCCAATTTTGCTAATAATAAACTGGGAACGGCAACAAGTCAAGAAGGAATAATTGTTGTGTTTAGAAATTTCAAAGAAATAAAATTAAGAGGGTAGATTACTTTGAAAACTATGGTTATTAACTGACACGTGTAAAAATGTTAGATTTATGATTTTGAATTTCTTTTATATTGAAGTCTTAGAATGAGTTTGTAAGAAACTTTGGAATCCAAATTTGAAATGTTATTTCAAAATTGTGAAAATAACATGGCGTTGAGAATTTTCTATTGCCGATTAACCAAAAATAATTGCTTTTTTTTCCCCTTGGAAAATACTCAATGAGTTGAAATTTTGTATGTTTACAAATGTTACAAATATTCAGCACAAAATGAAAGTACTTGCTTAGGAGTTTATGACATATGCAAGTTTCACTGTTTTATTCCTTTACAAATCAAAATAAATAATTTTAGTTTAAATGCTTAGAATACATCTCAATAAAATCAGTAGCCCTGAGACACTTGTGAACTAATCCCAAACTAACTTCAGCCTCTCTTAATCAAGATGCACTTCCTTGACGTCATTAGATTGTACTATCCAGTTTTTGCTTTGGAGACTTATTCAACCATCCAAGAATCAACTGCAAAGTATTTAAATTTACACTATTACTAGGTATAGAATACTGCTATGGAAAACTTCCATTAAAATCTAGGGTTCAACAAAAGTTTGTCTACCCCTGATATATTCGATTATTTATTTCGTGCACCGAATACTCGTAAACGTCTGAAATTGTGTATTTGGGATGATAATACATTATGGGACTGTAATTCAGGGAGATATGGATGGCAAGAATGTAACAAATGTTTCTGTAGAACAGACCTGGACGACTCACGGAATAGCTTGAGTCACCTTCACTTTTTTACCTGTTAAACAAGCAGTTATCAGTGAAAGGCCATGTGATGGCTGAGCTTAGAGAGCGCCAGTTGCCCAGTCCTGCTGTAGAATGCTAGCAAAATGCAGGTAGTAATTCTAGTTCCCGCCATTATGCTCCGCTGCACAATAGACAGTGCGTTCCGTTTATTATTGGGCTGCGGATCGCACGTATGCATACTCCACGTTCTGTTTATTACACTGTAGAGTTCAACGTTTCAAACCATCCGTGTAAATTGCTCATGAGTGATAGATACATCCAGTGCAATGACTAATAACTTTGTTATGCTGTGTTGAAGACGGTGCCCACCTGCACTGTCACATCCCGGGTATCTGTCTATTAAATCTACATTCAGATGCATACATTCTTCTTGCGCAATTTCCATAATTTATCTTTCTGTATTTATTTCGTCTATGACATGGATTTTAAAGCTTTACGTTTACTGTCTTTACGTATGTATCGCGCATAAAGGTTCCACGTTCAAGCGTGCACCTTTTGGTAGGAATTTCAATGTACTTATGAGAAGAATCTAATGCAATTCACACACAACACAGACGTCTTAAATTTACTTTCACTTTTGACATGCACAATGAATAAACAGCACGAAAAGATGATCAGTTAACAACTTCGGTCTTCAAAGTATAAAAGTGTCTATTAACTGTCAGTTGACATTCACATGACTTCACACTGAAGTGTGATTGATAAATGTTGAGTAAACTCCTGAACTTCAGGTTTTGGAACAACGTCTACATAGAGCCTGTCATGTTCTTCGAAATTACTCTAGCATTTCTGAGAGGATTTGTCAGATCATGCTTCCACCATGCAATGCTGGGCACTTTGAGCATCTACTGTGGTGGAAATGGCACTAAATATTCCTATTGTGAGTTTATGGTGCGTCCCTTCCTTGTAATGCGAGCAATCATCCCCCAACGGGTTCCATGTATTAACACTACAGATACAGACACAGTGGATGTGTTCTCATTCTCAAATTTGCTTGTCAGTGGCAGAATTTAACACAGTGATATAAGTAATCGACTAAAATATACTGTTCTTTGTTATTATTTCTAACTTTATATGACGTCCTCTCTACTAAAGGGACACGTACCTATACGATTACGGAATTAGCGTACGTTTCAGCTAACGCGATGGGGTTTTCAATACCGTTCCCTAAAAACTGACTATCTGTGGCACACCAGGGCAAAATCAGCTCAAATGGAAGGCAAATTCTCCACTGAAACACGTTATTGCCTCACTCCACCGGCCATCTCTACCCTTAACTACAGTCCAGCCTCTGACACGCCTTATTCAGTGGGGAGTATGGTTGTTTCATGAAAAGAGGTGGAGAGAATTTGTTATAAGTTTAAAAACAGGAAAATTTGCTGTTTAATGTGCGCATATCAATTTGCAAATATGAAGCATCATTTGATCAGAAGTATAATTCAAACCCTGGCGATATTACCGGTATTTATTTATAATTTCATGAGGTAGTTTCTGAATACCCATATTTGTAAACATATAAAAGGGACGATATAATTCCACATTTTAGTAGTTAGACTTATAAATTATTATATTTCGTGTTTCAAAGTCTCAACGTAATATAAAGTTTAAAAACAAATAATTTATTATGTTGATCAAATAGTCTAAACATATTTTAAAGCTAAATATGAATGGACCTTTACTGCTTTATTTATTGTGAAAGAAACCATTTAGTATGTTAATCATAAGGCAGCGTAAGGATACTGCATGCATAAGATAAAAGGTTGTGTAATTTGACTAACCAGAGTAGGTGGATATAATAATTATTGCAGGAAAACTATGTTTAATATAAACAAAAGAGTTAATACCAGCGTAGAAATTATTACTATCGTGCAGGTGAAACGAAGCCACCACTGTGCTTGTCATATCAAAACAACGTGCGACAATCAACAAGAGAGTGAGGAAAGTACAATCGCTCCCTCTCCTCTCGTGCCCATGCCTGATCTATAATGCATGGATGAGAAGAAAGAGGACACAAAAGCAAAGTAACACAGTAGATATGGGTCCGTTAAGAAACCGGTTACGCGATAATGTCATGTTGTTGGTGGTTGGATCCCGCTAAATAATGTGTTTATTCCAGCAAAAGAAGTGACAATTTTAGTTTATTTATCAATCACGATACAATCACAGCCTTCAGGTGCCAACAGAATCAACGTCACAAGCTCCAATATATATATAGGTTCACAGTAAATATGTTCATGTATATTATTGCTTATTTATCCATTTAATTCACTTTTCTTCCCTTGAACTAGGGTGGTAACCTATTTCTTCAATCCACTTTCTTTGGTCTTCCTGGGCTTCTCCAATTTTTTTGTAGTGTTTAACGCCCACTTTTACTACATACAGCACCGCAGGCGGTGGCACTAGAATACATGGAATGAAGATGGAGCACCGGTGGAATGAGATGGCGGGGGAAAAAGGAGAACCCGGAGGAAACACGCCGCAGTGCCGCATCGTCTACCAAAATCCCACATGCAGTTGCCTGGGATCGAACCCAGGCCGCCTTGGTGAGAAGCGAATGGTCTAACCAGGGGTGAAATGGTGGTGAGCGGCTCGGAATCCCTGGTGAGCCTAACACGTAGCTACCATAGTAGACCCCTGGGGGGGGGGGGGGGGGTGGTGGTGACGGTCACGGTGACGGTGATGATGAGAGAACGAGCTTTGATATAGAGAAAGAAATGTTGCGGAGTTCGGACAATAGTAGGTGCTAGGGGTCAGTCTGTTACATGATCACTACACAGAGGAGGCCAGGTACAGTTGACGCAATGCACATTTTATGTAAACTTATTGCATAACTTACATTCGATGCTGTTTCCATTTGCAGTAAAATATTCATTCCCAGATTGTTGTACAAGTTAAACAATACGTGAATACTTCGGTTTTCACACTGCAGGCATTTTGCTGTGTGGAACTAGTGAAAACATTTGAGAGATACTATGCACTGTAGGCAGTGTGTTTTGTGTTGGCACTATACTGGCGCAATAACGTCACGCTCTACCCTTGTGGCAGCTAACTTGCGATCAACTCATTACGGGATAGCTGCATAAAGGTTCGAAGCCTGGTGATGATGATGGTGGTGGTGGTGCTGGTGCTGGTGGTGGTGATGGTGATGGTGGTGGTGGTGATGGTGGTGATGGTGGTGGTGGTGGTGATGATGGTGGTGGTGGTGGTGGTGATGATGATGGTGGTATTGGTGATGGTAGTGGTGGTGGTGATGGTGATGGTGGTGGTGATGGTGATGGTGGTGGTGATGGTGGTGGTGATGGTGGTGATGGTGGTGGTGGTGGTGATGGTGATGATGGTGATGATGAAGATGGTGATGATGGTGATGGTGATGATGGTGATGGTGGTGATGGTGATGGTGGTGATGGTGATGGTGATGATGGTGATTATGAGGATGGTGGTGGTGATGGTGGTGATGGTGATGATGGTGATGATGAAGATGGTGATGATGGTGATGGTGATGATGGTGATGGTGGTGATGGTGATGGTGGTGATGGTGATGGTGATGATGGTGATGATGAGGATGGTGATGGTGATGGTGATGGTGATAACAAAATAACCGTAAAATAATGTTGTTTAACACATAATTACCCAAACAGGCCCGGACCGCATGGTACAGTATGACCTCTTCTCGGGCTCGGGCCGGGCATAGTTGGCCCCTGCAGACCTCTACCATATACGCACATCGCTTCACGATTGTCTGATTCTACAGATAGAAACTTTAAATACACTGGTCAATGTTATAAATATTTCATTGCCATCTTCCAGGTTCGGAGGGTAGTGCGGTTGGTAGATGGCATAGTTGTTTGCTCATTGGAAACTCTCCCTGGCCCTCCTTGGAAGCCGCTGCTCGGGCTGCTAGGGTCGCCTTGCCGCCCTCTCTATCTCTCTCTCTCTCTCTCTCTCTCTCTGAGTGGAGAGCAAGCTTTCGGGTGTGTGCCGGCTGTCACAATCTGGAAATGCAAGTGACTTCTATGCGTCTCTGGTGACTTTGCTGGCTGCGCTCTCCAACGTGCCTTCCGGTGACACATCGCTTTATTCCTTCCCTCTTCGGCGGGGGGAGGGGGGGGGGGGCGGTGGCATCCTGCAATAGATCCACGTCGGGGCCGCAGTGGGCGCCCTCCGTTACATACACACATAATGGATATAAGAATTGAAAATTATTATTTAATTCATTTAACACGCTTTCGTACTACTATAACTTAATTATAAAAGTAATAAACACTTCTATTTTACGCTCAGCATAATATTATATCACTGACGCAAAGAAATATAAATCAAGATTGGAGCTTAATAACTTTGTTCAAGCAGTTGAACTTGGGAAAGCGGAAGCTAATGATATACAATCGCTTTTAAGTTCAATAACACTGCAAAGCCATAAACGACCAACTTAGATATGAGCATCAGATACTGAAAAGTAGAAGCTTAATCAGGTTGAGTAAGCATTTGTCGCTCAAAAGGAAGGAAACGATGAAATGTCTTAAAGTCTCAAGTCAAGGGAAAGCATAATACTAACCTCTTGTTCAAGCAGGGGAAAATCTTCACTACTGAAGCTCCAAAGGACGCCAAGAACGGGTAGTTTATGCTGATGTTCAAGAAGAAAAACAAAAATCAGTGCAGAAAACTGCTGCACGAGAGATCTCATTTCACTGAAGTGTTATGGTTTCTGTAGAGTTTTCATATTAAGGGAAATCTGAACTTACGTGCATTCCCGTAGGAGTAAAACGACGATAGAAAAGATCTTTTCAAATATACCTATAGAGAAATAATCCAATGCTATAGCCGCATGCAAAATGGATCAATTTTCGCTAGCCTACATAAACATTTCACATAAGCATTTCGAGGTTTCAGGTCATCGTATAGATCATGGAATGGAATGGATTGAGGTTAGTTGGACAACTGGATGTAACAAACGTAAAAGTTTATCACTAGTATGTTAGAGATACACATTCTCTCTCAAACAATTTTAATTAGCTATGCCTATGATTGGCAACCATTCCTGTAAGGTTGTGCCGAGTGTTTTAGATGTAATGAAATTTAGAAGCTTAAGGACACTTGGTAGTGTCAAAATAGCAATTTTTTATTCTCCTAAACACTTATACTAATACGTTCCAAATGTTTAGTCACTTTATGAACATGCCATTCAACATAGTGTACGATTATGCCATTTCAAACAATAATGGCAATTTAAAATGTAAATAAATTTGCACCCTTTATTTTTAAATGTTTTATGTATGAAAAGATTTTTTGAGGAATTTCATGGAAGTGTAACATTAAAGGCTTTCACCGGCTAATGCACAAAAAATCTAAGCTATGTCTATTAAAGTGTTTTTTTTTTTTTTACCTAAGGTTTAAAAAAGAAGCAAGTTGTAGTAAATGGCAAAAGGAGATAATGTTGTGCACTGTGAAAGGGGCGTGTTAGGCTGGTCGCCATGTTTAAAACTCCATTTAAATCCTCATCTGCAAACTATGTAGATTCATACTAAGCGAAGAAACAAAAATAAATTTTTTCTTTAATCTAAACTCACTACCAAGTGCCCTTAAGTATGGTCACTTATTACCAACTTAAATTTAAAAAATAATCCTGTGCATTATTTCAAAGTATTGTGACGTCAGCCACGGCACACAACAAAGGACAGTCGGGTCAAGCTACTCCACACCACAGACCAGGAGCGGCGTGTATTAAACACGCTTTACGTCACGCTTCCCCACACCACGTACGCAAGCAAACACGTGACAACAATGAGCACGACACGACAAAAAGAGGTTTTCCAGGTCATTCGTGACATGTTCGGAGGCCGGCTTGTTTGTAGACGTTTGAGAAAGATCTCGCTACGTCATTGCCGGTATAAAACTTTGCAAAGGGCGTGAGGGCAGGCAGTTTTTGAGTCGGTCAGCATGTCAGTGAGTGTGAGACAGCTGTGAAAGGTACACCGCTTCGAAGTGAAGAACCTTTAAGGAGTGTTGGGTGATTCTATCGTTCGAGTTAGTGTTTGGAAGACAGAGATAGTGAAGAGAGACAGTGAAAGGACCGAGTTAGGACTACAACAAGAGAACGGTTGTGAGGCGTAATGTCACGAAAAACTGTATACTATCTTAACGCCATTAGAAAAAAAGCTGTGTTTTGTACAAAGTTGTATAGGAAAATAAAGCGATAGAAAAGTAGCTGGACTGATTTTGTAATTTTGTCACACTGGTGTCATAAATGGGATTCGTCCGCTTGTCATTCTGTCACAGTATTTTTGTGCAACTAACTACAGAAAGAAATTGGACAGCTAGAAAAAGTCTGAAAAGGTTAAATAACATAGCCTGAATTTAAACCAAGGATATCTGCCTCTATGTATCTTTGCTGTAACCACCTGGACTACCATGGCAACATGTCGATACAACATACCCGAACTGACTCCCATATATCCCAGTATATACATAATACAAATGAGTGTGTATCGTATGCATCAGTTACGCTCCACAGGAAACAGTTTAATATAGTTGCAACATAATTGCTTAAATTCAACTGAAATTCGATAAATTCGATAAGAAGTCATTCGTGTTATGATTTTTTATTTTAAAAATATGCTACAGGTTCCTCTGTTTCCTCCAGCATAAAGACATATATTTAATAATAATGCTAATAATAATACTACTAGTAATAATAATACTAGTAATAATAATAATAATAATAATAATAATAATAATAATAATAATAATAATAATAATAATAATAATAATAATAATAATAATAATAATAATAATAATAATAATAATAATAATAATAATAATAATAATAATAATAATAATAATAATAATAATAATAATCATAATCATCATAATCATAACAATCATAACAATCATAACAATAACAGTAACAATAACAGTAACAATAACAGTAACAATAATAGTAACAATAGTAATAGTAATAGTAATAGTAATAGTAATAATAATAATAATAATAATAATAATAATAATAATAATAATAATAATAATAATAATAATAATAATAATAATAATAATAATAATAATAATAATAATAATAATAATAATAATAATAAATGTGATGGTCCTATTTTTATACGAGTAAGGGTATTTGGTTCCAACCAAGCCTCAAATTTGTTGATAATTAGAAAAATAAGCTTACAATTACATTGCAATGGTATCGATTGAAAGTAATCAAATATTTGCTTATAAATCTGTTAAATCATGGATAATTTTTGTTTATATCCTTAGTTTGAAAGAAAAAAGAGATTGGGTTAGAAGGTTTCGTTTTTTCCAAAGTACAGTTATCTTAAAATTAAGCGACATTGGGAGTGAAATTTGAAAGTTCCACATTTTTTGATAGATTTTTCTGACATTTTTACTGTGTTTGTATTTATATGAGAATAGGAGGTACACCAAATTTCATTAAAATTGGATAATTCGTTTAGGATATATAAATTATTTTATGAATTTAATTGGCACATTTTCAAAATAGAGCTCGCGTCTATTGACTTTTCATAATTCATTTATATTGTCAAAACTGATACTCTAAAACATGGGTAACAATTTTATGAAGATATATTTCAAATACGTTTGCTGATTATGCTGTACATATTTTTTTAATAACAAAGAAAATTTAATCTTAAAAAATATTGATTTTTTCATACAAAAAATGTTTTTGGAATTCATGTTAATGATAGCATCAATATTGAAGCATATTTTTGTTTAGCTGATATTTATGAATATTTCTGGAAATTTTCATTGAATTTGAAGCAAAACACAGGCGCGACCTTCTTTTGGAATGTGCAGAAATGTAGTTTTGAGAAAAACAGGCTTTTATATAGGAGCATCCTGTGTACGTTAAGGGAAGAGCGCTATTTGGAAGGGCCGTAATGGCCACATGGAGTGGGGGATATGTAAAATGTTAGCTGATCTAAATGCACCGGTGTTCCAGGAACATTTTGAGGTAAAAAAACAATTTTCGACTTTTTGACAATTTGACCAAAATTTCACTCCCAGTGTCGCTTAATGCACTAATTCTTCTTGCGTTCTGCGTTATTCTTAATTAGTACTGTACATTATTTAAGGCATGTTTTTAATTAATATTTGAGTTAGAAGGATGTCCAGAAAAGCAAACGTCTTAATTTGTATTTGTATACAACCTTAAGCTGCAATCAGCAATATTGTGATGTATAATTTTTAAATAATAATCAATTTTATCTTAAGTGTGAAATGCGAAAAAGCTTTAAAATTCTAAGATCACAGTCATTTTAAAGAATAAAGCTAGAACTTAGATCAGTCGAAGTATCGTTATTAGATGGCATATACATAGCTTTGGTGTTGAAGTCCCTCCTCTTCGTATCAGAATCAATACTACAGATTTCATTAGCGGGGAAGAAAGGATCATCCACCAGAGAGCAACTATCAGAGTAAAACAATTACTTTTTCATCAATCACTTTCCATGTTCCACCAGTACGGAGTGATTTATAAGTCTCTCCGGGGGTTTCGGTAGTCTACAGGGCAGTAACTGTGATAGAAAAAGTGGAAACCTTCTAATCAGTGAATGGAGAATCCTTCCGAGATTTATTTTGTAATAGGTGTCATTGCATATTAATACAGGATGTAACAGAAGGATATAGCCTAACCTTAGGGGACAACCTTGGTGTAAGTAATGAAAATATACTACATAAACATGGATTCGAAATCCCTTTAATTCCTTGTCAAAGCCCACTGCATACAATTCCTCTTATGTTGCGTAGTACGCACACGATTATTTTTGACCAGAATGCCATGATGCCCATCATGTGTTTCTACTACCCAGTCTCAACAAATATCGAGTGGAACTGCCTACCTGCGTGCTGTTACCAATACGAAGAAATATATTCTTCATACACTACGGAACACCTGCTCATTTTTATTTTGTCGATTACTAAACCAAAGTTTCCCTGAGAGATTTATAGAACGGACTAAATTCTTTGGTCTTTGAAATCCTCCCAGATCTGAGTCTATTATGCGCTTAGAGTAGCGCAAACATTACAATGGCGACACTGTTACACATATTCACAACAAAACACAACTGATCCTAGGATCAAATCGCTTACTGAACTGCTGAGTCACAACTCACGACTGAACTGCCCTCGGCACTGTCCATTGAACTCAGTGAATTCCCCCTATCTACTGTCCACTGAAAATCTGCGGAACTTTTTTAACTGTCAATCTGGGACATCAGCAGCCCCTGCATACAAAGCAAAACGTTCACGAAGAGGAAGCTTCTGGAACTTGTCGAAAGGAATTTTCTGGAGCAATAATTATCCAAACTGCGGGGAGACGGTACATAATGAGCTGTTTGCAGTTGCAGCTTCAGTCAAGAGGACCGGTCATTAACGCAAGTAGCCGACCAGGTCCGTATCCGTTAATCCGGGTAAAAGCTTAGCGGCTTCAGCGACAATTCTAAGCTTCCGCCTTCTGTTTGCGTGTTTTTAACGCAAGCACAGCTACTAAAATGAGCATTAACATGGAAATAAAATGCTGTCATACCATTTCATTCAACACTAGCAATCTTATCCAACATTGTGCTAATGTAAATAAGATTAGGGGTGGTTGTTTATGGTCGTGAATAACTTATAACTATTGCTGTAATCCAATATGCAATTCTCAAAAGTGTTTCCCCAATTGGTAGAAAGGCACAAATTTATTTATAAAGAGTCGAAAGTGTGGGAAATGGTAGCCATTTTAAATCATAAGGTACCCTATAACTCAAGTGGACAAATTGATTCCCTAACTGACGAAACAGTAGGATGCTTAATGTAGAAACTGATTATCCGGGCTTGTGGGCCGTGGTCTAGTCAGGAAACTCCTTCCAGACGTTTCGTCCGAAACTGCGTCGAACATCCTCAGTGGCGTTGCCTTAATACTCTCTTAGTCTCGGCGATGATTAAGAGAGTGTTAAGGCAACGCCACTGAGGATGTTCGACGCAGCTTCGGACGAAACGTCTGGAAGGAGTTTCCTGACTAGACCACGGCCCACAAGCCCGGATAATCAGTTTCTACATTATGACACCGACCGTGAAAGCTTACGCAGTTTGAGTAGGATTCTTGTTAATAAGGGAGTTCACTTAAGGCTCATAAAAAGTCAATAAACTTTGATGACTTGTATCTCGAAAAAGAGCTAAATGACACTAAAAATGGGATGATGTATAATTTTTAAGATGCATCAGAGTCAACACTTTAAGCAGGTAACCGCGTAATGTAATGAATACACAATATACACATTCTTTCGGAAGGTTACAGTGTGGTAAGCATTGGCCACACAGGGCTTGTGTGTTTAAAAAAACACCAGCAGTAAGTTGGTTGGCATGAAGAAAGTAATAACTGGGCAATGTTTCCATTATATGGTGATAGTAACTGCTTACATTGCAGAAAGATATTAAGAAATAAGTTCTATACAAGGGTTTTAGATGGTGGGTACTTTAAGACTTTGAAAGTCACATGCTCAATCTCACTCACATCAATACTGCTTGTCACTAACTTTCGTACAACCGCATCAGGTTCTTTTCAATTTAGCGTTGCTTTCCTAAGGTTATCCTGAATCCGGCTTGATCCCCGCAGCGGCTGAGCTAAAGTGGCAGGGTGGACTGATACCCTGAAGCTGCATCCCTTCTTATTCCTTCCAAGCCACACATTCTCTACCCACTTTCGATCGTGTCTGGTTTCAGTAACCCACAACAACACGCTTATAATTTCAGCAAGCCATTGCTATGTACTCGTACCTTAACAGCTTGTTTTATAACATTACTAGCCGAAATACCCGGCGTTGTCCGTGGTCTGACGATTTTATCTGTGCAAACTTTTAGACACCTTAGATACTATAAAGAACCCATATTAAACAAAATTGATTAATAAGAACCGCTATGAAAAAGCACTGTTGAACATCCTCAAATATGGCAGGAAGAAAAACAAGTAGAATAAGCTGTGTGAATGTAAGACGTTGCATTTCTATGTTAATCATATAGAAAAATACATAGATTATTTGTAGCAGAAACAGTACTGAAAGAAATGCGATTAGCTTTAGTAAAAGAAACTTGAGTAAACATAACCTAGAGAATGCAATGTGTTGTATTTCATTTGCAAGCATATGGAGAGATGTGTGAATTGTTTGTAAAAGGGGAGTGGAGAATGAAGTATGATTATTTTATAGAAGAAAGGTGAGTATAGAAAACAGCTTGAATGTAATGTGTTGCATTTCTATTTCAAACATAGGAAATGGTATGAATTGTATGTTGAACGGGAATAGAGAAAGAAGTGTGATCGTGTTTCTTTAGAGAAAAGTGAGTAGAGAAAACCATGTGAATATATGTGACATTTCTATTTCAGTCATAGAAAATTGTGGAAATTGTGTGTTGAAGAGCGAGGAGGGAAGGATATTATAACCTAAATAAATAGAACTCAGGTATTTGCAACTACCTTATATTGCAAAAATATTACATTTTTCAACCAAACCGTGGTGCTTTTCTTTGAAAAATCAAAGCAAAGTCCATTCATCTTTATAATTGTATGGATTGTATGTTAAGGGGTAAGTATGGAATGATATATGAATCTATTACGTTAAAAAGCGAGTTGAGAAAACCATATGAATGTTACGTTGTGTAGTAAAATAGATAACATGCAAAGCTTCTCCATGAACAAATGCATATATGTGCCAAATTTGGAAATGATCGGTCATGCAATTTAGGAGCGCATATAGAATGAACGTACAAACATTCATTTATATCCGTATGTACATAGAGATTACTTCTTAGAGAAAGAAGTATTGCATCCATCTGAAAATTCTACACATGAATGTAATATGTGCCACTTCTATTTGTCAAGAAAGTTGTATGAGATGTATGTTGAAGGGCGAGTAGAGAAAGAAATGTGATCGTGCTTAGTAAAAGAAAAGTGAGTAGACAAAACCGTGTGAATGTAATATGTGCGTGAACTAGAAATACCACATAAGAGTCGCCAACACTCAATGAGTCAAATGATTGCTTTACTTCTGAAAAGCAATGTTGTTCCACATAGTCACAGGGTATAACATATTACTGAACATTTTAGAATAGAGTATCCAGAGAGTTCTTCCCTTTAACGTCAGGCAATTTCAATACAGTCACGCTGAATATGAATACCAGGGGATATTTGTTACCGCTTTATTACATGTTTAACGACTAACAACCCAAAGGGGTGAACGATGATGCCTGAAATGTTACAATTGCGTCCAAGGAGGCTTGTAAATTTTGCTTCCCTCTGTTTTGTTTAACTTAGTTGTCAAAGGTTAGTTTTGGTGCGACTTTGACAACCTTGGTAAACTTGAATTTTAGAATCTGGTAACAATTATAATTACATTTATATAAAAGAAGAATCCGAACAAATAAAATTAAGATAAGTAATTTTAGGGCTGGGATGTCAAACGCCCCTTAGCAAACTAACATTAGAATTTCCCTCACGAGTTTAACAATTAAGTGTAATCACTGCTATCCAGGTCTTTGCATTCGAAATCTTAAATAACTAAGACTGCTGAGAATAAGCCCTTTTAAATTGTAGACGGATCAGAAATGTAGTGGTAAGTGCTAACAAGATTTTTCCGCAATTCTCGCAAGACTGTGGGCAAAAACATTCTTTGACTTCAGCTCAGTTTACTTTCTCCATTCGTATTCTTGTGGGGTTTTGTTCCATTTTTTGCTTCCGCTTGTACTTCGTGACACACTGCACCTGTAATGGTGTAGAAAAGCTGTAATCTGTTCAAGAAACGGGAACGTGGCCTATTTTTCCTCTTTTGGCGCTCAAAATGATGCTAAACAAAATAAACAAAACGAGAGGACATTCCCCCTTTTTTATTCTTCCTCTGTCGACTCCTTGGTAATGGCGCCCGTCCAACGCGCTGCAGACATGGGAGATGCAATAACTCAGTCCAGCTTCTCTTTTCCTTTTTCCAATGGTTTCTTCTCGACTTGCGTGTGCCCATTCACTGCGGATGATGTAGTTCTCCAAACGTTTTCCTTATTTCGGGAGAGCCACTATGTTATAGGCAAGACGATTTCCTTCGTTGGGTCAGCTTTAAATTAAAGCTATAACAATGCCATAATCAAAAACATTCTGAGTGTCCATGAACAAAAGGACTTCATTTACATTATTACGCTCTGGATCTCAAGGAATCGCAAATGTACTTTAACAACAATTTTCAACTTCGAAATTCTGTGCCCAACAATGAAAACTATTTTATATCAGGCACACTCATTCTTAACACAGATGTATATCAGTAATTGAACCTATTTCTGTAGTTTGTACACACGCATCACTGTTTTATTCCATAAGCAGTGGACAGAAAACTGAACACTCAATTAAGTGTGACTAAAACAGAATCTCTTATTTTGCCTAATTTAGTGTCTTGTTTCTACAAGCACATGTAGTGAATAGATTGGCCGTTGACGGCCGTGTTTATCACAGAATCGACTAACTCCAGCGAAGAGAGAAGTGTTTATTCAGACTAATTGTGGCTTACAAGGTTTTCTAATAATTCTGATCTGGTCCGTCCCTAAACCGGTATATAAATTGTAAATAAGACAACCTAAAGCCTAAAACTGAGAATAGAGCTTCACTTAACCATTGGTAGCTCTTGGTTGACTCTTGGGAACACATTTTGTTTCTCCGGACAAGACGAAAGCTTTTCAAGAACTGTTGTTACTGTTTATTCTTTTATTTAAGTGTACAATTTACCCTTGGGGAACGAACCTCATAGCACATGTCTAACAAAATACACAAAACAAATCATTTAGCTTAAGGTGGGTGATTCGTGAAATTTAGGTATTCCACAGTTTTGATGCTACAGACTTTATTTAGGAAAATAGAAAGCCAAATTTTCCTACTCAATTCTAGTGGTTGAGTTTTAACAATTTTTGTTTAAAAGTATGATTTTTAAACGTGTACTCCGTACAGTTTTTTTTAAAGTAAAACGATTAAATGTATCTCCACTATAGCATAGAAAAATTAAGAAAAGCATCAAGCATCGAATTTTCTATATGTTCATTATTAAAGAAAACAGGTATTTTTATCTAGGTGCTAAAATTGTTGCTCTTTCGGTATACACTTTAGTTTTTATTTCCCAATTTCAATAACTTCCATTAATGCTATAATAGCATTTTTCATGCCTAGTTTTATTAAGCTATTATTTGTAAGATACAATAAACATTTTAGTTTGCTATAATCTTCGCAAAAGTTAAAGACATATGTAGGCGGGCCGTACTGCAGACTCCAGCGAATCCTGAGCTCGCCCCTCCTACCAGCGTTGCCTAATGTGGTACACCCATCTCACGTGCCTGAACTGAGAACATTATCTTCATTAATTACGCTCGGATAAATATTTGAAAATGACAGATGGCAATCTTATAATAAGAAAGAATTTTATTTTCTGATCATAACCGCACAACAATCCTGTCTCTACGATACTTAGAACGCGAGCGATGCACGTTTTATCCTCACATGATTATGGTTACCCACCATTCATTCAACACAGATAAGCCTGAAAAACAACGCTATTCCCTCCTCACAGCACTTATCAAGCATAAATAAACAGTGCACCTACTAACAGCACTCGTCCAGAGTAAACATCAGATGCGTTATCCAGAGAATCGTCTGGAAGTTTCCCTTTATCCCGCTTCTCGAACATTCTCCGACTCCGTGGGGGAGAGTAGTGTGTTTGTGAGTGAGCGAGCAAATGTGGTGCGACAAAAGGTGCGTTTTCCTAGCGAGTGGTTGAAGAGTGCTATGTCGTGCACTGAGTGCTGATACTAATAGGGCATAAAGGTATTCTATTCAAATTCCCAACCAGTGAACCGTCCGAAAGAAGAGGCCATGTCTTGCATGTTGTGTCACACCGTTACATCGCACAGAAAAAAGAAAGAGAAAAGAAGCTGAGCGAAGTGACAGTGAAGTATGTGAAGTGACCGTAAAAACTGAGTGAAGTGACAGTGAAAACTAAGTGAAGTAACGGCGAAAGCTGAGTATAGTGATACTGAAAATTAAATGAAGTGACAGTAAAAAGGACAGTAAAAGCTAAGTAAAGTGATAGTGAGAACTAAGTATAGTGACAGTGAAAACGAAGCATAGTGACGGTGAAAATGAACTAGATCACATTAGCGAAGTTAGAGTTTCATCTTATAAGGAACCAACAACTCGCCTCGCAATCCGGGGCACGAGTGTTCCAGAGCGCATTAGTTTCCCCTGCCGTGCTGCTGCCGCGACGCTCGCCGACGCTTCCAACCCTAAACGAAACATAACGGGATGAAGAGTGAAATGAAATTATTAATGTAACGCAGTGTAGGGACAGGAAACATGAAGGATATGAAATCACATCCAGTATTTGCCTGGCGACCCGGGATACCTCACGAAAAAACCCATGGGTCAGGAAGATCGGCCGCGGGGATCGAACCCGCGATGTGCCGAACGCGGGCCAGAGACGTTACTGCCTGAGCGATCCCGCTCGGGTTTTTGTTACTTCAGATTTAACTAACCGTTTGAGAATTTTTCATAGCTGTAATAACGGTTCTTAAACACACGTGGGCCTGTTCCACTCTAAAGCTGTTGACAAGGCTTCGGGGGTTTTCAAATTTGACCGAGTGGTAAACGTTGAACAAGTGGTTTTGGGCGTAGGGTCCTACACACAAGTGAGTTTCTGACGCTAACCTACACATCCACTTTGTGCAGGGGCGGACTTCCCCCACATCGGATATCAGTTTTCCCACAACGTAATCCTCAGGAATGCGCGAACAAACTACTGAGTGCTTCACATTTCTTCCTCTCAGACTAGTGGCATTTCAGTTTCTGCACTCCAAATAGAGCAGCCACAGTGCAGTGGCGTTACTGGGATCTCTAAGCAATTACCATCCAGTACATCATTGTTGTTATGATATTAAACAATTACACACATAGTATATTCCAGTTTCTCAGGCTCCTAATGCCATTTTTCGTTAGGTCTCCCAACATTTCCTTCTCCCTGAGGTGAAGGTTTGTAGCAGCGACCTCAACCCAAGCGCAATTTTGTGACCTTGGCAGTACCTGAGTGAATGAAATGCTCCGAGGCAGACTGTGGAGTACACACAGGTAGCGGCGGCGTTAAGCAAACAGCAACATAAGTGTACAAAGTTGGAAGGAAAAATAAGTTAACTCCTTACACTATTGTGTTTCTTCTCGTTTATTTTAAAGCTACTTATTTACACAGATTTTGTGATTTACGATAATTACGTAATCATTCAAAAACAAATTAGTATTCCAAAAACAAATCATTAAAGCCACAAAATATAAGGAATACTAATAGAGCTTTTAATCTTACAATTCAAAAGGAAATAAAACTGTTCCCGTAACATCAAGTAAAAATAACTACACATTAAAACCTCCACTTGTCACATTTTGACTTAATTGCACTTTTATTAAGATCAGTTTATGCTTTCCCACCATGATCTTAATATATGGGGAAACATTACTTACAAAGAAAGTCTCAAGGCAGGCATAAGATTATCACTTCTTCATTAAAGAAAAAATTGCTTGTACATGTTGTAGTGCCAAACGTACACATAATTTCTGTGACAAATTTACAAAATTCTGGATATGTCTGTGGATCAAGTGTTTGATGAAACTGAGAACATTATTATTGCTATGCGCCCTCTTTAGATCCGAATCACAGCATAAATCAATATGTTGTAGTTAACATTCCAATGGAACATTCTCAGGATCAACAGGGTAGGGAAAGGATAAGAAATCTGGTTTAGATTTGAGAGCTTCCAAATATTGAAAATCTTGCTACAAACACATCTAAGAGTGCATGCAATACGTCACAATACTTATTCATTTGTGTGCTTATTTTAAGAGACTGCAAATGTGGAATTGGCTTCGCTTTTTCCATGGTGTACACGTTGTACAGCCCTGATTAACACTGCCCTAAAGTGAGCAAGCAGATGTTGCTGTTACGGGCAGCGTGGGCACGCTAAGCTCCAAAGCTCGCGCCTGCAATCAAGCGCACCGTTTGACATCACTAGTGTATAGTAAACCCCGGAGAAATAATGTATCTTATCTGTGGATAATGTGTAATTACAATAATAAATAATTCCATCAACTATTTCTAGTACCCTTTTATATGCTCCACCTTGAGGGCTCTATGTAGCAGTGGTTACATTAATATATTTTTAAAATATCCTGAGACATTTAAATAATACCTTCTCAATAAAATCACTAGAGACTCCCCTTTTGTCTATAAATGTATGATGTATCAATTTGGCTCTTACATTACATAGAGGAAATGTTATATTCGACCAAAGTGCTAAGAAAGCTTGATAAAAGCGCTGCAGAACCCTAGAACCCGTAATACTCTGGCAAGAACGACCATAGTCCAGCTCAGTTATTTCTTTTCTCACCTTATTTTCCTCTATCTGAATCCAAAACAGTTCTCTTTTACTGGCGTTACACAGTCTTTAGTCCTTCGTGATATTACAACTCACAACTATTTTTTTCTCGTATCCATAGCACAGAATTTTCTGCTCTTTACTTTCTGTGTCTCTCAAACAGCTGACTTTGACGATACAATCACTTAACATTCATTAACTGCTTCGCTATCTTCCTTCTCGACGTGACGACACACGCAGCTGACACGTGCGCGCGCACACACACACACACACACACACACACACACACACACACACACACACACACACACACACTGACTCACTCACTCATTCACTCACTCACTCACTCCCTCAAACTAAAACTGTTACCTGTCTGTAACTGTAGTAAATTAGGCCTGAGAAAGTCACTTATCATCAACAGTGCTACGGTAAAAACTGGCACTAAAAGAGCAGCAACGTTAAAAAATGGACCCATTTCGTTTTCTTCCCTAGAAAGCTTCGCTCAGGAACCAATCAGAGCATTTTTCTGCCATCACGTGCTTACAGCCACTACGAGTGTTTATGTACTTCAAAGTAGCTTTCTTATTTCGGGAAATCTATAACTACTAACTACTCGTTGTCTCGTTTCCTTATATAGCGAAGATGTATCACGGACTTTTCTCGAACTTCTACGAACACGACTGCTGCTGTATACTTCTCGAATAAACTGGAAAAACTTTTGTGTTGCCTCTGATTGTCGTTAGTCGCGTATACAAAAGCAGTCGCGAGAGGCTGACAGACCTTGAGCCCCTTTAATACACGCCGCGCTTGTGATGTGGGCCGCCCGGCTCCGAGCGTTGGCTGTGTTGTGTGCCGCCACGCTTACACACTGAGTTGGACACACTAGTCTACTAGTAAATACCTTAGAGTAAATACGCACACAAGTGGAGTATCCACTTCTACCCGAGTAAGTCAATAGATTTCTTAAAATACAGCGCATTGGTCCCAAAGATATTCTCACGTAGGAGAGCATCTTGGAGAGCATCTTGGAGGGCATCTCCTAGGCATAAGCCGGAAGATACAGTTTGCTTCCGATTAGACTTTGCCTTGCGTCTCATTAAGGCGCGGTGTATCACGTCAGGCCTTACATTACATAGAGGAATTAGGACTTCATTCGAAACAAGTTTATATCTCGGTATAATTGAAGACAAATTATTTGAAGGCCCCAAACGTCTTTATGGGCTGAAAGATGCTCCAGCGACTGAGGCCATACATGGACTGATAATAGTTTACCACACTGCGCAGTTATTTCAACGGTACATGCAACAACGGTAAGCCCACTTGTCACAGGATGTACTAAAGAATGTTAAAGTGCCATAAATTCATTCGATTTTTACTTTCTCTACTACGTATCAGTAGGGGGAAATATTGTATTCGACCCATGTCGAGATTTCACCAGCAATATATGTTTGGATGTCCCCTGAATTAAAAAAAAGATTTTAGAATAAGGTCATTCTCTCTCTCTCTCTCTCTCTCTCTCTCTCTCTCTCTCTCTCTCTCTCTGTATGTGTGTGTATGTACGTGTGTGTCTGTCTGTCTGTCTAAAAGTCGGTTAGAAACCAAAGTGGGTATTTAAGTTTAATCTTTCAGAAATGCGACATGAAGATTTTGAAGAAAGTTCCTCCACCCTAAACTACGCTTTGCACGGAATATTTTTTGAATATTTTTAATTTCTCAAAAATATCTCTAACGATTTTCATTTAATTGGCATAGTATTAAGATATTTTTATGAGAAATGAAATGTATATTTTGAATTTTCTAGTTATAGCTCATGTAGCCCTATTTATTCTTGCATGTGCATCCTTTTTGCGGGGGGGGGGGGGGGGGGGGGGGAGTGAACCATTACGGAGGTGTCTCTTGTTATTTGTTTGAGTTTTCCAATATTTAAACTTTTCTCAAATGTAAGGTCGTTGTGCATTGTTTATTTCTTGATCGAACAGAGAACGGAATTGCAAAGCCTTCATATAGCGACGAACTTTAAACATTTGGCTATCGCTCAAAGCCTACTGTGTCCCCATATTCCCCTTGCACCTATAAGGTAATAAACAATAAGATAATTTCTGCAAATGTTTATCTCAACATGAAGAAACCCCCAAGCGCAACAGCCCATGAAGGGCCAAGGCTTGGAGCCCAGCCGGTGCGTCCCCCATCTCTGGCCACTACAGACGTCATTGGTGGGGAGCATTGGTGGGAGGTGGTCAGCGTCCCGAACCCTCCAGGCCAGTTATGCGGCCTTCGAGACTTGGGGTCGCCACTTTTCCATCAAGTAGCTCCTCAGTTGGTCCTTCCGGGACTTACTGAGGCTGAGTGCACCCCGTACCAGACCTCCCAGCGGGGAAAAAATCCCCATGCTTGTACCGGGGATCGAACCCGGGTCGTCCGCGCCAGAGGCAAGCGCGCTACCAACTGCGCTACGGAGGCACTCTCAACATGAAGAAGATAGGGAATAAGAGTTTATAGGAATAGTTAGTACAATAGTAGAGAAAGTCATGTGAGTGTAACATACTAGATTTTAACTATTAAAATGTGCCCTCTATTTGTACGGGCAAACAACGGTGCAATAAGGGTGAATGTATATCTACAACTTGAACATCCTGTATAGTTCCGTAATGTGGTGTGGGAGCAGTTGCTACGCTCGCTCTCTTTTCCTTATTGACACGTCTGAACGAAATAAATGAGACATGTCCCTTTTTGTGCATGTTGAAAATTAATTCTGCCTATATGTAGCATTTCTTCATCATATCTAAGCATTAAGGCACTAATACATAATTCTATAGGAAATAACAACAAAGTTAGGTCTGTTAGACATAACAACACCAGTTAAAAGTACAAATGTTCATTTCAGAAACAAGAGAAGGGTGCCCTTAAAAGTGAAAAATACTAGACGGTCGACTGTTTCAACCAGCAGCAGAAGCGCCGCCTCTGCGTGCACGAAGCGATATTGACTGGACACATTCTCACCCCTGACCGCACTCATGGGAGATCCTGGACCATGTTGCTTGTATCTATAACCGCCGGATGTTTACTTTCCGTAGCAAAAACAGCGGGCATTCAGAATAGAAGATTGTGATCAAAAGCAACCTAGGGCATCCATTCGTGTTTAGGTAATACGGACTTTTAAATTCATTGGAACTGTGAGTTTGCATCGAGAGTGAAATTTTTTACTGAAAGAGCATATAAGGTATCAGAGTAACATCAAGGTTTGTGATAATTATGCAAATACAAGCTGCTTCCCGCTCCATTCGTAAGCTAGGTTGGAGAACATATCCCATGTTATTCAAATACTACATGCCATTAGTTTTATAACGTATGTTTACTCCAAAGCTCCTTTGAATTACAATTTTAAGAAAATAAACTTAAGCATTTCCCATATTTTATATCCCCTTTTACAGAAAGTACATAAATAAATGTAAAAATCGTTGTCTAAGACTAGCGATGTCCAACCTTGTCTCTTTTGGAGACGCTTATGTGGTTTGCTGCTATTCCCCACCTTTTTCAGTTGAAGGGCGAATCAGCCTGTAGCGTGCAGCCTCACTCAGATAGTCAATACACAGTGACGAACACAAACGGCCGATTCCATGGCAGTTTCTATGTCATAGCTTGAATTTTCTGGCAATGTCCTCAGAAGACCTCTTCATTCTGTATTGTTTTTGCATAAATGGTAAACAGTAAGAGATAGACAAAAACTTACTAAACAAAAGATGTGGATCTCGTTAAAGCGCACAATTTATGTCAAATATTTCTTTCTTCTTTTGAGTGAACCATTGCCGAGATATTCTTCATTAATTGTTTGAATTTGCCAATACCTACTTATACTTTTCTGAAATAGCACTATGTTCTCCGTTTTTTGATCTCTTAACCTTGCAAACAGAACGGAATTTCAAAGGAACTGCATAGAAACCAGCTCTTGAAGCATTTCACTATTGCTTGAATTCTGCTTTATTCCCACATTCCCCATGGACCTATTAGAAAATTAGCAATACGATAATTTCTGATAATACCTCTGTTGATTAAAATCTAATAGAGAAGTAAGCATTTGCAAGGATAGTTCGTCCAAATTGGAGAGTTTCTCCAAATTTAACTATATTAAAAGTCTGTACCACAATAGGTTATGCGACGATCACTTGGTGGATCTTCTAAAGGTATGCGCTTGGACTTTGTCACCCAATATTGATAGACTACTTTAGCGTAAGCAGAACCAAAGAGGTCACTAACGAACAGATGTATATCACATGAGATATGAAAGCGCTTTCGTAAACCAAATGCAACTTACTTATAATCAAACCGCCACTGCAACACACTTGAGAGTTAAAAGAGTGGCGCAGTCTGAATAAAGTGGAAGGAGGTAAATCCGGCGTCCCGTCCTCCGCTGTTTTAGATTGTAGTAGCCCAATCGTATACGTCTAGGCCACACCGAATACTAATTCTTTAATCTGTTTCTTTTCATTTATGCGGCACTTGACTTCACCTATGTAAAGCAGTAGTCGGGTTAACATTACCCTTAACTCTGAAACCTAAGCTTATTTATTATCTCCTTACTTTATACCTTTTAGTTAAATAGGCGTGTCTCATTTATAAGGTACAGAATGATTTTAACTAAGGTTTCTTTCGGAAGATAGTTATCTGAGTTAATTATACGCAGTATTTTATATCTTTTCCTACCTCATGCTTCAGAGTTGAAGACTATGACAGGAAATTTGGTCCTCTTTATTACAAAACATGCATATTGGTTCTTCTTTCCAGATTCCTATAGTATAAAGGTGTTTTCTTAGTCTGCAATGTTCCATCACAAATGCGGTATCAGGCTTATTTGGGTTCCTTCCTTATTGTGACTTTGTCCGGTTTATGAATCTACCACTTCACTCAATTTCTTATTGTCACTTTATGATGCCGTTCAATCTTCCCTGAGACTCCGCTGGTCCCACATTGTTGCTTCACTTGACGCTGTTTCATATTCACATCGTTTTATTCCACGACGTAGCGGTGTAACAAAATATGCCAAACGCAGCCTCTTCTTCCGGACGGCTTACTCCTGGGGACTTGCACACAAGACGTCTCTTACCCCTGGCAGTGACAGCACTCATTGCACGTCACAAACTCGCTCGGAGAACATCGGTTTTCATCACACCAGAAATGTGCTTGCTAACTCATTATTTGACAGGTTCACTCACTAACCACTCTACCAAATTCGCTTGTATAGCCATAAAAATGTCCAAATAATTCCGAAGCGTTAGAGAAAAGGAAACTTCTAGAAGGTTTTAGGTACCCAAAGATAGCTCTTATCGTGTTTACATCGACCGAACGTGCTGTTTATCCTTTTCGGATCCCCCATGTCTTAAGGATTTTCTGTGCGCTAAGGTCGTATATGTAAACTTTGACCTTAAGCAATACTGAACTCAGGACTGATAAGATCTTTGTTTGCTTGAAGGCCATAACATAGCTGTCACCTTTAAAATCAACTGAAGTTAGATCGGAAGAGGTTATCTGTTTACTACCGTGCAGTAAACATCCGTAACAGTGTGTGTTTAAGTGCAGCACACTCTCGTATTATCAGCAGCGTGTTGTTTATTTAGAGGAAGGACACAGATGCGTTAACCCCACCATCAATCTGCATGACGTCACTCGCACAGATCCTAGCAAGGTCATTCATCACGACTAAAATACTTCTGTACTTATGCTCCTAATACTACAAGCGTAACGCTGGTGCGATCATACTGAGTAAATTCCGTTCGGCAGATCCGCGTTGCGTTGGACTCAGAGACGCAATTGATCAACATTTGCCACCATAACCTAGAGGCGTTACGTGGGAGCCGAATGGCTTTCAACACCATCCGGGTGGTTAGTACACCTAAATATAGACTATATCGTTCCCCCGACGTTCTTTGTGTCTTTGGTTGGACCGTGCTTGGCGCGGAATCTCTAGTAAGGCGTTGCGAAGGGGTAGTTTGACTACAGAGTCGACCTCTCAGCGCAAAGTGTGTTTTGTGTCAATATGAATAATTGTCATTTCATTGAGGAAGTACTGAATGTGTATCGGTGCAAGCTGCCTCTCCGAGTCTAACCCAATCCAAACAGCTTCCGAGCGGGAAGTACTCATTGTGATCAGCTCAAAGGTACTTTTGGTAATTTCAGGAGCACAGTAAGTGCTGGCGAACTTGGGGCTTGTACTAAGGTGCAGGAAACGCTACGAAGGGTGTACGTGATACTTAAACCTAAAAGCCTCAAAGATGAACATATACATTGAGTGCAATCGCATATTAGGTTGAAGGAGGCCATGTATTTCAAAACAAAACAAAAAGCGGTAATAACAAAATTTGGGAAACAAAGATTGGTTGTAAATGTGTAAAATATTGTTTTCTGTTTTGAGTCCCTTCATTTATATACGAAATATTAGAATAGCTTTATTTATAACAGTTTTTCTCAGTATAATCCCTTAGGCGCGAAAACAATTGGACATCACTTGTTTCAAATAAAGATTTCAGTTTCCCTTTGAGTTTTGGCTTACAGTGTACTGAAGCATGCGGAAGGGTCAGTCTTCCCTTTGGAGTCGAAACATTAGCTTCTACTGTCGTCACTTTTCCGCTGGAGATTCCAGTGTTTCTTAGAGAGGCCAGGAAATATAAAAGGACGGAAAGAAAAAATTCTAGCAACTTGGCACCAAGACAAGCTCTGGTTAAGCGTTAACGATTCTCGACGCTTTAAATATTCCTTTTAATGTGACACGTCTGAAGAGTGGTAAACATGAATGCTTCTCCTAATGTTACAACATGTAAACACTAAGGAAAGCAGAAGTAGGAAAAAATAAAGTTAGAAAAGTTATAAGCCAGCTACAGGAGAATAAAACAAGGACCATATGTTGGCCTGCTGGACACTGCTAATCTTCATTTCAAGATACAGTTATGATATTAGCAGGCGAAACAACGAAATGCATTTTTTCTTTAGTGAATCAAATTTACAATAGGGACAAAATAATGTTTAAGCTGGAATTTTGTATTCTCTGCCAATTTTTAAGTGTTTTCAACCTCTATCAACAGATTAATATTCCTATAGTCACTGAATAATACCTGACAAACTTTCATATTAAGTTTACAGTGCTACAAAACGAATACTGGGACTTGTGTTATCCTAAGGGCCGAGCGATTAGATCGTTTGCATATCACCAAGGTGGCCCGGGTTCAATCCCAGAGACCTGCATGTGGTATTTGTGGTGGACAAAGCGGCGTGTGTACGGGTTTTCTTCGGGATCTCCGGGTTCCCCCGGCACTGATTCCACCAACTGCTCTATCATCAGCTTTCATCCTCTTTCATCATTTCAACCTCTTCCTCACTCTCATGCCTGGTGCTGGGCTAACTACGCGCTTGCAGGTCTTCACTTGTCCGGTCCATAAGTTCATCTACTCCCAGACAGGCATCTTACCTTAAGCACAGGCTTGTAAATCCTAAGGGTTCGTAGTCCTCTATAGGGGAGGGTAATGAGATAAAGCAGAAGAGTTATTCTAAGGTGTTGTTAGTAATCCGACCTTTTAGAATTTGGAATCCACAATAATGCAACCGTTATAGAAAATTAAGCAGCATTCACATTTTCCTTGAGTTTTCTCAACAACACATGCACGCAGTTTTCTGGTATTATCGCACTTCTAAATTGGAGCAGAAAGGGGTGTGTGTGTTGTGTGTTGTGTGTTGTGTGTTGTGTGTTGTGTGTTGTGTGTTGTGTGTTGTGTGTTGTGTGTGTGTGTGTGTGTGTGTGTGTGTGTGTGTGTGTGTGTGTGTGTGTGTGTGTGTGTGTGTGTGTGTGATTCTACGCGTTTAATGAAGCACTTTGTCCTTCTAACTTCCAAAAATATAGAGGCACTGGCGTGACAGTTATTGCTGTCGTTGAAGCTCAATGTATTTATCCACATTATCGTCTACACTGTTAAGGACACCAGAAAATGCGTTGATTTCGAAAAATGCATTGTTAGTTATTAAAAAAACGTATAGGCTTCTTCGGCTTCAAATAGATAAAAAACGTTTTCCTACTTGCCGCCGCGAACCCCTGACCGCATCATATAACCATACCATGACATCATCTCTTAAGCCACTAAGCAGTTACAAAAAAGGGATTTAAACGAAACCCGTCAGCATCCAGCCGTGCCATCCACCGATTACTTTAGTGAGGTCCTTCCCGTCCTTTACCACAACACTTTACCAGCATTCGATTCTAGTTTCACAGATTACCCACTCTTATCTTGTCATAGACGAATGGCAATAAATCCTGTAGTTGAACCCCAGTAGTATTGGCAAAAACTAGACGAAGCAGACCTACAAGAGCGTGAATATCGAACAGATATGCTCTAGATGTAAAAATGGCGGCTTATCTATAATCTCGAGTTCCCGCAAAATTGATTGTTCATATTTCAGGTGCACTTTTCCCCATAGCTATTAACTATAAGATATGAAGGTTCTGCTGCATACTTATAAATGCAGATTGAAATCTGCGAATTAACATTTTATGGATATGAGCGATATTATGGACACAACATAATTTAAATACTTAAAAATTTTATCGCATAATTTGACATAAAATAAAATATTTTTTGTGCAAAACACAAACAGCATGGGATATTTATTTAGTGTGGTATCTCAAATTATACCTTGTGTTTGTTTAAAAAGCCACGGTGTGTCTAGCATCAGATCCTCCCAAGGAAATAGCTCTTAAAGTTTCTGGTGCAATATACTTTGCAAATATACACGGAGTGCTTAATGCCCCTTTTGCGCGAAGTATATGAGTCTGATGTATTTATTATATTACAGTTTAAAACGCAAATTAATAGGCAATAATCTCTCCAAATGTCAGTTAGTTGTAACCATTAGTTGCAATTTTTTGTAATTATTGGAATAATTTAGCCTTATCGGAGCAAAACAAGTTCCCGGTGTCTTTAAGCATTTTTCCTGTTCTTCCACGAGCTTTAGAGCTCCAGTTTTCTGACTAGCCTCCTTCGAACAAAATTCAAGAAGCTAAGAAAGAAAAATGTTTGTAGAAGAGATCTGTAAGCCTGTCAAGGATTACGCGTCTGTCTTGCACGATTCTTTTGTTTACGTGATTCCTCAAAGTATCTGTGATTAGTGACGGATATCCGGACCGAGTTTCATCAAACATATTTGTTCATCCATTGTTGAACATTTCACACAATCTTCTCTCATTTGTTTTGTTCATTACTATGTCACGAAGTCTACAGTTATCAGGCCGTATATTTTTGCAGTTTTCAACTTTCGAATATTGAAACATCAAATAGTACCTCTCACCTCACAGTCGGTGGAACCCTTTATGACACATTTCCTTTCGAACAATCACAGAATACACAATAACAACTTGTTGTAGCTGGTAGTATAACACAACATTGAGAATACTCCCGAGGAAGCCATTCGACCATTTTAAATTTCAGTTTCTGAGAAAAGAGGTTCATTCAACTGTTATAGCTTTAAAACTACTTCCTCGCAGCAACACATTTTTTCTTCACCTGCTATCAGTTAAGACGTAACTATAAGCATACATAAGCAAATAAGATCTTGTCACTACTAGATTATGTAACTCAGCAGGTGCATGAAAATCCATATTTTAGAAGTGTAAACTCTGCTTCCAAAGGTCAGAGAGCTTAGAGGATGATCTAATCCGAGGCGACTTGCTTAGACGCAGGCGGGATCTCCAATGTCTCCAGATATTATATTCTGACGGCGTAGGAATCCCTATAGACCTACCTATCCGTACGAAGAGGTGTCTCTGAGGGCCTATCCAACACCGAACGCCAAAGAAAACGCCACTGCCATGATTCTCGTCCTCCGTCCACTCGCCTCATCCTTCTACCCAAACACAAGGGAAGGAAGTGACGGGAGGAGCGCGACAGGAAGGTTTTCAGCATTGCATAATCAACCCCAGGATTGCGGAAAATATCGAAAAATCTGAATGTCAGAGCGGTGGGCCCAAACGGAATCCAACTCAAGACTTCCAGAATGCCAAACACATACTTAACAGGTATAAATCTCTTCTGGTACTGAAATTTAAAAACGCTGAAAATTATCCACAGGTCCATTCTGATTCCTTATACATTTAAACTAATGTGTAGTGTGGAAAAAATTGCATTAAAGTCCTTAAGTGTAGCTTGAAATGCACTAATTAGTTGAAGTGTATTCCGCAGATGACAAAGTTTTCCCCTATTTCATGGCAGAATTAAGACGCATAAAGACTCAACCAAAGCCCTGTTGAGGTTTTGCAAACTTTTGGAAACGCTCTCAATTTAAAAGCTTATATAGCATAATAAAGAACATAAAATTACCGGGTAGTCTTATCGTAGTATCTCAATGACATTGTTACTAATACATGGCGTCTACAAGAACCCAATTCATCTCCATTATTATACCGCTGCCCGGGCGATATGAATAGTGGGAACAGAGCCACCGAATATTACCACCGTTTCAAGTTGAGGCAAAGAGCCAATCTTAAAATGGTTGGTTCACAGAACAATGACTAATTAGCACAAACTCTTCCCATGAAATACCACTTCCTTGTTAGGGCCGTTCCACCAGTGCCAAAATTTCTACAGCATCGTTCCATCTTCCCTCGGAATTTAATGCAGCGTACTGACCTAAAATCTTAATTACGTTTTTTAAACTATAGGTTAAAAAGGCATGTGTCCTAAGGCAGCTCCATTATACACTTGTATATATTGTTTTAAAACAGAGAATTGCATATAAATACAGAAATTGTATATAAAAAAAAGGAAGAAAGACAATAATATTAGATGTTATTGGGACTTCAAAATGTCGGTCTGGGTGGCTCAGTTAGTTAGACGCTGGGCCACTGATCCCAAGGCCCCGGGTTTAAGTCCGAATGGATTTTAAGTGTGTTTAAAAATGACAGCTGCATGTCATTTTTAAGTGTGCATAAAAATGACAGCTGCATGTCGGTGGATTTACTGGCATGTAAAAGAACTCATGTGGGCAAAATTCCGGCACACCGGCGGCGCTGATGTGGTCCTGGAAATTGACAGCGTCGTTAAATAACAATTCTTTTTTCAAGTTACCTATTGCATGAGATAAGGGGAGCTATATGAAAGATCCCATTAGTTTACAGTCGATATCGTAAAAGTCAACTTTTCTCCAAGTTGTTTTTGCCTGGGTTGAGATGATTGCATCTAAGTAGGGACAATGTTAACACCTTCGATTTTGGGGGAAACTAGGCTGAAATATTCATGTCATAAGTTTCCAGTAAACGTATAAAGGTTAATATAGAAATATTTTAGGTACATAGTCACCTGGTCTTTGACTTTAGTATGTCACTTCCAGCTGGGATATTTCTTCAGAAACATAAGACGAATACTCCTTGCTTTACAATTAATCAGCACTATTATAAAATGTTCGTAAAACAACTTTTTACATGTGCTATTTATACATACATGTTACATCTTAGGTCCTCTAGTAGTCACAATTATCATAGTTGCCCTAGAAAAATTCCATGCCCAGTCATTTTCATTGCCAGTTGATGCAACACTTTCTGTATTTCTTTCTTCCTCTTCAGTGCGAGCAACTTCATCTTCAACATCATGATCACTTCCAGAACTGTATTCACTAGAACTGAAGTTAAAATCTTCATAGTCACTCTAATTTTTTTTCTAATAACATTTTCGTAATTTCACTCTTTGTCAAACCTTTCAACGCAGCCGTCTTTGTTTGGTGCTTGATAGTGAACATGTTTGTAGCGCGAACGTGATCGGAAGTGTTTTCCTATACCTATCCCCTTGAAACACCAATGGTACCAATACAAAATGCAAAGACAATGGTGGTAAAAGCGTTGCAAAGTAACATCAGATGTCATCTGTGTGGCAACATGAAAAATACAAGGCAAAGTCGGATAGCAGCGGTCTGGCCCACTGTCACATTAGCTCGGACCAGGGAACCATTTCGTGCTCCAGGTCCAATTGACTATATCTCGGAAATCGCCTTAGTCTGTATTTAATATGAATCCTGTGTGTTAAGGAGATCTAAGCAGATTTTGTACAGTAAAATTTTGTCCGTCTTTTACGTTTCACTTTTCTTGCAAAAATTATTCAGAAATAAGGACACTATGTTCAAGAAATGCAAATTTTCATACGAATATTCAAATATAAAGTGTAGTAATCAAAATCATTAGACATTTCTTATAAACTCAAACTTAACGAAGGTTTGGCCGTGTAAAAATGGAGTGGGGGATTTTCGCGTCCCATTCTTTTTAACCGACACTTTTATGTTCACAAGAAGCCATGGATGACACACACACATTTCATAGAAATTCATTATTTGGATTGTGAGAGTTTGAGATGAGATGGTGAGATGTGAGTATAGAATTCTCGGGCAGAATACAACTTCCTCTGCTTAGTGTATGTAAGTATGGAGAAAGTAGAAAGATTCTATATGAACAGTTTTCAGTTTCAGCACTAATACTTTAAGAAAAGGAGTCCATTAGGGATGACATTCAATCCCCCAAGATCAAAGTTTTAATTAAGAGTGTTAAATTGTTTAAAAATGCTCTTAAAGCTCAAGTGCAAAAAGGGTTCCTATCTGAAATTTGATGGGTGAATCGTACAGTATTGACCAATTGAAATTATATAGTTGAAATCATGTTCAAATAAGACTGTCGTGCCTGCTTCAAAGCTGAAGAAACCAAGAAACCTTCCACAAACAATACAGAAGGCCGTTTTACGTTGCGATATTGGTATGCAATAAACTGAATTAAATACATTATATAACAATCCTGTGCGGCTAGGCAGGCATATCTGGTAAGTACCTTACAGCTATGATAGTGTCCTTCCATGATTTCATCTGGCATCAAAGTGTTTTTCAAACAGAAGTCTTGTTTGAGCCTTGTTTCTGAATTATTCATAAATTTATTATTTGAATTTTATGTAAGTTAGTTCAATGGAATATAAGTACTGATTTCTAAGTAATTGCTATTTCCTTTTTGTTATGAAGGTAAGCTTTCTCATTATAGTTTATTCCACAATGTAAGGGAGTCCATTCATAATTAATTTCTTTTCCCACTTGTTAAGGAAGTTTTGTTGAGTAATTACCTTCAGCATCCCTGGTTTCTTATATGTGCATATAAAGTAAGTACAAACTGTAACTAAAGGAATCATATGGTCGAATGTCTTTGTGGCTAATTTCTGAACGTATAGAAGACTTATGTGGCTGAACTAAGAATCATAAAGTAGATTTCATGGTTAAAAAATATAGTCCCATACCTTTAACTACACTAAGGGTGGAAATGAATGTATTTGCTGATTACTTAATCTCCTTTCATAGGTAGTATAAACCCTTCATGCTGAAATCTACATTGAAGTTCTTGTGAGAGAAGCCATATAGGATTAGAAGACCATTTTAAAGAAACAAGTTGCTAGTTTCAAATGCAATACTTAGACTTCGAAGTTGAAATTTTAGAATGTCATGTATATGGAAATCCCTGGTTAGTGTATAGAGTAGCTGTCTTATTACGTTAATCATTCCCTTCTCTCGTTTGCCATCCCAAGTCGGAGACATCATTTTCGTTCAGTTAGTCTAAAAATTGCTTCCTACCAGGTTTAGGTTGTACAATTGCTCAAGATTCAGATGCAACCACAAGGAGGTAGCAGACATAAAACGTTCGTTTGTTCACGCTAAACACGCCAAAACGAAAACGAAAGGGAAACGTGTTTTGTATGGTGCCCTCCAACTGGTTTTTATAGAGAAATTAGTACCTTACCATGAGTCAGCAAATGCCACAACGTAGGGAGCTTATGTTCTCGAAAAACCTAAAATATCTCTGCGAGAAATGGTCATAGAATGAAATGAAAGTTACACAATTTGTTGTGAATAATGCGTTCTGTATCCGGTGTAAATTATTGTAATGCTGAACTGGTAATTTTAATTCGTCAACATTCTTTCTACCTGGGTGAAAGTGCATTTAATTTGTCATAAAATAATAGAGGTTAAACGCAGTGCTATGATTATATTTATTACACTTATACCGTCATAGAATAATAAAAGAACATTATATATATAAAATATATTAAATACAAGAATCGAACACACTCTTCGGTTTTCAGCTGAAGGGAAATGAGAGCTCTCCATTTATATCGCAAGAATTAAACATAGACTTCGGTTTCTCTTGTAGAGAAATATTGGAGAAAGGTACTGCAAATTTGTCTTATATCAATTGAAGTTAATCTCGGTAAATTGTAGAAATCAGTGATTGAAAGGAACACCTGCATGTTTAACCTCAGCTTACGTCGAGCTATTTGAATATTGAAGACATTTCAATCCATTAGCGCCGTGACAATAACAATTGTAGTGTTTTAAAGCACATCCCGTAGTAAGGAAACTGCGCACAAAGTTGTGCAGTGTTGTCATTGTGTGGTATGTTACAGTGACTAGTGAAAGCTAAATACTAATTAAATACGCGAGGAGTTCTACTATACCTACAGTTTGGATAAATGCACACGTTTACTTAAGCGGATGGCATGTTTTGTTAACTTTGCTCAATTTCATTTTAATGTGTATATATCTAAGGAATTACTGTTTAAAAAATAATCCTTATACAATTTATACGTTGAGGGATACTTCACGCTTGAACTTAAAGCCAAAAAGCACTGCATTTTAAATGAATATCGTGTTAGAAAATGTAAATATATAAAACAGCCTAACGAAAGTGTGAGTCCTCAAGCGAATAATAATGTTGGGTGCAACAGAGCTCATTCGTTTTCCTCATGAACCAGCACAACTAAAGGCATCTGAATAGGTGCTGCATATTGTCAAGGCACTCGTCGCGTTAGCATCGTGTTTGTAGCGCTACGTGCATCATAAAGGGTAAAGGGCACACCTTGCACACGTTGACCTGCGCAGATCTATTGTATGCTAACACTCTCAAGGAGGCTGGGATGAAGTGAGGGAACAGAAGGGACCACAGGGTCGTAGTCAGACGAGCCACAGAGACGCGCGGAAGTCCGGAACAAGTGCTGAGATCTCTTCATCCCGGCGCCAGGCCCCGTCGAGCAGCCATTACACACTGCAGCTCCGGAACCGCACCAGAGTCCCCCCTCCCCCAACGGAGCCGTTGCATTGCGGGTTCAAAACCGCCCAAGCGTCCCCCTCCCCTCGACGGACGACAGTAGCCGTCCAAACGCCAGCTAGCGCCGAGAACCTCAGCTACCATGCGCAAGCATCAGAGCCATCTGGCCGACACCGCCAGCAGTACTCGCCTGAAAGCACAACTGAAAGATGAGAAGGAGATGGAATGAAGGGAAACCGTGGTATGAAATTATGCACCCCAGCACTCACCTAATTGATATGGGGAAACCACGGAGTGCACGATCGCCGGGGATTGAATCGGGACCTCCCGAATACGAGTCGACATTTTACCGCAGCGTCACCTCGCTCGGTTGCGTATATAGATATACCTACATCTGGTCTGCCAGGTAGATTGTTTTTGTCAACTGCAAACACATACAGTAATTGGCTAAAATACGAATTTCCCGATATGCATTAAGGCCAAAAACACAGCAATAATACCACAGTTCAAAGAGACGGCAGAGAGCTTGTTTGAAACCTTCTTTGTCCAAACAAGTTATATTTCCGTTCACTTGGTATAAAATATATTAATTTAAAGAAGAGGGCGGTACAACGATTTGCGAAATTAGAAAAATACTTACAGTCCTATTTTCAAAACATTGAACGTAAAATTGATCACCTTTATATTTCAAAATACCAATTTTCGTTAATATTTCTTAAACTGAGAAAGATACCCACTTATAAGTAAATCCTCAGTGCACGGCTAAGTATACAGAAGAATTTCTCCATCAGGATAAGCAAGTACAAGTTAGCTCCATAGCCTCAACAGTTGGCTCAGTGTGGAATCCTCACCGTCCAACACTTCCTACATGTGTATTAGTGGTTCATTCTCATTACACGCACATTAGTAAAAAGTCGTAGTTTTGCTAAAACCCGTTGAACAGAACAAACACAATTATTAGAACTGATCTACAAGTACTCACTGAATTTGTTATCTCCAACCCGTAAGTTAAACTTCTATTCAGCTAAAGCTTTAACGCGGCGAAATGTGGTAAAACACCTCAAACGTTTCGTTTTATCTGTTTCTCATTTTGATTATACTTTTAAGTTGTACTCTCACGCCACACAGTTGTTTTTAATACCAAAAACTTTATAGCTACACATTAGCTTCTGCAGTACATACATCTGCAAACAATTTTTTCCTTAATGAACTTGAAATGCTATCGAAGAGCAAAGTTTTCTGATGATAACCTTACGTCTGTCTTGAGACTTGCTTCTGCAATTAATGTTTCCCCAAATATTAAGATCTTGGTGGAAAATCACAAAATGGGCATAATAAATGCCTAATTAAGTGTGACCACAAGTGGAGGTTTTATGTGGAGCAAATTTATTTTATTTTACATCAGCAAATCTGATTTGTTAGTTTCTTTTTCTTTTTTCCCCTTTGGATCTCCTCATGCTTTATCAACAAAAAACTTGTATAGCTCTTAATCAGGCTTAGGAATTCTTAACTAGTATATATATTCGTATGTATTTAAAATAAAGAAATATGAAATTATTAGTAATGTACAATTTAATAGCAGCCTACCTATGGGGTAGGTTTAACAAAGCCTTGTAATAGTACCCTCAGTAAATACCGAGAGCCAATATAATACATCATTATCACAATTATAATGCAAATTTGGTTACTTTTTAACCTATAAGGTAAAATCTATTTTAATATTAGAAAGTGTGTCCATTTGCGCCATAAATGACTAAATTAATGATAAGTTTAAGAGTCAACCACATATGGATTAGGACATTGTATGGCTAATCATCCCCTTGAATTGATTTACACACACCTACCCATGAAATTAAGGGCCCACCCCGGAACTTATTCCTATTGTGCGTGAATCCCTGGCCAACCAATTGACAATAAAATACTAGCACCTGAGCCACACCAGTAAATGAAATTACCTCCACTGCGATACAGGGGTGTCAATGCTCAATCATTACCATGAGCACTAATGACCAATGAAGTCTTACTCTGCTGCCACAGCTGTTATGTTCATCATTACAGGCGGCTGAAGTAAAAGAAATTATCGTCATCCACAAAAGCTAAATCATGGAGAGAAGAGCAATAAACGGTTTACCTTAGTGCAGAGCTTTGGCTAGAAATTCAGAAAACAATCTAGAGTATCATCAGTGACCTAATGACATTTTTAGATTAAACAAGAATTTTTTCGCAAGCTACTTGACATATTCTGCAGAAAATTACTGAAATGGATTTTTTTTAAATCTAGCTTTCGTTAATCTTATTTTATATATAACCTTTTTTCTAAGTACGATCTGAAATACGTAATTTACAACCACTAACAGTATTCTGTGACTTTCTTTTGCAATTCAGTTTATTTCAGATGAACATTAATAACTATTCATTAGTTTATGCTGCTATTTCAATAAATAGCTATGTAACAAAGATATATCAATACAAATACAATTATAGAATCAAGGATTACTCCTTAAGTCTTCCATTGGTTCAATTACAGCAACAGCTAACATGCAACTTGCTGATATAAATGTAAACATTTCGAATAGGCTTGTCGGGAATAAATTTCCTCTTTGGCACTGGAAGAACTAAAGTGTTTATGGAATAGTTTCCTGAGTTTGTGCATTTCTATTTTATATTGTGACGCCAGCCGCGGCGCACAGCAAAGGACGGTCCGGCTCAAGCTACCTCACACCATAAACCAGGCGCGGGAAGTATGCCCCTCGCGCGACTGTTTGTGAACATGTAACAATCAGCGCGGCACTACAAAGGGTTTTCGAGAATATTCGAGAGGCGTCCGGCGTATTTGTAGAGGTTCCAGAAACGGTGGAGTTTGAGAAATGTCCCTGTTACGTCATTCTCGCTATATAAGGAGGTGAGGTGACGACAAGAGTTAGTTGTAGTTACAAACATGAGCTGTCGCAGCAGTCAGTTTTAGTGTGTGTATGTGTGACTATATATTCCACAGAATTGCTGCGCAGAATTTTCAATGTCCAGTTTTGACAATACGTCCTTGGCAAAACGGTATTTGGTTACTTTTTCTGTTGCTTTTTTATTATTTCTGTTCTTTTTGTAGCCTATTTAAATACGAGTGTAAACTCATATGCAGCTTCTGGATTCCGTCATCCCTGATGAGACATCATCAAGTGTGTTACGAAAGCAAAAGAGTCCACTTCTTCGAAACTGGGATAGATCGCTGGGGTAGTGTGCTTCTCAGAAATGGAATCTGCTTCAGACCGAGAGGTATTTGGGATTGTTTTCGAGCTCTGAAATTTTAAACTTCTAGTCTTGCGCTTAGCACTTTATCTGTAACGACGGGCAATATCAGAACGATTGACCAGACAGCGCACTTGAAGGTGACTGCACGAGCCAAGTAGAAAATCGACAGCTCCTAAGTTGTAAATTGAAAATGGTCCCAAATATCACTTTATATTAAAGCGTTCTGATTTCTATGAGACACGCCACCTCAGTCCACAAACCTTGTAACTCAAACGAAATTCTGGTTTCGAAAGGATGGAGTAATTGGTCATTAGAGAATTCAGATTATGTATTCGTATTCCGGAAAGCGTTATATTATAAACAGGATCTTCCACAGACTGCGACAGATGTTAAACAGTATATATACCAGTAATATACCAACAATTTACTTAAAAGATATTTGGAAATTAATATGTTTTCATTTACGCGATTTTCTCAAACAACACTCATAATGCAAATATGCAGAACTGGAATACTTAAATGTGCGCTACACCAGAAGCCGGATGTAGTCAAACTCGTCGTCTCTGAATGCCACGGTAAATGTGGGTTATTCACCCAGTTTAAATTCTCCGTTTATACGTTTACGTGATATAAAAATGCCATTGCTCGAGCATGAAGTGTAAATGGAAAGCATAAACATAAACCTCTTTCATTCCTCTCTTCGGAGTTCATTACCCTCATATTGCATGCTAAAAATAGTTTATTAGTAGTTTGTTAGCTTGTATAATAAATTTACCCTTCAAATACCTGATATGCAAGGTAGGGACATTGGTCTCTAAATGCGTATTTCTGAAGAAGTTCGTGACAAATGTTCTAGTAAAATTTAAATTCCTGAGGTAATCCACATAACCGTTACGGTTGATGGAAAATGACTTGGATTTTACAGAATCAGTGTAAATTATGTGATAGTACTTGATGATAAGCAGGTGGAAACCATGTGGACATGTTTCGTTAAGAAGCCCGTGTACAGAAGCGCTTTATTTGCGTGCTAGGATATCTGAAGTACGAACGAAGACAGGAAGTGCAGATACGATTTCTTCATCGCCTTGTTATGTACTCTGATGCACGGCGTGTCCGCGGACTTCCACAGGGGTATTTATTAGGATCTAAGTCGCTTAGAGCTGGAAATGTGCTGTTTGATGCGATCTCTCTGGTGTTTTTCATCTAACGAAATTCCTGAATCGCAAATAGTACATCGAATAATAGTTCCATCTGTGTATATGAAATCTTGTTTGAATTCCTGAGGCAGAACAATAAGTCGAGCACCGGACACCTTTTGGATGGTAAAATCTTGTAATACACTCGTTTAGTAATGTAATAAAGGACTAACACCAGTTCACTTGCTAACTCAATGTGACTGTTACACAACACATTTACTTGATGTCCACACTCTTATATAACACATCCAAAATTACCAGAAAGTTCTCATTCATGCTGGAACTGCAGGAGCAGAACTCAGCGTCAATTCTTGGAACTACGCGTGTACGGTTACTACTTTCTGTGCATCACTTTGGAATCCCCGCGAACAGATGACGTCCGCCACAGTAAAAAACTCACATTCACGAACAGTAGGCTATCGATTATGGTGAAATTAAAAGGGTACAATGATAATTATACAGTGACAATGTTAGTTGCATTATTGCAGGCTGTTTTATAGCGGTAAAGCAAGAGAAAGAGGATTTGTTCTACACAATTATTTTCCATTGTTGTAGGTGTGCTTTCAACTCCCGCGCAGCGTTTACTGAAAGAGTTAGGCTTACTACCCACATGTTCACAGCAAGCTGAGGAAATTTGAATTAAAAATTAAATATTTTATGTCAATTAAAATCATATAGAGTAAAATGGAAGGAAACTTAAAAGAAAAAAGGGGGAAAAGGGGATTATGGGCATAGTTGAGGAAAACGGGATAAAATTACACAAAAAAGGAAAAAGGTGCATGAAAAAATGCCTCTTTTGGCAACTAGAAACAAAACTTCACACTGTAGTATCTTTCCGAAGAGCTTAAATTTACCCTAAGAAGAAAGGTGAGCGCATAAAAGTCCTAACCCTGCTCAACACTAGCCCAGCAACGCTATACGTAACATGTATTATATCCGCTATCCTCATTTTCTCAGAATATCGATCGATGATCGGTTTCATAGTAGTTCTAACAACGGCAGAAAAAGTCACTCAAAAGCACATCATCTAGGTATATAAACAAAGAAATTAGCGTATCTACTTCCCATCCTATTGCAGTGAAAATGTATTAAAACAATAGACAAACCCCTAGATATCCTTGCCCAAATTCTTACAGAGCGCCATAGCAGAACAAATGCTACGGACTGTGGAAATGTTTGGGATAGACCTAATGTGACAGATGACAAAGCAGTTCCCTTTATGTCTTGCGAAAGCGATGTCTGGTAAAAGCCTTTGATTTCAAATGAAAGCTATGAAGCCAGATATAACCTTGGAACGAAATCCCAGCCTTGATACTTTGCGGTATGAGGTCAAATATAGTTTGGGTATCTTTCTATTTTTGGTAGAAGCAATCGCCAACAACATCTTATATTTAAAGAATCAATATCTTCTATTTACAGTAGCTTTTACTGCTTAACTGGACAATTCTCCAGTTAGGTACTTAATGAGTAAAGGAATTGGGATTACTTGTTTGGGAACGAACACTAAAAATCATAAATCCCCATCACATGAAACTTCAGTAGCTCAGTGGATTTCCAACTTATCATTCATAGTACGAACAGAAAGTGCTGATTCTCCTCCTTTTTACATGCAAGAAGACAGGAAATCGGTGGAAAGAGACGATGTTTCAGTACACATATCCGTCTTTGACCCAAAATAAGGTTCTGGAGGCTGTACTCCAAGAAATTATTTCTTAATTTAGAGAAACCTATATGAGCACATTCAACTACAGGTTTTATCATCCACGCAATTTATGGAGATTTGTCAGCAGTGAACCCTTACCTCGTTGAAACATAATTTTCACTAAGTCTAATTGGTATTTGGAGTAGTACCTGGGACATACTATCAAGGTAGCAGCACCTACATTCTCAATCGACTTTCAGGGCTAGTTAAAATAATAAACTGAGTGGACCCATTGGATTCCTTAGCTTACTCTGCCCATACATGCCACAAACTGGTGGTCCATGAAAATACAGGATGTTAAAGTCCCTGATATTGCAACAGGAGTTGGGATTGGGAAAACGTAGAATAATTTTTCCTACAAATATATGTCCGAAAACAAATACCTATTGAGATGTGAGCCATTTTACTTGTGTTTAGCCAGACAATGGACTTCATCCAAGGGACGGATTGGAAAAAGAGGTCCAATAGAACATGGCCTTTCCATTTGCCGTTCCTCGATCCATTGGAGTTTTGCCAATGAGGACATTTAAGTGTATAGGTGTATGCCAAACCCATCGACAATGTGTATATGTAACAAGAGTTTGTGATCAATGCATGTGCCCAAATCCGAGAGCTGCCAGGTATGATCGAAGAAGTCTGGATTCTTTAAGAAGAGTTGAAGCATGTGTAAGAATGTATGTAACCACATGGAGCATCTTCTGTAGTAGTATCGACATAACGCAGAACAGAATGGCAGAAATCATCACAACTCCTATTTGGTGTTTATGGATGTTTACCCAACAATATTTGTTCAGTTAACCATTTGTCACATTAAAGTGTTCCTTAAAATGCACTCGGTGGATGAAGTCTATTGTTTGGTGCAATTTTACGTAAGTAAAATTGCTCATATCTCAACAGTATTTGTTTCCGGACATATGTTTATAGGAACATTTATTCTAGTTTTGACCAATCCCAACTCCTGCCGCAGTGTTTGACACCTTTTTAAACACCTGGTATATTCCTGGCAACGGAAGCCTGTTTCCCAAATTATTAGAAGGAAAGTACATCAGTTGGCTAAAAAGGAATGCCTTATACAGGAAAAACTGCCTTTTACAAGTAAATAACAGCACAGTAACTGAGTGTCTAGTTTACTCCTAATATAGAGGAACCTTGTGCAACCTTTCCCCTTGATTATAAAAACTCTGTCGGGAGACCAGTCACATAAGAAACCTCATACACTTCATAAAATCCACTGATCATTCAAACACATTTGTGGACGAAAGAGTAAGGCTTCAGTCGCCACATGTAAACTCCATTAGACATCAGGAATTAACTCACTATAAATGTTTCATCAGCATTTGTACAAGTAAATTTCGATTTACAATCAGAAATGTAGTTAAATACATAGTATTTTTATGTGTTTCTGTGTTTTAATATATATATATATATATCACATCACAATAAGACCTCTGCTGTCAGGTGACCTAAAATAAAGCATTAGAATGGCAGGAATATATTTATAGTATTGCCATTGCAAAAATTGATATCTATATTACTTATAGTTCTAGTGATCAGCGAAAAGTGCAGGCGGTGAGAGGACTGACCACCTATTGGACAGCCTGTGGTTCAAATCCTGGTAGCAGCAAACAGATTCTTCTCAACCCCTCGGTGTCCAGGCACGCCTCATTTCACTCATCCAAATGAACACCTGGGAGTTTCCCATGGACCCAGAATGTGATGTTGGACTTTCACTGCCCAAGGGTCTGGTGGTGTGGCTTAATTAATGTCTCCGCTTCCAACAAAAAGCAACGTTACATACAAGAGAGACACAAACTCTAATTGAGGTTATGAGCACGACATAGTAGCTTTACATCGGCAGTATTGTTTTATAATTATTATTCCTAATGAACTTATGTGACTGTTGTATTGTGTCAACACGGATTATCGTGCGTGTACTTTCACATACCTAAAGAAGAAAGGAAGCAGAAATAATCTTCTAAGTTAGAAACAAATCTTTCTTCCAGGGCTGCAAGACAGCACTATTATCTACTCAAGGACGTACTTATGTGTCTGTACATAATTATGTAGATCTATACTATGAAGCATTATTATATCACTCGATTGACTGCTTCGTATTATGGGTGCCTACGGCTGCTCACACATGAGTCTTAATCTCGGGTATCCGTGGTGGTTACAGAGAGCGATATTGTAGTTTTGTTAGAACTCTTTATTTGTTTTATTTTTACACATTTAAGCTTTGCTGAACAATTTTAAATAGAATAAAATATGCAGTTTAACGTAACGCTGGAACGAACTTTCACCGTGTTGCTTACATGTATCTCTCCCTCGTAACGATGCCTGTCTCCTACTGTCCCTCAGTCATTTATCCTTTTTAGCTTCCCAAACATCCATAATGGCCCTCACTTCATTAAGTCAAGACTTTACCCTCTGGCAAAACCCCTCGGGTTTCCGATACTTTGTAAAAATACAATAGCAGGCTCTTTTTTCTTTATGTTGAAGACCTTGCCAAACTAATTGTATCTCGTTTACGTTAATGTTTGGGACGTTCGCTAATGACCCTTGGTAATGCCTTTTTGGCATCCCTTCACCTGTGGTACATATTCTTAACCCTTTGCTATTAATGGATTTTGTAACTTTGATATATTCTGTATATCATAAGCGCTATACAGAAAAACTGCTACAACTATACATAGACAATATGTTCACACCATTATAACTTTATAATGAACATCATTAGCAGCGATGGTGGTGGTAGTAATAATAATAGTAGTAGTAGTAGTAGTAGTAGTAGTAGTAGTAGTAGTAGTAGTAGTAGTAGTAGTAGTAGTAGTAGTAGTAGTAGTAGTAGTAGTAGTAGTAGTAGTAGTAGTAGTAGTAGTAGTAGTAGTAGTAGTAGTAGTAGTAGTAGTAGTAGTAGTAGTAGTAGTAGTAGTAGTAGTAGTAGTAGTAGTAGTAGTAGTAGTAGTAGTAGTAGTAGTAGTAGTAGTAGTAGTAGTAGTAGTAGTAGTAGTAGTAGTAGTAGTAGTAGTAGTAGTAGTAGTAGTAGTAGTAGTAGTAGTAGTAGTAGTAGTAGTAGTAGTAGTAGTAGTAGTAGTAGTAGTAGTAGTAGTAGTAGTAGTAGTAGTAGTAGTAGTAGTAGTAGTAGTAGTAGTAGTAGTAGTAGTAGTAGTAGTAGTAGTAGTAGTAGTAGTAGTAGTAGTAGTAGTAGTAGTAGTAGTAGTAGTAGTAGTAGTAGTAGTAGTAGTAGTAGTAGTAGTAGTAGTAGTAGTAGTAGTAGTAGTAGTAGTAGTAGTAGTAGTAGTAGTAGTAGTAGTAGTAGTAGTAGTAGTAGTAGTAGTAGTAGTAGTAGTAGTAGTAGTAGTAGTAGTAGTAGTAGTAGTAGTAGTAGTAGTAGTAGTAGTAGTAGTAGTAGTAGTAGTAGTAGTAGTAGTAGTAGTAGTAGTAGTAGTAGTAGTAGTAGTAGTAGTAGTAGTAGTAGTAGTAGTAGTAGTAGTAGTAGTAGTAGTAGTAGTAGTAGTAGTAGTAGTAGTAGTAGTAGTAGTAGTAGTAGTAGTAGTAGTAGTAGTAGTAGTAGTAGTAGTAGTAGTAGTAGTAGTAGTAGTAGTAGTAGTAGTAGTAGTAGTAGTAGTAGTAGTAGTAGTAGTAGTAGTAGTAGTAGTAGTAGTAGTAGTAGTAGTAGTAGTAGTAGTAGTAGTAGTAGTAGTAGTAGTAGTAGTAGTAGTAGTAGTAGTAGTAGTAGTAGTAGTAGTAGTAGTAGTAGTAGTAGTAGTAGTAGTAGTAGTAGTAGTAGTAGTAGTAGTAGTAGTAGTAGTAGTAGTAGTAGTAGTAGTAGTAGTAGTAGTAGTAGTAGTAGTAGTAGTAGTAGTAGTAGTAGTAGTAGTAGTAGTAGTAGTAGTAGTAGTAGTAGTAGTAGTAGTAGTAGTAGTAGTAGTAGTAGTAGTAGTAGTAGTAGTAGTAGTAGTAGTAGTAGTAGTAGTAGTAGTAGTAGTAGTAGTAGTAGTAGTAGTAGTAGTAGTAGTAGTAGTAGTAGTAGTAGTAGTAGTAGTAGTAGTAGTAGTAGTAGTAGTAGTAGTAGTAGTAGTAGTAGTAGTAGTAGTAGTAGTAGTAGTAGTAGTAGTAGTAGTAGTAGTAGTAGTAGTAGTAGTAGTAGTAGTAGTAGTAGTAGTAGTAGTAGTAGTAGTAGTAGTAGTAGTAGTAGTAGTAGTAGTAGTAGTAGTAGTAGTAGTAGTAGTAGTAGTAGTAGTAGTAGTAGTAGTAGTAGTAGTAGTAGTAGTAGTAGTAGTAGTAGTAGTAGTAGTAGTAGTAGTAGTAGTAGTAGTAGTAGTAGTAGTAGTAGTAGTAGTAGTAGTAGTAGTAGTAGTAGTAGTAGTAGTAGTAGTAGTAGTAGTAGTAGTAGTAGTAGTAGTAGTAGTAGTAGTAGTAGTAGTAGTAGTAGTAGTAGTAGTAGTAGTAGTAGTAGTAGTAGTAGTAGTAGTAGTAGTAGTAGTAGTAGTAGTAGTAGTAGTAGTAGTAGTAGTAGTAGTAGTAGTAGTAGTAGTAGTAGTAGTAGTAGTAGTAGTAGTAGTAGTAGTAGTAGTAGTAGTAGTAGTAGTAGTAGTAGTAGTAGTAGTAGTAGTAGTAGTAGTAGTAGTAGTAGTAGTAGTAGTAGTAGTAGTAGTAGTAGTAGTAGTAGTAGTAGTAGTAGTAGTAGTAGTAGTAGTAGTAGTAGTAGTAGTAGTAGTAGTAGTAGTAGTAGTAGTAGTAGTAGTAGTAGTAGTAGTAGTAGTAGTAGTAGTAGTAGTAGTAGTAGTAGTAGTAGTAGTAGTAGTAGTAGTAGTAGTAGTAGTAGTAGTAGTAGTAGTAGTAGTAGTAGTAGTAGTAGTAGTAGTAGTAGTAGTAGTAGTAGTAGTAGTAGTAGTAGTAGTAGTAGTAGTAGTAGTAGTAGTAGTAGTAGTAGTAGTAGTAGTAGTAGTAGTAGTAGTAGTAGTAGTAGTAGTAGTAGTAGTAGTAGTAGTAGTAGTAGTAGTAGTAGTAGTAGTAGTAGTAGTAGTAGTAGTAGTAGTAGTAGTAGTAGTAGTAGTAGTAGTAGTAGTAGTAGTAGTAGTAGTAGTAGTAGTAGTAGTAGTAGTAGTAGTAGTAGTAGTAGTAGTAGTAGTAGTAGTAGTAGTAGTAGTAGTAGTAGTAGTAGTAGTAGTAGTAGTAGTAGTAGTAGTAGTAGTAGTAGTAGTAGTAGTAGTAGTAGTAGTAGTAGTAGTAGTAGTAGTAGTAGTAGTAGTAGTAGTAGTAGTAGTAGTAGTAGTAGTAGTAGTAGTAGTAGTAGTAGTAGTAGTAGTAGTAGTAGTAGTAGTAGTAGTAGTAGTAGTAGTAGTAGTAGTAGTAGTAGTAGTAGTAGTAGTAGTAGTAGTAGTAGTAGTAGTAGTAGTAGTAGTAGTAGTAGTAGTAGTAGTAGTAGTAGTAGTAGTAGTAGTAGTAGTAGTAGTAGTAGTAGTAGTAGTAGTAGTAGTAGTAGTAGTAGTAGTAGTAGTAGTAGTAGTAGTAGTAGTAGTAGTAGTAGTAGTAGTAGTAGTAGTAGTAGTAGTAGTAGTAGTAGTAGTAGTAGTAGTAGTAGTAGTAGTAGTAGTAGTAGTAGTAGTAGTAGTAGTAGTAGTAGTAGTAGTAGTAGTAGTAGTAGTAGTAGTAGTAGTAGTAGTAGTAGTAGTAGTAGTAGTAGTAGTAGTAGTAGTAGTAGTAGTAGTAGTAGTAGTAGTAGTAGTAGTAGTAGTAGTAGTAGTAGTAGTAGTAGTAGTAGTAGTAGTAGTAGTAGTAGTAGTAGTAGTAGTAGTAGTAGTAGTAGTAGTAGTAGTAGTAGTAGTAGTAGTAGTAGTAGTAGTAGTAGTAGTAGTAGTAGTAGTAGTAGTAGTAGTAGTAGTAGTAGTAGTAGTAGTAGTAGTAGTAGTAGTAGTAGTAGTAGTAGTAGTAGTAGTAGTAGTAGTAGTAGTAGTAGTAGTAGTAGTAGTAGTAGTAGTAGTAGTAGTAGTAGTAGTAGTAGTAGTAGTAGTAGTAGTAGTAGTAGTAGTAGTAGTAGTAGTAGTAGTAGTAGTAGTAGTAGTAGTAGTAGTAGTAGTAGTAGTAGTAGTAGTAGTAGTAGTAGTAGTAGTAGTAGTAGTAGTAGTAGTAGTAGTAGTAGTAGTAGTAGTAGTAGTAGTAGTAGTAGTAGTAGTAGTAGTAGTAGTAGTAGTAGTAGTAGTAGTAGTAGTAGTAGTAGTAGTAGTAGTAGTAGTAGTAGTAGTAGTAGTAGTAGTAGTAGTAGTAGTAGTAGTAGTAGTAGTAGTAGTAGTAGTAGTAGTAGTAGTAGTAGTAGTAGTAGTAGTAGTAGTAGTAGTAGTAGTAGTAGTAGTAGTAGTAGTAGTAGTAGTAGTAGTAGTAGTAGTAGTAGTAGTAGTAGTAGTAGTAGTAGTAGTAGTAGTAGTAGTAGTAGTAGTAGTAGTAGTAGTAGTAGTAGTAGTAGTAGTAGTAGTAGTAGTAGTAGTAGTAGTAGTAGTAGTAGTAGTAGTAGTAGTAGTAGTAGTAGTAGTAGTAGTAGTAGTAGTAGTAGTAGTAGTAGTAGTAGTAGTAGTAGTAGTAGTAGTAGTAGTAGTAGTAGTAGTAGTAGTAGTAGTAGTAGTAGTAGTAGTAGTAGTAGTAGTAGTAGTAGTAGTAGTAGTAGTAGTAGTAGTAGTAGTAGTAGTAGTAGTAGTAGTAGTAGTAGTAGTAGTAGTAGTAGTAGTAGTAGTAGTAGTAGTAGTAGTAGTAGTAGTAGTAGTAGTAGTAGTAGTAGTAGTAGTAGTAGTAGTAGTAGTAGTAGTAGTAGTAGTAGTAGTAGTAGTAGTAGTAGTAGTAGTAGTAGTAGTAGTAGTAGTAGTAGTAGTAGTAGTAGTAGTAGTAGTAGTAGTAGTAGTAGTAGTAGTAGTAGTAGTAGTAGTAGTAGTAGTAGTAGTAGTAGTAGTAGTAGTAGTAGTAGTAGTAGTAGTAGTAGTAGTAGTAGTAGTAGTAGTAGTAGTAGTAGTAGTAGTAGTAGTAGTAGTAGTAGTAGTAGTAGTAGTAGTAGTAGTAGTAGTAGTAGTAGTAGTAGTAGTAGTAGTAGTAGTAGTAGTAGTAGTAGTAGTAGTAGTAGTAGTAGTAGTAGTAGTAGTAGTAGTAGTAGTAGTAGTAGTAGTAGTAGTAGTAGTAGTAGTAGTAGTAGTAGTAGTAGTAGTAGTAGTAGTAGTAGTAGTAGTAGTAGTAGTAGTAGTAGTAGTAGTAGTAGTAGTAGTAGTAGTAGTAGTAGTAGTAGTAGTAGTAGTAGTAGTAGTAGTAGTAGTAGTAGTAGTAGTAGTAGTAGTAGTAGTAGTAGTAGTAGTAGTAGTAGTAGTAGTAGTAGTAGTAGTAGTAGTAGTAGTAGTAGTAGTAGTAGTAGTAGTAGTAGTAGTAGTAGTAGTAGTAGTAGTAGTAGTAGTAGTAGTAGTAGTAGTAGTAGTAGTAGTAGTAGTAGTAGTAGTAGTAGTAGTAGTAGTAGTAGTAGTAGTAGTAGTAGTAGTAGTAGTAGTAGTAGTAGTAGTAGTAGTAGTAGTAGTAGTAGTAGTAGTAGTAGTAGTAGTAGTAGTAGTAGTAGTAGTAGTAGTAGTAGTAGTAGTAGTAGTAGTAGTAGTAGTAGTAGTAGTAGTAGTAGTAGTAGTAGTAGTAGTAGTAGTAGTAGTAGTAGTAGTAGTAGTAGTAGTAGTAGTAGTAGTAGTAGTAGTAGTAGTAGTAGTAGTAGTAGTAGTAGTAGTAGTAGTAGTAGTAGTAGTAGTAGTAGTAGTAGTAGTAGTAGTAGTAGTAGTAGTAGTAGTAGTAGTAGTAGTAGTAGTAGTAGTAGTAGTAGTAGTAGTAGTAGTAGTAGTAGTAGTAGTAGTAGTAGTAGTAGTAGTAGTAGTAGTAGTAGTAGTAGTAGTAGTAGTAGTAGTAGTAGTAGTAGTAGTAGTAGTAGTAGTAGTAGTAGTAGTAGTAGTAGTAGTAGTAGTAGTAGTAGTAGTAGTAGTAGTAGTAGTAGTAGTAGTAGTAGTAGTAGTAGTAGTAGTAGTAGTAGTAGTAGTAGTAGTAGTAGTAGTAGTAGTAGTAGTAGTAGTAGTAGTAGTAGTAGTAGTAGTAGTAGTAGTAGTAGTAGTAGTAGTAGTAGTAGTAGTAGTAGTAGTAGTAGTAGTAGTAGTAGTAGTAGTAGTAGTAGTAGTAGTAGTAGTAGTAGTAGTAGTAGTAGTAGTAGTAGTAGTAGTAGTAGTAGTAGTAGTAGTAGTAGTAGTAGTAGTAGTAGTAGTAGTAGTAGTAGTAGTAGTAGTAGTAGTAGTAGTAGTAGTAGTAGTAGTAGTAGTAGTAGTAGTAGTAGTAGTAGTAGTAGTAGTAGTAGTAGTAGTAGTAGTAGTAGTAGTAGTAGTAGTAGTAGTAGTAGTAGTAGTAGTAGTAGTAGTAGTAGTAGTAGTAGTAGTAGTAGTAGTAGTAGTAGTAGTAGTAGTAGTAGTAGTAGTAGTAGTAGTAGTAGTAGTAGTAGTAGTAGTAGTAGTAGTAGTAGTAGTAGTAGTAGTAGTAGTAGTAGTAGTAGTAGTAGTAGTAGTAGTAGTAGTAGTAGTAGTAGTAGTAGTAGTAGTAGTAGTAGTAGTAGTAGTAGTAGTAGTAGTAGTAGTAGTAGTAGTAGTAGTAGTAGTAGTAGTAGTAGTAGTAGTAGTAGTAGTAGTAGTAGTAGTAGTAGTAGTAGTAGTAGTAGTAGTAGTAGTAGTAGTAGTAGTAGTAGTAGTAGTAGTAGTAGTAGTAGTAGTAGTAGTAGTAGTAGTAGTAGTAGTAGTAGTAGTAGTAGTAGTAGTAGTAGTAGTAGTAGTAGTAGTAGTAGTAGTAGTAGTAGTAGTAGTAGTAGTAGTAGTAGTAGTAGTAGTAGTAGTAGTAGTAGTAGTAGTAGTAGTAGTAGTAGTAGTAGTAGTAGTAGTAGTAGTAGTAGTAGTAGTAGTAGTAGTAGTAGTAGTAGTAGTAGTAGTAGTAGTAGTAGTAGTAGTAGTAGTAGTAGTAGTAGTAGTAGTAGTAGTAGTAGTAGTAGTAGTAGTAGTAGTAGTAGTAGTAGTAGTAGTAGTAGTAGTAGTAGTAGTAGTAGTAGTAGTAGTAGTAGTAGTAGTAGTAGTAGTAGTAGTAGTAGTAGTAGTAGTAGTAGTAGTAGTAGTAGTAGTAGTAGTAGTAGTAGTAGTAGTAGTAGTAGTAGTAGTAGTAGTAGTAGTAGTAGTAGTAGTAGTAGTAGTAGTAGTAGTAGTAGTAGTAGTAGTAGTAGTAGTAGTAGTAGTAGTAGTAGTAGTAGTAGTAGTAGTAGTAGTAGTAGTAGTAGTAGTAGTAGTAGTAGTAGTAGTAGTAGTAGTAGTAGTAGTAGTAGTAGTAGTAGTAGTAGTAGTAGTAGTAGTAGTAGTAGTAGTAGTAGTAGTAGTAGTAGTAGTAGTAGTAGTAGTAGTAGTAGTAGTAGTAGTAGTAGTAGTAGTAGTAGTAGTAGTAGTAGTAGTAGTAGTAGTAGTAGTAGTAGTAGTAGTAGTAGTAGTAGTAGTAGTAGTAGTAGTAGTAGTAGTAGTAGTAGTAGTAGTAGTAGTAGTAGTAGTAGTAGTAGTAGTAGTAGTAGTAGTAGTAGTAGTAGTAGTAGTAGTAGTAGTAGTAGTAGTAGTAGTAGTAGTAGTAGTAGTAGTAGTAGTAGTAGTAGTAGTAGTAGTAGTAGTAGTAGTAGTAGTAGTAGTAGTAGTAGTAGTAGTAGTAGTAGTAGTAGTAGTAGTAGTAGTAGTAGTAGTAGTAGTAGTAGTAGTAGTAGTAGTAGTAGTAGTAGTAGTAGTAGTAGTAGTAGTAGTAGTAGTAGTAGTAGTAGTAGTAGTAGTAGTAGTAGTAGTAGTAGTAGTAGTAGTAGTAGTAGTAGTAGTAGTAGTAGTAGTAGTAGTAGTAGTAGTAGTAGTAGTAGTAGTAGTAGTAGTAGTAGTAGTAGTAGTAGTAGTAGTAGTAGTAGTAGTAGTAGTAGTAGTAGTAGTAGTAGTAGTAGTAGTAGTAGTAGTAGTAGTAGTAGTAGTAGTAGTAGTAGTAGTAGTAGTAGTAGTAGTAGTAGTAGTAGTAGTAGTAGTAGTAGTAGTAGTAGTAGTAGTAGTAGTAGTAGTAGTAGTAGTAGTAGTAGTAGTAGTAGTAGTAGTAGTAGTAGTAGTAGTAGTAGTAGTAGTAGTAGTAGTAGTAGTAGTAGTAGTAGTAGTAGTAGTAGTAGTAGTAGTAGTAGTAGTAGTAGTAGTAGTAGTAGTAGTAGTAGTAGTAGTAGTAGTAGTAGTAGTAGTAGTAGTAGTAGTAGTAGTAGTAGTAGTAGTAGTAGTAGTAGTAGTAGTAGTAGTAGTAGTAGTAGTAGTAGTAGTAGTAGTAGTAGTAGTAGTAGTAGTAGTAGTAGTAGTAGTAGTAGTAGTAGTAGTAGTAGTAGTAGTAGTAGTAGTAGTAGTAGTAGTAGTAGTAGTAGTAGTAGTAGTAGTAGTAGTAGTAGTAGTAGTAGTAGTAGTAGTAGTAGTAGTAGTAGTAGTAGTAGTAGTAGTAGTAGTAGTAGTAGTAGTAGTAGTAGTAGTAGTAGTAGTAGTAGTAGTAGTAGTAGTAGTAGTAGTAGTAGTAGTAGTAGTAGTAGTAGTAGTAGTAGTAGTAGTAGTAGTAGTAGTAGTAGTAGTAGTAGTAGTAGTAGTAGTAGTAGTAGTAGTAGTAGTAGTAGTAGTAGTAGTAGTAGTAGTAGTAGTAGTAGTAGTAGTAGTAGTAGTAGTAGTAGTAGTAGTAGTAGTAGTAGTAGTAGTAGTAGTAGTAGTAGTAGTAGTAGTAGTAGTAGTAGTAGTAGTAGTAGTAGTAGTAGTAGTAGTAGTAGTAGTAGTAGTAGTAGTAGTAGTAGTAGTAGTAGTAGTAGTAGTAGTAGTAGTAGTAGTAGTAGTAGTAGTAGTAGTAGTAGTAGTAGTAGTAGTAGTAGTAGTAGTAGTAGTAGTAGTAGTAGTAGTAGTAGTAGTAGTAGTAGTAGTAGTAGTAGTAGTAGTAGTAGTAGTAGTAGTAGTAGTAGTAGTAGTAGTAGTAGTAGTAGTAGTAGTAGTAGTAGTAGTAGTAGTAGTAGTAGTAGTAGTAGTAGTAGTAGTAGTAGTAGTAGTAGTAGTAGTAGTAGTAGTAGTAGTAGTAGTAGTAGTAGTAGTAGTAGTAGTAGTAGTAGTAGTAGTAGTAGTAGTAGTAGTAGTAGTAGTAGTAGTAGTAGTAGTAGTAGTAGTAGTAGTAGTAGTAGTAGTAGTAGTAGTAGTAGTAGTAGTAGTAGTAGTAGTAGTAGTAGTAGTAGTAGTAGTAGTAGTAGTAGTAGTAGTAGTAGTAGTAGTAGTAGTAGTAGTAGTAGTAGTAGTAGTAGTAGTAGTAGTAGTAGTAGTAGTAGTAGTAGTAGTAGTAGTAGTAGTAGTAGTAGTAGTAGTAGTAGTAGTAGTAGTAGTAGTAGTAGTAGTAGTAGTAGTAGTAGTAGTAGTAGTAGTAGTAGTAGTAGTAGTAGTAGTAGTAGTAGTAGTAGTAGTAGTAGTAGTAGTAGTAGTAGTAGTAGTAGTAGTAGTAGTAGTAGTAGTAGTAGTAGTAGTAGTAGTAGTAGTAGTAGTAGTAGTAGTAGTAGTAATAATAATAATAGTAGTAGTACTGGTGGTGTCAGTAGTGGTTATAGTAGTAGTATTGGTGGTGGTAGTGTTACTTGTGGTAGTAGCAGCAAAAACGATGGTAGTAATGTTAATGGTGTTGGTAGTAGTAGCAGTAGTGGTAGTACTGGTGTTTACGTTGGTGATAGTAGCAGTGTTACTTGTGGTAGTAATGTTAATTGTGTTGGTACTAGTAGCAGTAGTGGTAGAACTGGTGTTTACGTTGGTGATAGTAGCAGTGTTACTTGTGGTAGTAGCAGCAAAAACGATGGTAGTAATATTAATGGTGTTGGTAGTAGTAGCAGTAGTGGTAGTGCTGGTGTTTACGTTGGTGATAGTAGCAGTGTTACTTGTGGTAGTAATGTTAATTGTGTTGGTACTAGTAGCAGTAGTGGTAGAACTGGTGTTTACGTTGGTGATAGTAGCAGTGTTACTTGTGGTAGTAGCAGCAAAAACGATGGTAGTAATGTTAATGGTGTTGGTAGTAGTAGCAGTAGTGGTAGTGCTGGTGTTTACGTTGGTGATAGTAGCAGTAAAAAGGATGGTAGCAGTGTGATTGCGGGAGCTGTAGCAGTAGTGGTAGTAGAAGAATTAAAGTGGTGATAGTAGTAACAGTAGTGGTAGTAGTAACGGTAATGGTGGTAGAGAAGTCATGTTGGTGATAGTAGTAGTGCTGGTTATAATAATAGTTGTGGTCTGTTGTGGCACGTATTGATGACTGTGCCATTTAAAGTGATAGTAGCATTGGAAGTAGTAGTGGTGGTCGCAGTGTTATTGCAGTGGTGGTTAAATATATCAGAGTGATAGCAGAAGGATGTCTATTCATATTCATAGTGATGGTGGTGATATTGGTTGTATGTCAGCAAGTTGGTAGCATCTCTCTCCGTACTTCCAAAGACAAAATTGTTATTAACAGTTCATTTCTATGTAGCACTTCTCTGTTTCGTATTTAGCTAAACATTTTGTTTTCACTTTTTCAGCTATGGAATACGAGAATTTTTAGTGCCCTGTATGTCCTAAATCCATGTTTTGTTTTATCCTCAAACACTCTACTTTCCATTCTCCACGCTTCGCTAAGTCTTGTAATGAAAGTTTTGTTTGCATGCTGCCATTTTCAGTTAGGTAAGTTTTGTATAGAAATGTCATTATTTCACATTTGCATGCAAGGATATTTAATTACAGGGGTTCGTCCTGTTAATGCAGTTACTTTTTGTACATGCTTTGTGTGCTAGGGTGGGAGGTCAGTGGGGGTAACATGAGAATTGATTACATTCTGACTACAGTTTTCACTGCTACTGATATTACATCAGCACGCTTAATCAGAATCCTTTCTTCTGCCACAAAACTACTCCGTTTCTCTGGTGTTCATGTTAACCACCAAGTTTCCTAATAACCAGAAATTCATTTGTGACTACCGCTGAGTTTCAGGACCGCGTCATGATCTTAATAAACTAGCGTGTTAGACATCAAACCACCTCTTTGTAGGATATTCTGATCCCGCCTCCTGTGGGGGTTCGTATTGCCTGCAGAAGCAAATTGAAAATTGCTTCCGTTCCTAGACTCGTAACATCGATCGCTGCCTGCAGCGTAGGTCATAGATAAGGCCAACTGAAATTAAACATGCAGATGCCTCCGATTTCCTATAGTGTTTTTCTCCATTTAAAGTTCGCAGAATCTTCTTATCATCCGTATTCCACATTAGCTCATGCTAGCCAATCTCTTATGGGTTTGAGCTCCAATCTGACAAATGTATTATCCAATGCAAAAAAGTTAGACCTAGGCAGCGGTGAAAGGGGAGGAGTAGAGAAACATTTCACCTGATAGACGAAAGGCAAGCTTCACCACGACTGTCCACAATAACCCCTGGATGGAGTCGCTTAGTTCTAGTTTGAAGTCAGAAGTCCGGCAATCAAAATCTAACCAAAGAACACAGATCAATTTCGAGCTCAGGATTAAAGGAAAACAGTGAAGTAAAACAGATATTAAGGGGAGTGATATAACCAGGTAATGGGGCTGGACTTGGATGAGGTGGTTAAGTGGAGGTCTGGGCCACTTGCAGGATACCTTGAGCGACCTTCATGTTTTTACATGCTAAACACCAGTGCAAGGCCGTGAGGAGGCTGTGCTCAGTGAGTACTAGTTGCCCAGCCCTGTTTAGTGTTTTCTTATACACTTGAACACTACCCATTATGCGGCCGGAATTGTATGCATTCGACTATTTAGTTTTGCCTCGACACATATTAATAAGTTCCCTATTCCGTAAATGTTAAATTTAGCATCCTCATTACCCATTATCTGGAAACTGTTATCAAATTGAAAGTTTTACAGACTGTAGATCAGCGATGTCCTATATTGTCCTTTTGGAAACACGTAATTAGCTGCTACTCCCCACCTCTTCTTTCAGTCGGAGGTTGAAGCAGTTCACAACCACAGTCAGAACCCAGTGATGGACACAAACTGGCGATTCAATGGCAGCTTATAAGCCATAACTGTAACCTTTTGGGAATGCCCTCAGAAGACTTCTTCATTCTGGATGATTTTTGCAGAAATGGTGAACAGCAAGAGATAGACAAAAGCCTACTAAATGAAGAACTTTGATCTCGTTAAATCACACAACTTATGTCAAATGCTTCGGTTTTCTTTAGAGTGAACCATTTCCCAAATATTCTTTACTGATTGTTTGAACTTACCAATACTTATACTGTTTTGGCCTTGCAAAGAGAATGGTATGTCAAAGGTATCGTATAGCAACAAGCTCTTAAAACTTTTCACTATCGCTCAAAGGAAACTCCTATATTCGTCTTGCACATAAAAGAAAATTAGGAATGAAATACTATCTGAAAATGCTTATTCCGATTAAAATAAAGTATAAATAACCATTTGCAAGGATAGTGTGTATAGAAGTAAATGTACATATCGCAAAAGGTTACGCGACGATCACTTGGTGGACCTTCTAGGCCTATGCACTTCGGTTTTTTCGCCAAATATGTATGGACAGTGCTTAAATGTAAGCAGTACCAAAGAAGTCACTAATGAACAAATGTTTATGGCATAAGATTTTAAAGTGTTATCGGAAATAAAACGCAACGTACATATAGTCAAACCACCACTTCAGTACATTTCAGTGTTAAAAGAGTTTCATAGTCAGTATAACGTGTAAGGAGGTAACTCCAGCCTCCCCTCTTTCGTAAACTTGGACATCGTTGTTGTAGATACATGCCTTCTAAGTTCACTTTTGTACAGTAACGTGCTTTATACTTATTTTTGTTTTCACGCTGTAGCGGAAATATTTATGAATCTTAGCACGCCATGTTTAATTTACGAGTTCTTATATTGAATTCTAGTGCACTGAATCGAAGTCTAGTGCATTAGGTGCAATAAGAGGCACCAATTTTTTCAGGAATTCTATCCCAACATGTTTCATACACAATATTTTCCATTTGATCTCATTATATTTCAAATTAGGATTATTAAAATTGTTATTAGGCTCATAATTTAAATATGTGTTATAATTTTAAAATGTTAGGAATGGTGTTATTGGAAAACAATAAAAAGCATTGCATTAAATCTGAAGAAACATACGGAATGCAGATATCGTTAAATTAATAAGTTCCTGGACGACGCCATATGGTATTTACTAGATATATTTATATTGCTACAATCCTGGAATTTATTTCAAGCAGAGGTCTATGTTTGCTTTCTTCTCGGTTATGTGCTTATTATGCAAATATCCTTCCAATTCTGCTTAAAATACCATCATTAGCTGGAACTACACAGTAAAAACTATGAATGTTGAGTACCTAACCTCAAAATTTGCATACACATCTATCGGTCGTTTAGTGCTACAGTACGCACTCTCCCCTTATGTAGTTAAATTTAATATTTCTTTAAACATCTCAGGAATTAAATCTACGAAATCCCATAAACGTAGGACAAATATTATCTTTAAAAAATTTACAGCGGAGTTTGCTTTGTAAGTTCAAATTCCACCTCCAAACTGCACACTAGTTTACAGTAAATTAAAACCATTTTCGCAAGCTCCAAATTCAAAACCTCATCTGTCCTCACTTCTTGCTCTGATTCGACTTCCTTCAACGTTATTGACAAAGGACTGTAAGCTGAGGGGAACAACTACCCCATGGCGTCACCAAAAGATGTAGATGTCATATTTTTTGTGTGAGTGTGTGAGTGTCTGTGTGTGTGTGAGTGTGTGTGTGTCTGTTTGTGTCTGTGAGTGTCTGTGAGTGTGTGAGTGTCTGTGAGTGTCTCTGAGTGTCTGTGAGTGTCTGTGAGTGTCTGTGTGTATGTGTGTGCGTGTGTGCGTGCGTGTGTGCGTGTGTGCGTGTGTGCGTGTGTGCGTGCGTGCGTGCGTGTGTGTTGTCGTGAAAAATATAAGCGAAGCACGATTCCATCAATGGTGATCAAAATTATGCAACTCACATGGGTTCTTTAAAGTCACATTATGACTTTTTAAAGTTATTGTCATTTTCTAGTGATTTTTCATCTCATAGTCATATTTTCTTTTCAATTTTCCTATTTTTGTCATATTTTTACATTTCTATCCCAGTTTCGCATATGTTCTTACAGTCCCAAAGATCGACTCTTCACATGTGTTAATTCTTGTCTGTAATATTTCTTACAATTATTTTCTTAGACGTATATGTTTCAGCGAATTTGGAGGGTAAGTTGTATGTAATTTGCTATTGTAATCCTTCTTTCTGATCGCCCTTTAAAATGTTACATTTATTTCATTTTGTCCTGAGCTGAGGATTAGCTCTGGATCCAGCAATTAAGTAAATTCAAAATGAAATAGTAAAATTAATATTATTTATCGTTGAGTGTGATAGATTTTTAAAGTATATTTTGAATATAATGTTAATTTCAACAGCATTAAATTTTTGAAGATTTCGATAATGCACCCAAAAAATTTTAGGTGATCATCATGTTTATCATAATATTTTCAAACATTTTTCGGTCATAAGTGTTTGCATATTTCTAATAAGTTTACGTCATAAGCATCCGGGCCCTGCTGATGAGGAAATCATGAGGAAACTTAAATTATATATTGTAGCAAACATATCTAGTTTAGAAAAATTTTCCCAGGAAATATTACTTCGGTTTTATTAACAATTGATAACTATTGGGTATTTTGTCATTAAAGGTTGTCATAGTAAAATTCCATTACGTAATTCCAGTACAACCAATGTTTGATGGCTAAAGAATGTTACTATTACACCTTTCATCCAGTGTATCATGGATTCTTTGAATATCTATCCCTATACTGGCTCTCTGTGTTTATCCAGTTATATAATTTAACATAAGAATGCTTTATTATAACTATTTGTTTGATACAAGACTTAAGAAGTCACTATGAGGCACAGAAAGATTTACTAATCTCTCATCAGTTTGTATAGTTTTTACAAATATGAAGCCCACATTGTAATGCTTATTGAACTAAACTCTTTAGCCTAGAACATTTTTGTTAATATACTTCTTTTATTTTGAAACAATGCAGAGAAGTATACAATAGTAAGGTGCTCATATTAATTTAATGTTCACAATTTCCAGAAACCCCTAGCTTTAGTACGAGAGATAGAAGGTAATGCTATGGTACTTCTAGAATAAATAGATTCAGTATGAATGCTAACAAAGTTCAAGTTCTAAGCAAAGCTCAAATGAAAACCTAAAGTGCTAATCTTTTACAATAATTGATATCCACCTACATTTCACTTTCTTCACAAACTGTCTCAATTTAGCGGTCAATGACCACATACAAACAAAACATCTCAATGCACAGAGAAAACTCCCTGGGCAAGGAATACTTCCTCAACGTGTTGTGAAGTTGCCATTTAAATAAATGAAATATTTATCTCGTTACGACCATTTTAAAGCTGAAAGTACACATTTATAAGCATAGTAAATTTACAGCATATTTAGTTCAACTCACGCTTCAAACATCAATGCTGACCTCTGGGTCCTTCCAATATATCAGATCCTTCAAATTTAAGACAGGCAATGTTTCAATCTCCTGAAATCCGTTACGTCAATATTTCTCTGTTTGCCCGCTCTCTGGTGGTTATGTAAATCCATCCTTCTTTCGGAAGGAAAATACACCTTGGTTAGAGCAGGTATATCCACTCCAAAAGCCTGAGGCCATTGCCTGATGTGCTAGTAAATGATGATGAAATGTTCACTGTGCATCTTAAACCACGGAAAAAGATGATGCAAATGCTGTTAACTAATGACTGAAAGTAAGGTAAAACGTATACGTGTGCAAAAAAGTGGTCTGACATACTAGATTGCATTAATGTTCTTTTTTCTTTACTCCCCGTGGTTTCCCTTTTCATCTGATACTCAGTCCATCCAGCCCTTAGGGCTCTCTCAATGACTGGATTGAGACAAATTTAAGGTGACGCTCATGAACAATGACACTAAGTTAGAAGTCCTATAAGGCGAGGGTTCTGAACTAGCCTGCCTTAATGCATTCTGTTTTTTTTGAGTTAATAAAAGAAGTAGCCAACTCAATAGCTCAAATTCTTCAGCCCCGTACATACATATCTACAGCATATGACAATTCTGGACAACGCCCTGCAAAATTATACTCAAGGTTTCAGCGAAAATAATACGTGTCACGACTTCCTAAACCACCCCTGTTCTTATTTCCAACCCTTCACTTACAGAATGTATCCGGCACGTCCGGTATGAGAGCTAGTATATTATGTTTAACATTTAAATATGTATATGAGCTTGTTAATCCGAGGACTCAGGCTAGGAGTAGTCAACTCATTGCACCGAGCTGCGCAGTTAAGATATTCACTTGTTCAGCCCTGCCAGTGTATGACGAGATAGGAAAGACACAGGCACGGAACAACAGTGATATTGTGCAAGTTTTCCAAATGTGGCGAAATCATAATCCCTACAAGAAACCATTTATAATAACGAAAAGAATGCTAGGAATCATAACTCATTTTCAGTAGTACTAATGCACTTAAGCTTGCGCTTTTAGTCTTATTGGTAAGTTCAGATTTTGATGATCTAAAAATATTTTAAAATGACCTTAAAGTAGCCACTTTACGATATTAAAATAAAAATGACCTAAAATAACAAAGAATAAAAATTGCGTTTACTTCTGGATATTCTTGCACATTTTACATATACTTTATCACCGAATTCTGAATTACAATGCGCTGAAAACATACTTTATAAATTTTAAAAGTTGAAGGTTCATCTATTGTAAATAAATACGGACTTTCACATTGAGTAGTTTCTTTCAAGTTGAACAGAATATACAGGGACGTGCATTAGACAACAAATATCGTGTATTTCTGGCTATCCTTCATCGAAGGTATACCTTTTACCTGACAATATATCAGCAATGTTGCCCATTGTATCGTATCTACTGACCTGGTTCAACACATTTTGAAGTTTAGTAAAGATAAGTTCACCCACTTCACCTTCCACATGACTTAGATTACTTGCAACTTATTTCACCAATTCTACTCCATGTTCAATTTCGCGAAAATTCATATTTTACTTTCGGCATGACGGAATATAAATATCGCCTCAACCACCAGCTTCTACTATGTGAAGGCTACGTTGTTATAGTACGAGTGGTGTGGCCCTCAAGAGTAGCAGGTAGATTCACCGCTAAATCCTTTAGAGGACAAGTCTGTCTTACTATAGACGTGGACCGTTTAGTTGGACGAGTCCAAATGTTTAATAAATAGAGCCACGTTCCAATAGATTCCATGAGTTCTAAAGCTTGGTTGTGGTAATATAAGAACTAAACTAAACCTGAGAAAATGTTCAAACACCTGGATTGGTTTTAAAAGTAACTTATAACCAGTAAAAATGGGCCCGGGTTCCATCCCCGGTATCAACATGGGGATTTGTTCTCCGCTGGAAGGTCTGGCACGGGGTGCACTCAGCCTCGTTAGGTCCCGGGAGGACCAATTGAGGGGCTACTTGATGGAGAAGTAACGGCCGCAGGTCGCGAAGACCTCATAACTGGCCGGGAGGGCTCGGGGCGCTGACCACGTCCCACCCTCCAATGCTGCACCCCACCAATGACGCCTGTAGTGGGAAGAGGTGGGGTATGCAGCGGCTGGGCGGTAATTCTTGGCCCTTCATGGGCTCTTGCGCTAGGGGTTTAGTTTTATAGCGTATATAACAGTTTCAACAACAGATTAAAAAGTTTTCCTCAATTAGAGAAACTTGCTGCTGTACTGAAAAGCTAAAAATAATCGTGATCTTTACTTTAGTAGCAGTTTTCCCTGCAATAACAGTAAACTTGGACTTTTATTTAGATCAGAACCTATACAAATTCAAACAATCTCGTAAAAGTTGTTAACCTTTAAAGTGATTGGTGTTTGGTAATCCATTGTCACACATTGTAACAATGATTGAAGGAGTATCACTACTCACAATAATCTGAGTCCTCTTCATTTGTCATACTTCTCACTGACCCCGGCACTGCGAGGGAACTCTACCTGCACAACATCCCTGCACAAAAGTAAATATGTTGCTCTAAACTGTTCTATCAGGTAGCTGATGATCCATGGTTTTGTTTCAATATGCAACTTACTCCACTCCTGGTACGATGCTTGTATTAACACATAACTGAAAGGAATTAGCCGCAGTTTGAATACGGTAACTCAGTTTCTTCTTGTAGGATGCAAAGTTTATGTACTTACTATGGGGCATTAATTAAACAAGTTTGTTATATACGCCACTACAAGAAGATACTGACCTAATTGGTCTACGCAGCAAATATTGAACAAGAAGATGTAACATGTTTCTTATGTAGCGTTGTAAGTAAGCTTGAGAACTTAATAGCCTCTTCAAATAACAACGAGGACGCCTTCCAAAGAAGTTAACAAAACCGTGTACTCGATAACGGCTGCTGTTTCGGGGAAGCACACAACTTCTTTAGCGATTGGTAATGTGTTATTTAAACAACAAAGTTTGGCGGCATTGTGAGGGGGAGGAGATAAATACTAAGATCATCGTTTTTGTTTTCCTTGTCATATTGAGGGATGTACAAGGTTAACCTGCTCCAGCTCGATAAGGAAGTTAACAAGCTGATATGGAAGTTAGAAACTCAACTTTTTGCTCTTACATCAGTATCTTATTATCTTCAAAGCCTTAATTTTGACATTACATATTAACAGATCTTTGGAAATAGCTATTACACATTTAGCGTCAAACTTGCATAAAGAGACTTTTCTAAGTGCAGTATGATAAAATTGAGGCAATAAATATCACTATACCGGCTGAGTGTTCTCTTCCACCCTGAATTTTACAGACGATGCGAAATGCAGGTGCTGACAACGCACTCACCAGCCCGCTGAGTACGGCTACGGTGATGCTCAGTGGCGCAATGGTTAACATGCTGGAAAATCATGGTGAAGGTCAGAAGTTCAAACCATGCCTGGGAATAAATGAGGTTTTTATTAATTTCTAGTTATGTTTCGAGTACGTTCTGGCAAATCATCTGCTCTTTCCGAATGCATTAGAAAGTGTATTTGTCTATAAAAAGGAAGTTCCAGCCGTTCGTACACCCTGTGTCACAGTATTTTTGAATAAAGGTAAAGCTTTGTCATAAGTTTTGTCACGAGTGGTTGTCGATTCTAGAGAATTTGACTATCACGAGTTGCATTTATTAAGGCTATTTTACGAATTAAAGGGTGATATAGCCAATAAAATATTATTTAAGTGTTGTATTGTAATTAATAACCTCTTCAAAGAAACATATAACATCAATACATACATCGGCGTCCATTGGCACAGTCTACTAGGTTATCGTATTGACGTTCCAATTTTTTAACGTGTTCGTAATCTCAGAAGCTGTAGTATCTGATGTTAATTTATAATTTCATTCAATACAAAATTTGTCAAACTAGTTCCAAACACATTTCATGTTGTATTCTGTGTTCTTAGGTTTCCCTCTTCAAATTATTTCGTGTACTTCAGCACCGAATCGAGAGTCAGCCATATTAGACATTTGGATAGCGGCTGTACTGCGTCAAATTACCCCAGTTGTTGCGCATCTGTTAGCACTCTGCAGCTAGATTCTTTAACCTGCTCATAACATAAGAAAAGAATAAGAGGTGATACTAAAATTCAGAGGAGGTGATGATAAAGTCTGATAATTTTTTCACGGAGAAAGGCTATCATTTCTTGAAATTTGAAATTGTTAGCCACATGATAGGTTGATTTAAACCACTCAGGTATGAGTGGAATAGTCTGTGTGATGGTTCGGCACGGTGCCATAGTCACTTGCATTACTTTGGGGACCAGAGAGGTTCACAACTGTCACAATATGGGGTTTCAAACGTTATCTAGTTTGTTCGAGCGTACTACATTTTGTAAATTCACAGAATAATTTATTGGCTTTCTTCTGTATGAAAGAATATATTTAAATATCAAAATATTATGCAGCCATGTCTCATGTTTTTCAGTTATAATTACAATACTACTATGCATCTATTTAATTTTACGATGTTCACTAAAGCATATTCTAACAAGTAACAATTTGTGTTTTCGTGAAATTAAAATAATTAACCTAATTGAGTGGAATGACCTTCCATGCCAAGATATCCTGTTAATTTAATAAACATAAGTTACCCTCAAGTGGCGGTGTTTGAACCTGGGACCTTCATCACCGAAGGCAAAGCACACACTGTTGCGCTACGAGGGCAACTCACTTCGTACACAACGATGCAAAGGAGCCATTTCGGCCGACATTAATACCACGCGATGCAGTGGACCGTGTTTACGGCAAACACAGTAAAACGGCGGCACTGCCTAACTTCTCAGTCCAAAGGCTAGGAAGACTCACCCGGTATACCCGGCGTAGCACCGATGTAGTCCATAAATAAGTGGTTGAAAGTAAGCACAGAATAGCTTATAAAATACCTGAGTAGCCTAGACTTGCAGTGTAAGCCTTCCAGCTTTTGCAAAGCGATGTAACTCTGGCAACGTGTGAAGCTAGTATTTGGGAAGTGCCGGGTTTGATTCTCGTAGGGCTGGCCGCTATGATCATGCATGTTTCGCGGTTTTCACGGGGCAGTAGGCGAAATCCCATTTACCACGGATTTCCCGTCCATTATTTACTTTCGTGTGTTTCAGGATTGTGAGGCTACGCAACGATGACTGACGTGTTGTTGCGGAGCGCTGGAATTTCCGTTCTGAAAGAATTGTCCCTCCGGTAGCACTACTGATGCCTCCTTCCTGGACTGCCACGGTATCCCCGTGTGGCTTGGGGCTTATGCAAACTAGCCGGCGTCAGGATTGGTACAATCGCATCCTTGATAACACACATATTCATTCGGATAGAGTTCTCCCGATCATCCCTTCATCTCAGGGTCACCTCGGAAGCAAACAGCGGCCCAGTGTAACCCACTTGCAGTGCTATTGGTGGCCCTTCCTTCTGCACACTCCATTTCAGAGAAGTACTAACAATAAAATTAAACAAGTACACAAAGTTTCGCTTCAATATACAAAAGGAGTTTTGAGACATTAATTTATATCAATTTTGTATTTCAATATCTATCTAAGAAGAGACGTTTGGTTTTAAACTACACGAATTGTGTTCACAGGAATGTTCCTAATGGGCAGTAATAAACACTCCAATGAAAAGTTAATATAAACAATGGTTTCTTTTAGAAAACATCTATTTTGTAAAAGTGCAAAATAATGGAATGTAATAGAGTGAGGGAAAGAGTGAGGTTTTCGGGACCGTCAACAACCGGTGCTTTAGGCCGAAATGTAATACAACACGAAGTTATACAGGACATCCGAAACAAATACCGACAACAGTCAGTATACTGTGCGGGACGGCAATCTTATCGGTTTTCAAGAAGGAACCTAGATCCGAAAATGCACGGCTTAGACGCTGTAGCGCATCGAAGCGTTCAAATTTGGTCAATAAACCTAACATGAGTAGCAGACAGCAAAATGAGTAGCATACACAAAATTCTTGACACAACTTCACAGAAAATAGTCGAGAGGTGTCAGACCTGGTAACCGTGCTGGCCATGGAACTAGTCCACCTCTACAAATCCATCGGTTTGACTATGTGACGTTAAGGTGAATCCGTACATTTACTTAAAGTGTGCTGTAGCTCATGTCTGCCATTTCCGCAGCTGTGTACTGGCGCGTGTTACACTGATGTTAAATGTTACTGTACTGGAAACTATCCAAGTAACCCAGTAGGGTGTACACCAAGGTCTCTATGGAGAAATGAAGCGCATCTCAAGAATGTTATTAGGTTTAGGTCATTCATCGGCACTACAGAGATGGCTAGAGGGTTGCATACTTTCCGTGTTGAGATACCAAAACGAATCTTAACAAAATATCACAAGTATTCGTTCTCGAAAATCGATGCTCTCCAGCGCCCAAACCGTTCATTTCCGGACAGGGGTTCCTTCTTCAGTTTGCCGTCCCGCACAACATACTAAGCGTTGTTGGTGTTTTTTGGGACACTTTGTATATGGAAATTCCAATGTAAACTTTCATTACACAAATGTTGAAGTGTACTGTAGGACTCACTATTCCTGTTGTATAAAATGGACTGAATATGCGAATATTATAAGAAAACTCCACAAGAGAAGAAGGACCATGAAGTTTATCATGCAGAAATAATTTAACAGTATCCTAAAAACTACTTCCAAAATAAAAATTACACATTTCGTATAGAAATAAAACGTTTTGGACATTTATTGAAGGTACGCCGTTCTTCTGCACCAAAAATTCAAAGAAACAAACATAGATTGTTTTGTGAAAACAGTTAAAATAGCCCATCCCTCCTAAATATATATATCCATATTTGGAATCCCAGAAATTATAAATACATTATAGGTTCATAATAATTATATGAAAATATTTTCCACTGACGATTTTAATGAGCTCTAAATGCTTTTTTCAGGACTGTCGCAGCAAAGGTTTGTTTTCTAGAGGATTCGTTGGCACTTTACCTGGACTATAAAAATGGGTCGCCAACTGTTGAGAGGGTATTTTGGAACAGCTTTTACTGAGTGAATCGTTGTTGTTTCTCGAGCAGTGTTAACATTTTGTGTTAAGGTTACGATAAGACAGAAGAGCTGTAAGTTGCAAGTTCGTGACAAATTGTGGATTATGTTATGTAATAAAATAGAACTGTGTTTTTCTAATTCAGTTTTAGAGGGTACTTTGGGTCATACTGGTAGATAAAGAAGAGTGGAGGGTATTAATAAACTGCTACTTAAGGTTACAGCTGAGGCCTCAGCAGGGGAGCTAAACGTATCCTGCCTGGTAATGGTGCTACTCTATTTGATTCAAATATTGCTTTTGTGGTGAACTTGCTTTCTTGAATGATCTTCAAGTAATATTGTAGGGGATAAGAATTTATTTTAATATGGTGTTCTGTTATTTTGTGATTTGTTTTTATTTTAGTAGGTAGACTTGACTATGTTTATCATTAATTTTTTTACTGCAGTGATGTTTTCTTGCAACGAGATTCATCCTATCTTGCTTTCCTTGATGTATATATTATAAAATCATGTGCGGTTTAACAGAACAGTGCAATTATTAGGGATGAACGACTATACTTTTTATACAGGATGTCCATAATGAAAGCAACCAACAAAGAACTGAAATACCTGGACATCCATAAAGGCTACATGCGTCCAGTTTTCACTAAAGAGTAGAGAAACTCATTAAGCTTTTATATCTTGAAATTCACAAACCTGTATTTCCATTGTTCGGTATACACACAGATTGTTTTCTAAACTGACTCCATTTCCATCAGAAACATAAGTTTATTGTTATTAATTAGCAGAGTTTAAGTTACCGATTAAGTTCAGCGAAGAGTTCGTGAAAAATATGACCACGTGGTTCAGAATAGGCACATAATTGTTCATTGGCACGCAATGTTTGGTGTGGATTAACCAGGTTTGAAGTTGTTGACCTCCTTTCCTTCTGGAAGACACAGTGAATGATCTTGCATATCCAGATGTGCTTGAAACGTTTGCTCTACTGCAGATTCCAGAGAAGTACATCTTCCAGCAAGACGGGGCTCCTCCTCATTATTGGAGACCAATCCTTCAAGGTTTGAACCATCATTTTCCGAGATAATACGCTCGCCTGATAGACTTACTTCGAGTCCATATAAATGATTTACGAATGTCTTCCACTTGTTCATCCGGCGTGCACTTCCTACTACGGCCATGTTGTAGTAGGTGCCCATTTTCAAGCAAACGTTTGTCCCATTTAACAATGAAGTACCTACCCGTATCTACCCGGCCTTATTCTTCACGAAGTCTTCGCTGAACTGTAATCGAAACTCTGCTAACCAATAACATAAATTAAACTTTCTTGTGGCGTGAAATGAGCCATTTTGGAAAACAATCTGTGCATATACAACAATAGGAATAACAGATTTGGCAGTTTCAAGACAAAAAAGCTCGCGAGTTTCTCAGCATTTTAGTGCAGGGGCACACAACTTTTATGGATGTCTAGCTTTTCCAATTCATTATTGGTAGCTTTCATTTTGCACACTCTGTATAGCCTTTCGATATTGATTGCAAGCTACCAAGGAGTGATGCTTCTTAAACGAAGGCCTCAGACCATTTTATTCGACAAAACGCTTCGGTTATGAAACACGCATTCAACAACCACTACAGAGATCATCTTCTAGCAGGCCTTCTTTACATAAGATGTAACTTGAATACAGCGTACTGACGGGCATTAAGCTCACATTGCCGTAACAGCGTTACCAAAGCGAGGAGCAATTCATATCGGAAACCAGATAACCCTGATATCCTCTAACACAGACTGTAGCCCGTAGATCGTGTATCATGTTCGTATTTCCACATGCCTTGAAAGGCTCCTCTGATAATTGCGCCAGGGCTTCTTCGGAGATTCTCAAAAATTCAAAGATCATACTACATCAAAAACAATAAAATTGGTTTTACACACTTATTTATAGCCCACTCTAAAATATTACCCTAGTTGAATCAATACTTAGCTGGCTATTTAAATTCGGAACTTTCTGAGGATGTGAAGGGAATATTTTAACGAAATTTTCGCCATCCAAAGACACATTAAAATAAAAGCTTTCGTTCCTTTTCCGTTTTCTCTCAAAAGCGCCTCTAAAGGTTTTTATTAAAATATAACTGAATTTATATAAAAAATTGCATATTTCAATTTTGCTACTGTGATGATGTTCCCAGAGCTATATGATAAATGTGCGTGCAAGTTTCACTGCATTACTCCGGCTGTGAATGTCTCGAATATCAGTTCTTCTAAGTCACCACAAGAACTCAAAGTCCAGTCTACCTAACAGAGTAATACGAGTAATATGATCTGTATTTCCCCTAGAGCAGCGTTGCCCAACTTTTGCGAAACTGGGGAGGTTGGATTTACCTCCTTCCACGTTATACGGGCTGTGCTACTCTTAACACTCAACTGCGTTGCAGTGGCGGTTTGGTTACATGTTTGTTGCCTTTGATTTAGGAAAGCACTTTCAGATATTATGCGAAAAACATCTGTTCATTAGTGACTTCTTTGGTACCGCGTGTGTCAATATTTGGCGACAATGTACACCATATGATCGTCGCGTAACTTAGCGCGATACAAAATTTTAATACAGTTCAATTTGGAGAAATTGTTCGCAAATATATGTTCAACTATACTCACTCTTATACACACTATTCTTGCAAATGCTTAATTCTCTACCTGCTACATTTTTATCGACATAAACATTTCCAGAAATTACCCTATGCTAATTTTATTGTATGTGCATGGGGAATATGGGAATACAATAGGTTTTAAGCTATAGTGAGGTGTTTTAAGAGCTGGTTGCTATGCAATGTCTTTGAAATTCCGATATTTTAAAAAGGCCAAGAGATTAAACAAAACGAATAACATATTCCTATTTGAGAAAAGTATAAGCATTGGCAAATTGAAACAAATAATAAAGACTATCTAGGGAGCGGTTCACTCAAAAGAATAAAAGAGGTATTTGACATAAATTGTGCGTTTTAACATGATCCTCATTTTGTATTTAGTAAGCCTTTGTCTGTCTCTTACTGTTTACCATTTATGTCAAAATCATCCAGAATGAGCTCTACTGAGGACATTCCCAGAAAATTCAAGTTATGGCTTAGAAACTGTCATTGAATCGCCTCAGTCACTATATACTGACTCGTTGTGTTTCTACACGCCACAGGCAAGAGGTGATTCAATCTCCGACTGAGGGAGTAGGGTGGGGAATAGCCGCTAATTACGTAAGCGTCTCCAAACAGACAAGGTTGGACATCGCTGCTCTAGAGTAAGATCTTTGCCTTCTCCCTAATGATAGGCTCTTCTAGTGAGTAACATATGACTCAGTACAAAACAAAAAAGCCTAAGTATTTGAACAGTCAAAAGGGACTGAAATACATCGGTTGCTAAAAGTGTGCAACTTGTTCTTGTAAAGGTAAATTATTGTAACTCAGCTTTTAGGCATGAAAAAAAAAATACTTCCAATACTGTACACAAAAGATGAAATAGTCAACAGTAAACAGGAAAAAAACAAAATATGCTAAACCACTTAGTTTTATAGCTCATAACGTATATTACAATATAGATGAATTTAGAATAATCACTTGCCGCCTCAGAAGTGACTTGGCATTAATTTTGTTGTTTTGAATTTTTGAAACCCAAAAATTGAAATTTTACAATGGTCGTGTACTGTAAAAATAAGCGGCAAATGTACACTACCTGAGTAAAAAGGTTTACAGTATTTAAAAGTGAGTACCACATTCTCTTCAGTACGTCCGGAAATAACTATATTTTGCTTGCTCTAGAAATTAGCAGCTCTATCCAACACCTCTATCCACATAAAGTGGGAATTAGGGAGTCTCTCCACCTCAAACTCATGGAAAGAGGAGCTTTAATTACCAAGTATTTATGACGAAATGTACAAATTAACCCCACGGAACAAACAAGCAGCAAAACTATGTAGAAAAGGATAAAAACATTCAGATGGTAAAAATAGATCGTTCTCTTTGATGAAATGAAGAGCTCCTTCACAGGGCTATAGGCTAAATGTAATACTGTGGTAATTATATATTCTGTTATATATGTAGTTAATTTATAAGAAAAATACTTTGATGTAGTGCATATAAAGACCGCCTCCGTAGCGTAGTTGGTAGCGCGCTTGCCTCTGGCGCGGAGGAACCGGATTCGATCCCCGGTACCAGCATGGGGAGGCCTGGCACGGGGTACACTCAGCCTCGTTAGGTCCTGGGGGACCAATTGAGGAGCTACGTGATAGAGAAGTAGCGGCTACAGGTCGAGAAGGCTCGGGGCGCTGACCACGTTTCACCCACCAATGATGCCTGTAGTGGGCAGAGGTGGGAGACGCAGCGGCTGGGTGGCAACCCTTGGCCCCTCATGGGCTGTTGCGCTAGGGGTTTTTAGTCGATATAAAACAAACGACACGAAGGACATAATAATAGATATCATATTCGTATATAGAATAAATATTGCACATAATTTAAAACATAATTCCGAACAGAAATACCCAGCCTGTAAGGTCTTTACTGTGGTACCTAGAGCCCTTGAGGTTCTCTTTATTCATCACTGTTTTATGACAAATATTTTAAAACTCATCGCAAAATAAGTTATTCTAGTCCTGTGAAGAATATTCTGTGGTATATTTTTTCAAAAAATATATAAAAGTTGGATTCTTTTGATAAACTAATTAGCACTAGGACTAAACTTGACCCGTATGCACTAGTACAAACACTATTTCTATTTAAAATTTCGTTGATACGACCTGACCATCACTGAACTGAAAATAGAATGTGAATATATTTCTTGGCCAGAACAGTATCACTTCTAAGTTTGTGACCTTTTATTTGATTAATTTACTCCTAACTCTAACACATACCTATGTACATATATGTAGCTATTTAAAACTAGAGTACTATAGAAACTGCGTTGTCTGTAATGCACAGAGAACAATATCTTTGTGGGAATTCTGAAGAATATAGACTTTCTAAGGAATATCTATTTCACAAGTAATGCTCTATGATGCAGATAATTCAGAACCTAGGCAAACTAAACAAATTAAATAAAATCGTGCTTGTGTGATCGTCGGTTACCAGCAGTGTCATTGATCGGTGTTCGAGGATGCATTCCTACATTTATTAGTAAGTCACTTTTAAAAGGCGTTATCATTTAGGTTTATATAATTAATATGTAATCCTGCTTTCCTTAACCTAAACAACTTACGGCATTACTATTTAAGAAATAAGCTATAATACAAGACATTTGAAATCACTGAAGTAGCTGATCTCCTTCAAAAACATACGCCGGCACATCTCGAAAACAATTCATTGGTCAATTAACTAAATGGAAAACATAAGAACTTTTATGTGCCGTGACAGCATATGATATACGGAGTGGAAGAGTATAGATGTCATTGCTCAAAATTGAACCGAAGAAGGATCTCAATATGTACAATTAAAACCATCATGAACACACCTATTTCTGTCCTCTGAAGATCCTTGGCATCCCAGCGCAACAACTTACACGGGAGCGAACATTCACGTTGGATTTTGCCTCACATGGAAGGTAACAGGAGTTTCTAATGGTCACAGAGTGCATTACTGGAATAGTACTTCAATTATAAAATTTAATTCTTGAAGCAATTCTTTCGTTTGGTTTTAGGGAATTAACGATGTGAACTTAAACAATTTGGGATAAAATAAAGTAACTTTTTAACACCAGGACTATAAATAGAAACCTCATAGTTGAGAAAAGGTTTTCATTACAGATACAAAAACCCAAACTTTTTCCTGTTAACCTAAGCATTCAACAGGATACAACAAACGGATACTTGGTTTAGCAATACAACAAGTTACAACACATCCAAATAAATTATTTTATCTAGACACTGTATAGAAGAAACCAAGAATTAAACCCTCAGCAGCTCAAGAAATTATTCCTCTCCATGTTAAAAGTTATAAGCCAAATTAATGCATTGAAAATGCTTATGTTTAATACAGACAAAGGACAACCAATATTTCAGTTTGTGTAACCCGGGGTTTTGCATTTTTCATCTTAGTTTAGTAATTCTGTCAGCACTGCATATTTATATTTGCATCAGTATAGTGTTTTATTTATGTATCTCATAATAAAACTAGCGTATGATTTAAACTCCTGGACAACTAAATCTTTGAAGTGGTAAAACTCGGGCGTTATGAGGGAAGTACAGTAAAGCGTTGATAATACCTGATCGTTTATGCCTTTCCTCCATCAGATAAAACCCCATTTTTACAGCAACAACAAAAACGTTTTTAAATCATAAATATTTTCTCTATAAATGCATGTAAAATAAAACATTAAACATCGCAAATAAATAGGCTGATAATCATTACAGTTTAAAAGTATTTAAAATGATAAAACCTTGAAAAACTCCATTAGAGTATTAAATGCCAGTTCTTTCTGCATATTAAACATTGCATTTTCGTTACTTAAATTTGGCTTATAGAATATTTTATACTGGACACAAATACTTTGCTTAAGCGTTATGTATTCTGTTTGAAGTTACGTGCAGTAAAAGAAAACAGCAAGATGCATCATACAATAAGAAGCTAAGTTGTGGGGAAGCTGGTTTCTTAAGGCAGAAGGTGAAGATAATACAAATTTGTGCTGTTCTGAGATGCATTTAATCTTTGAACATTTAAATCAGGCTGCTATGAAAAATGTAAAGTAAGTTTCTGCCCAAAGGCGCACTCAAGGACTAAACTTGAATTATAATACTTTATTGATTGGTGCATATCGAATAATTTTCTTAACGGGATAACGAGAAGTACAACCATAACTTGTTGTACTTTACAACAGCTAAATCTTTAATTCCAAAAACAAATAATAATAATTTCATATGTAAAGGTAGTATTATCAAGGAGAACTTGATTGAAGGCAGAAAACCTCATCATAAGATCAGTCTCTAATTAGGCTCGGCAACATATTTACTCAAAATGGGCTGCAAACTTACAGTTAAATGGACTGCATATTGTAGAAGATGACTGCTAAATTGCTGATAAGCCACTGTAAATGAACATCTAAATATGAATGCTGTTGTAACAACAATAAAATGCATTTGGAATTAACTGTGAGCTTGCAGTTCATTTACGAGTATACTGCATAATGTCGGCCATGAACCAATGTCGTTATTGGCAATGAGGGACGCAGGCGCAGTTATGACGTTCACGCTTCAACTTTGCAGTCACTATTTACAGAAAATGTAATTAATACAGCTAAACCTCACTTATACGTTATTCACTTCCACGTTTTTCGCAGATATACGCTAGAGTTTTGGGGCACTGAAGCTTTTTCATTAATATTTAGTTCGAATACCTGTATATTCAATAATGATCACGTTTTTCTGATCGCCCTGTATGAAATATATTGATTAATATATACATTTATGAAATGATTATGCAAAATTAAGATACTATGGTATACATGGTTTCTGTAAATTCGGCCCTTGCTGCCACAGCACAAAATATTAGGCACGTTGGGTGAGACATCAATATTTGAGAACCTATTATTGATGTGCAAATGTTAACAATACGGTCGAGTGAGGTAATTCTACGACAGGTTATATTTGATGATACTAATGAAAACGGTGAAGAAGTAGGCATATATAATGAAAGTGTTCCCAATATGCAGGAGGAGATTCAAGCTGTAGGATTTACATTATTTCTGCCATCCCAATGCGTAAACGATAGCATTTCTGTAATTAATACATATAATCAAATAGCGTAAGACTATAATTAAATCAAACGAGCGAGTTTCAGAAGTGTAAAGCACAGACACCGATTTTTTTTTGGGGGGGGGGGGGGCGGGGGGTGGTATCGTGAATAACAAAACTGGTAGGCATGTAACTACTCTAAATATTTTGTTATGTTTACTTTTAACTGTCTACTATATTAAATAACGCATAATTAATTGAAGAAAATGTCTAATGAAAGTTTCAGTTCCATACAAAACTCAGCAGTATATTTTCCCATTTATATGTTATGTTAGTTGTCTATGTTTGAAAACGTATAAATGAGGTTGCATGTACCTACTGCATTATTTCTTACCTCAATAACTTTCACATCTAACAGCTTTAGAATGACAAACACTTACCTTGTATATTGATTTTCGATGATATCCGTAATCTCCATTGGAATAAGTAAATTTCCAAGAGACCTCAAAATACAGTTCCATTAACACTGCACAGATCCAAATATCACATATAACAACACAGGTGTCAATGTCCTTACTGGTCTTCTTACACTGTAAGCTGAAAGAATTAGGTTCCTCAGCTGCACTGTCATAGTTCTTAACTTCCTTCAATGTACTTAAACTATGCTCAAATTCCATTAGTGTTTACACTTTCCTCTTTTCTAAAAAGGTGACAACAGTTTTCTTGCAGTTGTCTTCCTTAACATTTTTTTCTTCTTTTTGTAAAATTTCACGCCATGCATTCAAAGGAATTGCTTTCTGCATTATTGGAACTTCCAACCACTTCCTGCTGGATCTCGTATTTATTCAGCAAATTCCTTCATTTTATACATTGAACTGTTGTATGTTTACTTCTTATAGGGATATATGTATTGTGTTCTTTATTTCTGTATTTAAAAGTTACCTTCCCGATTGTAATAATATTCCATTGATATGTGATGAGCCAATCAACTATATTTTAACCTTGTCAACTTACTGGATTTATTCCAAGGTTTATTATGATCTAGTGTTGAAGAATACGTATTAATATTAATTCAATTTTTCAAAGATATTTTGCTCGGTTTTTCCACAAGTAATTAAAATGGCATTTAAGCTTGTGCTAAGTGCAGTATTAATTTGTAAAGCACTGTTTGTCATTTTCTTTTTACAACTTCTGCCATTATCATCAGTTAATATTCTTGAAGTTTGTCATCCCCGCGTGTTTGGAATTGTAACGTGCATTTCCCTTTTCTCCTTTCCTTTTCTTAAAGGTCCATTTTGTTACGTTATTTCTTAGTTTTCCAAGTTTTATAAGCGCGGTAGACAGTATTAGATTCTTTACACCATTAGCGTCCTTCAATTCTGTTTAAATGATGTTTTTACTCCATTTAAATTACAACCTCGTATTTTTGGAGGCTCTAATTTTCAAAAAGCAATACATTTTAATTACAATCCATGGAAAAACGCTAATGCAAAGCTTCTGTATTTACATTTCCCTCAAATCCATGCAAGTAATATCACAGGTATTCCACATTGTATTAGGCATTCGATGTTTGAAAGCTATTCCACACGGTTTTACTTTTAAGTTCCAGACTTGTAATAGATTCCACTGCAGCTTATAGGAGTTTTGCTTCTTTCCAGCGAAGCTCAAGGAAATCTGTAGCAATGAGTGCCAGATATGAATCATTCATGAGCTATATGAAGGCTTTAAGCAAATGTGAAAGGATGGGAAGAATGAGCTATAGAGAAGTAAGTGGATAGTCGAATTACCTCTTGAGGCTTCAGAGAATGTAGTAAAATAATACTTTATTCACATGAAGGATTCTGCAGGTGCTGTGTGCGAGCAACACATGATTTAGGTGAAAAGGGCACTGAAACTTTGATCATTTTCAGAAGTGCAGATCTCATTCTCAGTAAATTCTTCTGCTGAAGATTTTATTCAACATATCACTCAAATTCGCCAAGTGTATGTCCATATATTCTAACTTTCCAATTCCTACATCACCAGTTCCATACTTTCAGTATATTATAGCTTAGTACTCATAGACAGCAGTGCGTATTATGTCTTGCCACTGTGAATAGATTGAAAATAAATTTATTTTTCAAAGTCAAATTTTAGGAAGTAAAAATGTAAACTGTAAGACATTGTTGTACATCTTTGTATTAATATCACTTAGGGCAATAACACTGACAAAAGTTACTCCAAAATTCCTTTTCAATTATTCATAGTGTACTGATATCTTCAGTACATTTTGTGTCAAAATAATCTAAAGAATAAAATAATATACGAAAGAAGCAAGTAAAACACTGAATAAGGAAACTAATAATAAGATAAGGTGGAAAAAAATCTTATATTATTGCAGTAGATGTTTGTAAACACGTGTTAACATATCAGCGGCTGTTAGCTTATGATAGTGTCTTTAACGGGGTTAAGGCAATACATCGGCAAAATCTCGTAGAAAATTGAACATCTAGGATGTTTTAATCATATACTTTGTAATTTCACAGCTGTTTAAGGGAAAAAAAAGGAGAAGAACACTATTCTACATTTTCTGCGTAGTGTTTTTAGTTTACCAGCTTAAAACTTTAAGCAGAGCTTCAGATATTAAGTGACTGTGAAGTATTGTGCAGCTATTACGAACATTAGGAAATAATTTATAATTAAATATTTTGCATCAGCCGTACTTGAATGTAAAATCCAGTAACATGTACACAAATAAATTTTGTTCCAGTTTATCTAGTTAACAAATCTCTAGATAATAATTATTTTTGGTTTTTGGTTAAAATATAAATGAAGCGTAGACATACTTAACGGTTTGGCAAAAACAATATTTCGTATAAGTATAAAAAAGTGATGAACAATGTTTTCACGCGTCATATTAAAACCTTACACGTAGCATTCTTATTAATTAATGTTATTATTTTTAATAATTATTATAATCATTATCATCATTATCATTATCATTATTGCTATTACTATTGTCATTGTTGTTATCATCATCATTATTACTGTTATTGTTACTGTTAATATTAGGCATTCACTTGAACGCAACTTCAAAGTGATTTGAGATACGTAAGCATGCGTAAACGTAGCTTTCACGGCCGGTGTCCTGACTATTAGGTATGTTTATTTCTTTCGGGCTTGTAGGCCGTAGTCTTGAAGGCATTGTAGATACCAACGCTTCGCCAAGCACTGCCTTACAGCCTTACCCTGAAGATGTCAAGCGCAGTACTTGGCGAAACGTTGATATCTACAATGCCTTCTAGACCACGGTCTAAGAGCCCGAATAAATAAACATACGTAAGGATGTTTCGTTTCAGAAATGGGAAATTTTCGGACCGAGCAAGATATGTATAGGGTCTTCCGAATTACTAGGCATTCAAGGTACTCGCTACACCATCCGCTATAATGATAATGTTAATAACACTGAAGTGAATTTAATTCAATGCAGAAGATAAATGATAAATCGATAACGCTTAAACCTATGCCACTACTTCTATATTACAACTTATTTCAAATCTATTCACAGGTTACAAATATCTGAAAGCGTTTTGGGTCTTTTTTCTTTTGCTACGTTCAACCTTTTGTGTAAAATGAGAGCAGACATATATAAATTTTTATTTTATTCTTTAAGAGATTAATCTATTCGTATGCATAAGTGTCTTAAAGTATGTGATAGAATTATAAATAAAAGGAGTATTATTTAAAAAGTAAATTCAGTGCTTTTATTTTATGAAAGCTATATTTCTTTTACTTTATCTGATTAATACGAGTAGATATAAGTATTCTTAGATGTATACTTAAATCGCAGGAAAATATCACCTATTATGGTAACACTGCTGCAAGTAGTAGAGTTTAAGGCGAAGCGCAGAAGAGTGAAAATTGAAGTGATTCTCTTATGGTATCCAAAATAATTACCTTAATAAAAGACTCTCAGAAGATTTTAATGCACTGTCTCATTAACACACTAGTAAAATGGTAGCCACAGTTAAATCTTCAGCATTATTGCAATAACTTATCACTTTATTTGCTGTTTTTCTGGACTAAGAGGTAGAGACCTACGTTTTTAACCACACAATCTTTATTCCCAATTTTGATCTATCGGAATACGCTGGGGTATGAATTCGTCATGAGTTCACATTCCTCCAATGGTTATTTATACCTTTAGTGGGGTGCGCAAGAAATAAATCCTGTGTCCCTGGGTGCCAATGGAATGATGCATCTCTAGTATATGGGAGGTAATATCCATACTGCTACCAACAGGTTGGTTCTCAAGAGGCAGTACACCGTACGTTTAGAACCATATTGCAAGCCCTTTCATCTCTTCCCTCTTCAGGAAACTAATTAGTAGCCTCATACGTAACCCCATAAGAATGCCAAGTATATCGGCAGTGAGGTTTGTGTAGTCAGAAAGGAATCAAATACTCAGGAGATATTCTATATTTAAAGGGCATATCTTAAACCTAGAAAACTACAGGATTCGTTTGACGACTGACTTCAAAGCAAGCTTGAAAAGGGTCAAGATATGTCCACCTTCGCGCACTTGTGCGTTAATTGTAGTGTCCGAATGAAAGTCGCTGTTTTCTTTTATTTTCCACCATTTCCTGTATTACTAGTAATTTTAAGGCGTTATACTCTCAAAAGTCCAAGAGATATTATTATGCAGTGGTTTTGTATCCCTTCATATATGGATTTAAACGCAATAAAATAACATATATGTGACATTAATAAAATCGTTTACACATTGTTTGCAACGGTACTTTTTGATATTTCATTGACTTTATTATTTTATGTTAGTATTACTTGGCTATGTGTTTGGACCAGTAAGGGAATAAAGAGAGACATCGAGGTCAATTTCAATATTTCTATATCAATTTGGTTATAGTTATGCAACTGAGATTGATTCCTTCTAGTTTACATCTCTGCCGAATTGTGTCACCACAAAGTTCTCACTATGTCTAATCGTTATCGACCGTTAAGTAGCGGAGAAAATTCTTATTCAGAGTGTTAGGAGCATGGGTGCGCAGATTTCCCGTGATTCAAATTCAACTAAAAAATTCAATAAATTCGTTTAGTCGTGAAATGTAAGGGAGATAATTGAACATTATTGAACACATCTGCACAATCTGGCAGCAGAGTAGAACTTATTCCTGATGTTATTTCATTTACTTTTAAAATGAATATATTTTGACTGTGGTAAGCTTTGAAACAGACCATCAACATCCAGAGGTTGGATTAACTTCCTTTGTTTGAGATCAAATGATATGATATGTGAATGAAGTTTCCTCTTACATGAAGTCGTAATGCTCTTCAACTTCTGAGCTATGTTTGGATATGTTATGTTTATTCTGTACTAATGACTATGCTTTTTATATTCTTCTAAACTTCGAATTTGTTCTCCAAGATCCTTCACAGTGGTACGATGGTTATACTGCCCATATTTGTGTTCATTTTTATCCAAATAACACGCTACTGCACTCGTTACTGCACCGAGCCCGGGCCCTATTCTCGTAACTTGTAGTTCTACGTTCTTTGGAAACAGACTGCTGCTTTTTATGCTTACCTCCAGTTTATGGACTACATGAATAATCCCTAATATTCTTGGAAATAGTAGAACATTATTAAATTCAAACACACTCGGTGTATATAAAATTTCATGTTGCTTCATTAAATGTGAGTGATTTTAATTGGGTTGAAAAGAGAGGAAAAAGGAAACCTGCACAGCATCGCGGAAGACTTTTACTAACGCAAGGTCTGAAAAGACATGTTCGCCTTCTATGAACACTACGGCCACGAGATAAAGTTATCAACACTTTAAATGTCCGTATCTACATTCGCCTCATTTAGAGCCAGTGCCAACATTTTGGATGGCGACTTTAGATACTAGGCAAAACGTGGAAAGAAACATTGCGATTGGCATATATACTGATTAGAAGGAGTATGGTCAGTGATGCCCTAACTTATACGAAATAGGAGAGGGAAGATCTGCCTCCATCTGCCGTTCGCTGAACATTGATGCAATCATGAGACTCGAAAACATTTCTAATGTTTGGTAGCCTGAGTGAGAGAAGGGGAAATGCCTCATGTACGAAGGAGGAAGGCCGAGGCGACAAGGGAAGGTGTTAGGCACCACAGGGTCTAACTATCAACCTCTTAGGAGACGATGAAGGATTACAATACCATATTAGTCCTTGAGCTGATATTTCAGCAGGAGCCGTATTTTAATTTTTCGTGGCACCCTAATTCAAATATCAAGGGATAAAGGCAATTCTTATTAAAGCTATGGCAGGCAAAACTGCAAATCTATTTTATTTGAAGTTTTTACGTGCCTAGCTTCGCCACAATTTTAGATCTTTATTTTCTAAAAATTGTAGTTCTCGTGATCATAATTTGATTTATTTTGACTTTCTGCTGGAGAAGAAGATACTTCAAGAAGATGTAGAAATAAGATATAATTTTAAAAGGGCAAATTGGGAACAAATGAGGCAAGAATTTAAAAAATTAGAATTACAATATACGGGATTATCAGTTGATTTTGATGCAAGAAACCTAACAGAAGCTATTAATCTAGCGGTATCAAGATCTGTTCCGAAATTAAAGATTTTTAATACTAAAGAGAAAATCTGGACAAATAAGTTACAGAAGCAAAGGTCAATAACCAGGAAATTGAGAAGAATTTATCAAAAATCGAACATATATATGGAAAGTGAAGAAAATTTGAGGAAATATAGGGAAGCCAAAAATAAATATAAATTATTATTAGAAGATACAAGAAAACAATACTGGGAGAAATTTGTTGAACAAAACTTAAAAACGGATATCTGGGGACAACCATATAAAATCATCATGGATAAAATCAAGAAACCGGAAATATTAACAACTTTAGATAAAGGAAATGGACAAATGACAGAAAGTGGGGAAGAATCGGTAAAATTATTGTTACATACGTTACTGCCAGATGATAATCAGGAAGAGGATAATGATATTCATGTGGCAAGAAGAAATCAGATGAATTCGCGGTATAAAGGAAGTGTTGTTTATCCATTTGATTTGATGGAAATAAAATTAATTCTTGAAAAATTGAAAAAGAAAAAGGCACCTGGTCCAGATGGTATTATAAATGAAGTCTTATATAATCTACGGGAAGAAATAATTTTATTTTTGTATTTTTTATTTAATGACTGTTTAGTAAGAGGAAGATTTCCAAATATTTGGAAGGAAGCCAAAGTTGTGATCTTAAGTAAAGGAGCAGATAAAGATAGAACACAACCAAAATCTTTTAGACCAGTATGCTTGTTAAATTCTTTAGGCAAAATATTTGAACAATTAATTTATAAAAGGATGATGGAATTTAGAATAATGATAGGGATGAATATGAAACAATTTGGATTCAGGAAAGGATATTCAACTGAGGATGCTATTTTAAAAGTACAAGATATTGTGTTAAAAAGCTCAAAAAATTATGTAATTGGAATATCTGTGGATATATCTGGTGCTTTTGATAATTTATGGTGGCCGTATTTTTTTGGCATCTTAAGAGAGAAGGAATATCCAGGTACCATATATAATTTATTAAAAGATTATTGTCTAAATAGAGAAGCATACATTGGAGGCTCAAATTACGACATTAGGAAGCAAATTACTAAAGGCTGTCCTCAGGGTTCTATTTTGGGGCCCCTTTTTTGGGATATTTTGTCAGAAAGTCTCTTGGAACAATTGGAAAATGATGGAAATGTTTTAGATATAATTGCGTATGCTGATGATATTGTGATAATGGTGGATGGGCAAAGCAGAAGGGAATTGGAAATTAAAGCGAAGGAAGTTACTGCAAAATTATCAAATTGGTGTGAAATAACCAAATTAAAAATTGCACCAAATAAATCAAATTATTTGCTCTTAAAAGGAAACTTAAAAAGGGATCCAACAATAAAAATTAATAATCAAAATATTCGAAGAGTAAAAGAAGTAAGATATTTGGGGATAATGTTGGATGAAAAATTTAATTTCAGAAAACATACAGATTATATTAGGCAGAAATCTGAGAAAATAATGTTAAAATTGGCAAGAATTACAAAATTAAATTTTGTACTTCCCTTACAGACCATACAAATTTATCACAATACAATCTTTGCCTCAATTATTACTTATGCTGCAGCAGTTTGGGCGGAAAGAATGGATAATGTGCAAATTAAAATGCTGCTAAGAAGAACCCAAAGAAAGATCTTATTAAGGCTAACAGGAGCAGTAAATACAACACCCACAATGGCACTGTTAGTCTCTACAGCAATATGGCCCATTGATCTATTGGTAAAATTAAAGGGAGCAAAATTCTGGCTAAAGAAAGGAAATTTAGAAAAAGTTTATAAAATTAGTGGTGTAAGAACAGATAAAATTTGGGAAGTAAAAAATGCTTTGAAAAATAAATGGCAAAATGAATGGTCGGAATGTGCTGTAGGTAGAAGAGTTTATGGATTTTTCCAGAATATTAGAGAAAGATTAAAATTAAATTTCATTCAACCAACAAAAGGATTCATTCATTATATAACTGGACATGGACCATATAAAACATATTGGAAAAAAATAAAAAAAACGAATTCTGATATATGTAATATCTGTCAAGTACAAGATAACCCGGAGCATGCGATCTTTGAATGCGAAAGGTATGAAACTATGAATGTAGAAGAAAGGCATCAATTAGGAGGATATTATATAAATGATATAATTAGAAATCCAAATTTAATTGAAAAACTACAGTTTTTAACCAATTATGTTAGTAAAAAAGCTTGGGAAACTGAAAACATCGAGGTAGAATGGATTGAAAATGAACAAATTGAAATAGATGAGATAAGAAGATCTTCTAGATTACGAGACAGGCAGAGAAGAGGAAACGTAGCACTGTTACAGGAGGAGGAGTCCAGCCAGGGGAAGATGTAAATGAACTTATTTATACAAATGTAAATAAATTTTTAAATATATAGTGCTGGTTACCAGTATTGGTATTTCGTTTTTTTAACCAGTTGTCCAGTCGCTGGAAACCAGTGGCATAGAGTTATAAGATAGCTGGAAGTTTTTAGGTTTATTTAAATTAATGTTTTCTTTTTTAGAATAGTGTAGATGTCTTAGTTATTTTCTTGTTAGTAGAATTAGATTTGCTGGAAACCAGTAACTTTAGGAAATTTTATGTTTTTGTTGTAGTTTTCTTTTGTTTTGTAGTTAGAAATTCTGAAACATATATTATAATGATGATTGTATATTAATAATTTTGGTTAAATAAATAGAAAATTTGAATAAATGCCCCGGTATAGTTGTCAAGGTGCCGGGGTATAATATTCAGATTTTATTTTATTTTATTTTATTTTATTTTATTTTATTTTATTTTATTTTATTTTATTTTATTTTATTTTATTTTATTTTATTTTATTTTATTTTATTTTTATTTTATTTATTTTAGTTCTCGCGAGATAAATCACATGACTCCTGTGCCACCAAGTTAACAATCGATCGAGACATTCGCACCACTCTCAGCGAAAGACATGGGTATAAGTTCACGCCGCGGAATTATTTTCATTGTGTTGTACATTCAAATAAATCTAAGGTATAATAGATTCTTATACTAAATCATTAAATAAAATAACTTTTGTTTACAATAACCCTATACGTTATGAAACATAACACCCCCTTTCCTTCTTCTTTTTTATTTTTTTTCCCTTTAAACTTAGGTAAGTGTGTCTTGTTATTCTCTTTTCGACGAAATTTTCAAAAAAAAAAAAAAAAAAAAAAAAAAAAAAAAAAAAGGTTAGGTATATATGCACTTTTTTGGACAGTCCAGTGCAATTTCAACTTAAAAACTATACATATTAAAAACATTATTCACAATACCTATGTTTTAATATGTTTTTAAAAATGCTATCCCATATGCCACCTTGAACTGTGCATTTCGCACCAATTCAAAAAGAAAAGTCATAACTCGCACACACTTTGGAGTAAAGAGAGAAACTTTAACCCCTCTGTTAGGGGAAGCTTTGGTCTGCGATACTACTGTTACGTACGACCGCTTCTGTGAGCTGAAATCAAAGGATTCATTTGTTTGCAAATATAGAGATTTTCCGTAAACGGCATTTACGGATATAAATGACCTATCTTTGCATAAACCATGTAACATAACTAAGAAGACTGTTGGCTGTTTTAAACAACTGCTGATAAACTTTAATAGAAAGGTTGTTATACTTGAAAAAAATCCAATTTTCTTTAGTTAAAAAACTTATGAGATAAGATTAGAATTATGAACATAGAAGGCATGCACCTACATCCTGCAGAAATTTCAGTATGATATCTTAAATAGTTTATTAAATAATGGTTAATGAATTTAGTATATTTAAGACTTCCGGGATAAGAAATTTAATCTCCCCTTGAAGCAAAAGTTCGGCTTTTGTTCCTTTTGTTAATTCTCTGAAAATCCATAGGTAAAACTCTCTCGAGAACGATACGCAGCTTAGAAAAGCTAATGTGGAAAGCTAATGTGGTTCCTGTAATGCAGATCTAACCTGAATCACACCGTAGCTTTTGTTAACAAAAGTGAACAAACTATTCCTCCAATGTGAATTTTCGCACACTTGCAAGGTGAAGCGTGTAACTCCCTAACTTTCCGTCTTAGCAAACCGTGTTTCTAAAGGACTATAAAATAAAGACCTGAAGTACCCATAAACGTTTTCAATGCACTTATAGAGATACCTCTTTGTTTTCAGGGATAACGTTCCACCCAGTAGATTATGACATTCTCAGAGAGAGGATAATTAAACGTCATATTCCATACGGAGAAAATCTGCACTCAACAATGACTTTGGAACTTCAAGAGGACACTGAAATATTCACCTAGAGATGTTCCGTAAGAAAAAAAAATCCAATGGCAGTACTGACATGTGCGTGAGAACAAAGAAGATTAGACAAGCTCAAGGAATCTATAATGATTAAAGGGGGTGTCCTGTTCAATAACTTTGTCATGTAATTTAATTACCTAATCGTACGTTTTACCTCATCAACTTTAACTTTATTAAAAAAGCGGTAGGATAAGTTCGCTAATAAGGAATATCATGTCCTCTCACATGTGTTTGTAGTTTATGTGCAAAATAAAACTAATTTTCTGGGACACAATACCATCTTATTGAGATGAGAAATTGGTATCAAATAGACTACTGTTGAATCTTAATAAAAGTATACTTTTAGTACCAAAATATTCGTAGAATTGTTTTCTAAACTAGTTTTACAGAATTTTTATTAAAATAAGTGCACACGTGAAAAATACCTTACATTTAATTACATCTCTTGAGAAACTTGTATGTTGCAACAAGGGTACCATTTTTCACTTGATAACCAATAGGTATTGAAATCTTCTTAGGATTGTACATCAGTTACTATATTTTTCAAACTGATTAAAATTAAATACAAATGTAACAACTGATTGAAATAAAGGAAGGAGAAGAAAATTTGTGCGCACTAAACCCATGCAGTACTGGAGCATACTTTCTGAATTATTTGCGAACAAGAGTTTTAACTTAAAACCTGGTACTTAATTATAATTTAAAGATTACTATTTTCATAATAATGTTCCTAGCTTCCCGGAGTTGCTCTGCAGTAAATGAATTGGGTTTTGAGACTCTGCAATGCCCAGGGTCAAAATATAAGCATGACATTGCATCTATTCGGCTAATTTACCGAATGAATGTTAGTGAATTACATATGCACTAAAGCATTTTAGACTTTTGTATTCTACTTGAGAATACTTGGGACTCAGTAATTAGTACAAAAATTATTCCGTCCATACAAAATAAAAGTACTATTTACATATGTGAGGTAGGGAAACAAAATATTAAAAAACAAGGAACAATTAATGCAGAGAAATTAAAACCTTACGTTCAAAACAAACAAAATGCTGTTTTCCTTTGAAGTACAAGTTCCTCATTGTTTATAGTTACATTTTGGTTATATGTTCTTAAACTTACTTTCCTCCTAACATTCTTTCATAAATTCTTTAGATTTAAACCTGTTTCTACATATATCATACACACACATGGTACTTCGGAGGCAGGCTATCCATGTTTCATTTACGTAGAACGTGAAAATTTTGATGTAAAAAATTCAGTCACTTTCTATTATAAATGTATAATTCAGTCATTGCTGATTACAATTGCAGATTAATGTTGTTGCCAATGCGGTTATATTTCCTCTGCATTTAGCGTGCAGAATTTGAACACATTGATTTCTGGTTCTTGCCAATTCACAACTTTCCTCTCAGTGTTGGTTTACTGAAATGATGTAATTTAACTGAAGTTCTCTTGAGCTCTGCACAGTCACATTATATGTGACAAGTATTTCATAGAACTACATTCAATACTACGTTTATTTATGCTAAATTTGTGTAATTCTCAATGAAACAAAATGCTTGGGACGGTATTCAGATATGGTTAATGCTTCACTTGTGCTGTATGCCTTAGAATTGATTCAAAATATGCTTCAGTTTGTGAATGCAAAAAGGTAAGCCAGAGAAATACGTCATAAAAGATTTAGGGGTTGAATATATGTTTATTCCTTAATATATGTATTTTTGTGGCATTACAATCAATCTCGTTTGCTTTACAGCAAAGTCAGTTCTACTTTCAGGGTAGGTGTTTTGTTTAAATATTTCAAATATTCCCAACTTAATACTGTAGATACGTGAAACAGAGTATTCTTTAACCGGCTTGTTCAAATAGTTCGTTTTTAATAGAGGATTTGCATTTTGTAGTACAGCAATGTAGTTGATGGTAACAGTTTATAATTCAATGACTAATATCACTTATTTTGAACCGTTGAAAGAAGAGTATATATGTAAGTTTTTCCACGGATATAAAAAGAAGTATTCTCTAAACAATGTCACTCATTTGAATTAGAATTTTAGATTTTTGTGAAGTTGTTACATATTTTTTAATTCACTCACCATCATTTCAACATTTCAATATAGTTTCTAGACTCCTTCCGGCGTATAAAGCTGCTGTAGGTTATGCGTTCGATTGTTCCCTTCGAGTTCTCTAGTGCAAGATTAAGTATCATGATCCTTGCTTCACTGTATTTCGTCTAGTTCCCAGTAGCCATATTAACATCTACGCTTGTGACTGTTTATGTTGCGGCTGACTTCTTCTCATTGAAAACACTGATATTCGTACAGCTACAATTTTTCTCCAATATTTACCGCACTAGATGCTATAGAACATTTTATATGAATGCTTCCCTTGAAAGCGATATATCTCTTCACAAGAACATGGTAGTTTATGTGCATCGTTGATGTATATTCGGAAGTCGAAGAAGAAAGGTATCCCACGTGCGATTTGTATTCTTAGTTTAACACACATTTTGGCAAGGAGATTATATGAATATTTAAGTTATCAATTAAGTGTTTGTAGAAACGTAGCTGCCTTCCTAAATTTATTGCATTTATTTTTTAGTTCACCATACTTGATTAATTTTCTTCAACATACCAAATTGTATATTATTCTTGCTTCCAATTATTTTGTCCTGAAGGAAACTAAAGCCAGGGTTCTGTCGGATATCCAATTGGTTTCTTGTGCCAAAAATGAACTATCTTTACTCTTTTAACTTTTACATACTTAGGTTTGATATCACATATTCCACAATTCTTATTGAACTTGTTTGGGTTGAAAAAGAATACCCGTTTCCAAGATGTCAGCAAACTAATATTTTTGTTTGGTTAAAAGCAGTTGCAGATGTTGAGCCAAGAACGGTAGAATACACTCCTCTTCTGTTGCTTATTTGTGCTACAGTGTGTTCCGTTATTCCTTTTGGCATCAAGTATTAACTGTTCAAATTAGTATTACTGCTAACTCTTCGCTGCCTTCACATTTCTCAGCCAGTAAGATCAAATAATTTGTCATTTCAATGCTCTTTCCACTTCCATAAGCAGTATATTTTCTGAAACAAGAACAGAAAAAAATAAAGTCTTTAAATTATACTGGCACTGTTTTAATAAATGTTCATTGAATTTCCGTATGACATGCTTTTTATATAGATAACTCCTCATAACATCTTGAACACATGCGCACACAATTTATCTGATGTATGATATATTTCTCAACTGCTTTAACCTTTTTTGTAGTGATGGTTCTGCCGCACCAGACTTTTTGCCATACTCTGAGTACTTTCTTGCCAAGACAAAATTTGAGAGAGTAGTTAAGAACTACCTGTCTCACTAAGCAGTGCATTGTATGCTTGTCCACTCTGCATTCTCAAAATGTTAAGATACATTATTTCATCATTCAGCAGAGCTAGTAGCCTTATCGGCATATCTAAATGGGACAAGTAATCCATGTATATAATACATAAACACTATTTTATCTAAATAAATAAATCGGAAACCGCATATGCAATCAAAGTAAAAATAACAAAGATTTCAGTCATAAACAGGAAATAATTCATAAGACAGGGAACACGCAAACGAAACCAAATCAAACTGGAGCTGACGTCCATGAAGGAACACACAGAGATATGGCTGGTACTTTGCTCATTGACAACCAAGATACAGAATTCTCGCTACCGGTATATAGTCATCTGAAATTAGAGCTAGAACTCCGTGCGACCGATTTATCGATCATTTACTATGAAAGGGTTAGAGCACTAATTAGTTTGTAACAACACACACAGCTTGTAAGATAGAAACTCAGTTGAACATATTTTGAATGATGTGCGCAATGCGTATTTTGTAATTTAGAATAAGATTAATGATGAGAATCAACATTGGAAATGGAAAAGGCAATGGAAGAGGAATAAATGAATCAAACAAGTCAAAACATATATTACAGAAGAAATACGGACTTTAGTTAAAAGCACCTTTAAATAAACACCTTGGCCGCAATACACTTCTGTTACCAACTGTACCACCTTTCGATAGAAAGCTGTCTAGTGACTGCAGTTTGACATGTATACGTGAATACATACGATTTACTCCGTATAAGCAGAGCACAAATGTTGCCTAAATAGAACAGCAAAGCCAGAAGAAGCTTGTTTACTTCTTTTTCTTCTTTTAATATATGGAGGATTCGACATTTTTAATTCCTCAAAAAGTAACATGGAGAAGATTCGCATTCCTATATGGGTCATAGTTTAATTCACATTAGTGCAAAAACGGATATTGGTATAAAGATTGACTGGAGTATATGAATGTGTGTTCAAAACAATCTGGAGTGTTTCATGAACGGCTTTGCTAAGATCATCATAAGAAAGATGGTAAAGCTTTAGTACAATGAATCCCCATGTGTATATTCTGACAAATTGTTTATGTTTCATTCGACTTGATACCGCGTTATTGAACAAATTGGAACAAGTGACCACACATTTTTTTTTTCTGCCAAGTAGGCATAATGTACACTGATGTGGATTAACGGTGGATTATTTCCCTAGATCACAGTAGTGCATTTCCTTCCGTTAAGTTCCCACCGTCAGTAACCAAACTTTGGATCTACCCAGCTGGTATCAGTACACTATGTGGCTGGCCTGAAAAGGAATTCAGTGACACAAAAACGAACCTATGAACCATGTTACAATCCAGGGGCTCTCAAATCTTAAAATCGCACCGGGGTAAACCAAGGTGCAGAGGTTCCTTGCAGCGTGCATCGTGGCTACTCGGTTAAGCTTGGCTCAACTCGCACGCTGAAGAGCGAAGAAGCTAAGACTCGAAGAAACCTGTGTTGGTAGACGGCGTCTTTATCAGTGAAATAGGTGAACGAGAAATACCTAACTATGGAATAACTTGTTAAAATGAAAGAAAAGAATGTCGGAACTCCATTTAAATCATAGTGGGAACCTTCTCCTTCTTCCTGTTTTACATCGTCATGATAGAAGCGAAAAGTGTCATGTGCGATTCAATAAATGCGTGTGTGAGAAAATCATCTGTTGAAAGATATTATAAGAGAGTACACCCAGAAACATGTGACGAAATCATTGGAGACGTTAGAGATGTATGAAAGAGGTTGCTGTATCTTGCAGAAAAGCATTCTTGATAAAAAAAAAGTGAGGCTTGCATCAAGGTCAACTTTTCGTAGTCGCACTTCGGACCTTGCACCGTGCGATGCACCCTGAGAGGCCCTGTTATAATCGATGCGAGCTAAAGGTGGCCTAGGATACTGCGTCCACAAAAGAGTTTCAGTATAATTGGTACACAAGAAAAGGGCAAACCAAAACAACAATTCGGCCTTCTACAAGAAGGGGTGAAGAATTATTGTTTGCATATATCATTGAATTGGACGACAGCTGCGACATTTATATGACAACTTCCATCAGCGAAAGAGAGACGAAGATCACGATTACTACCGCTATCGAACAGCGAAAATTGTACGAACTGCGAGAATCGTACGAACTACGAAAATCGTTGTCATTAAAGTAAATGTTTAACAGTATTACAGGGAGGGATGACACCGTGATACCGCCGATGCCTAGATACTTTCGATACTGGGTGGTATCGAAGTGTGTCTTTTTTCTGTAAGATAAACGTTCTATTTTCTATATAAGGAATGAAAGGAATCGAGACTTCAGTTTTTGCCTTGCGCGGTCCCCAAAAAGGTGTTGGCCTAAATTTCTTGATAGACATTGACTGCGTTCCTATGAGTGACAATGTCTATATGGACCCCTGTATGTGAATGAAAACATGCAAAACATAGGAGTAGAAGTATTCATGTAAACATGCAGCGATAACTGAACTGTGAAAGAAGCTGTTTTAGCTGAGTACTAAATCATCTGCAATAACCTGACTTGGTGACCCACTCTTGGCCATTGCAGTTACTTACTCCGGTGACCAAAATGTATGCATCCAGCAGAAACAAATAAGCACTTCTTAGCACATGGAAATATATATTATTTCTTTCCCTTTGTTAAGCGCTTCGCGAGCCAAACTTGGGTCATTAGCGCACCTTACGGGTATACCGTATTACATGGCAAAACATTGAGGCCTATGGCCATTGGTGGTCGAGCGCTACGATCGCCTCTTACCTTGTTTATTATAAGAGCGAAATATCAGTAACTTTACGTATGTAAACCCCGCGCGACAGCCCACGAAGGGCCAAGGCCTACCGCCCAGCCGCTGCGTCCCCCACCTCTGCCCACTACAGGCGTCATTGGTGAGGTGCAGTACTGGAGGGTGGGACGTGGTCAGCGCCCCGAGCCCTCCCGGCCAGTTATGCGGTCTTCTCGACCTGGGGCCGCTACTTCTCGATCAAGTAGCTCCTCAATTGGTCCCCCCGGGACCTAACGAGGCTGAGTGCACCCCGTGCCAGACCTCCCAGAGGGGATAAAATCCCCATGCTGGTACCGGGGATCGAACCCGGGTCCTCCGCGCCACAGGCAAGCGCGCTGCCAGCTGCGCTACGGAGGCGGCCAACTTTACGTATAGTCAGAGATAAAACACAAATAGGTGATCTCTCGCGCCAGCCGATATATGAGACGTTGCTATCCTGCATCTGAACAGAGTGTACGCACACCGCCTAGCCATGTTTATGCGATAGAAATAGGTAATGAGTGCATTTAGTTTGTGATGCACACATCTTACCACGATTGGTGGTCACACGTTATAGTAGGACAAGCCTTTGAAGGGGTTAAAATGTAAGGGAGAACTTTTGTTTTTGTTAACGTCCTCCAACGTAGTGTCATATCGGACAGTGAATGAATGAAATGGGTGAAGTGATGCTCAAATGAGCCCGAGATCCATAGGGCTTTAAGTTAACCTACATCCATTTTCTCAGGATAAGGGAAACTCTCGGAAAAAAACCATAAGCGAGATTCGAACTCACGACCTCTTGGACGTAAGGCAGACACGCTAACACCACGCTACAGAGACGGGCCGGAAACCTGATGAGCAGCCAGGTTAGCGAAGTGTATAATGTGTATGTGTGAGAAGATTTTCAGGGGATGCAAGTTAAAGCTTGAATGGTATTCATTAAGTGCGTAGCACGGTAGAACTTTATAAGAAAAAAGTAAACACAATGTTTGTTGCTGCATACAAGAAAATAATAATAAATAAACAAAAGAATAAATCATAAATGAGTAAAGTAGGATATTTTCCCTCCAACTCAAACTATAATTGGTTAATTTACTTTTACGATTATAGAGAACTGTATGAAATATGCAGAAAAACATTCCGAGCGGTGGTAAGTCCCATAATAAAAGTTTAAATAACCATGTTGCATTCGCATACCGAGTTAAGTTTATGGGGCCTCTATTGAAAAAGCATCTGAAAATGAAGAGCAAAAACAAATTTTTTGCATGGGTGTACATACAGAAAACTAGTAATAATTACAAAATTCACTGCACAAGCTATTTTTACAGCCTTTTATAAAGAGAGTAGCGAATACCGCTGTTTAAAAACCAGAATAGGTGTAGAGTACCGCGAAATAGTGCTATCATCCTATCAGTAATTAAAGGGATGGTAAAAGCTTTTGTCCTTATATCTACATTTTTATTATGTTTAATTTATTTCCGTAAATCTTTGGGTGCCATGATCCGATGCGAGCCGATACAATTTGAGCTCGTAAATTGCCAAGCATCGATCCGATCCCCCTTACTTATGACTGACAGTTTAAGCAGTAGTATAGTACTATAGCTTAGCAATGAAAGGGCTAATCGTATTCCGCTAGTGAGAACATGGACAACCAGCTAGTAATGTTACTCTTCGACCGCTAGGGTATGCTTTGAGGAAGTGAAGTACCCTGCCAATACAGCGGCTAGAATTATATTCTAGGAACATAGGAGTCAGGCTGACAGAGGTTGGGGGCTACGTGTATCAGTACCAACATAAACAGCCCCATTCAATTATTACTGGCCATTTTTTGAAAACGACAGTATACAGAATTTCACACACAGTTTAAAGCAAAAAAATCGCTAAGGTATTCCGAAAGGAAAGGCAGATGTATTATATAGTCTAAATAAGCCGTTCTTTATGGATTTATTTCCAGAAAATATGAAACCAAAGAGAACTGCTGACTCGTAAAGAAGTATTATTTCTTGCCTGGGGTAAGACACTGGAGTATACCGGCCGAGGTGATAGAACTAAGTTTTGATATTTCTTCTTCCCAGAGTAAGTTTATACCTTCTAAGCCAAACATGACAGCGTTTACCTGTAGTGGCCAGCATGCCGGTTTGTCAGTCAACAACTAAGGTTCAATTTTCGACTTAATTTTATTTGCTGCATTCGGCACTGTTCCACTGCACTAAACTGAACTCAACTGTCATTGTCAACTGTCTGCTATTCCACTAAACTACCGCCGTGCATGGTCAGCCCCTTACTTATACAAGGAGTACGTTCTAGAAAAGGAACCTACTCTAAATGTCCGTAACGAATTCTATGGAGCGGGAAAGCAGCACACAATGGATATTGTTCTGCGCGTGATATTGTTCAGCCAAGGGGATGGGTCATTAGCCTCACCCCTGGATGGGGCAGGCAGATTGGTCATCTCACACCAATGGCGCCCGGTAGGCATTTTCGTGCCTTGTTGATAATATCCTGTTTTAAAACGTTTTAATTTGTGTATTTAGGCAACATTATAATATAACTTAAGTTTGGTGGAAGATTATTACAATAACATATTTGAGGCTGTCTCTAAGATGTTCTGAATTTAATTTGTCTTCTTAAATACATGCGTTTGGTTATTCGAGCACCTTCATCACATCTTCTGCTGCATTCCTGTGGGCTCACTTTATAATAGAAGGATGATTCATTGAGTTTTGGAGAACTACTAACTAACACAGATTAGAAGTGCCACGTTGACATTTTAGAGACAAGGTAGACACAATTGCATGGGTGCACAGGTCCTCATAAGTACAGTTGCGAGTAACATTTTATTCCCTTCTTTTAGTTATTTGCTATGAATCGCAAGCTTTAATTGTGGTGTTCGTAAATTTAGTAACGAGAATGTAAAATCCCCGTGGTACCTGATTGCATGGGATTACTAAGAAACAAACGCGAGCTTATTCTGTTTAAGCATGTTTTAATTTCTCCCTGACGGATTACGTATTTCGGTGTGTGACGCACAGTTGTAAAAAAATGCCAACGATGTGTAAGCTTAAAAACTCAGCTAATTTTAATCCTTGTTAACACGCCATACATATATGAAAAGCAGCACTGTTTCTAATACTGCTGTTGATCAGCTTCATCTTTGATAAAATCATTATTGATTGGTATAGCAATTGGGTATAGCGGACCCTTACATTAAGTTCAGATAGTAACCAATCCTTCATTGTCATTTTCTGAGGCTACTTCAGTTAATAATGATGTTTCTATGTCATAATACAAGTGCAATGTGTAGCACCCAAATAAATGTAATAAAGTATCCCATAATTTTACTTTGTCAACATTAAAAGATTCAATTACATACCAAAACGTCTTATTGATCTCCAAGGAAATATAACACTTTGAACATACTTCTGCTCAAAAGACAATAATGAACAGGGGGATTTGTCCTAACTTCTAACCAGTTAGGAGTTTTAAAAAATATCTAAAAGTAGACTTACAGAACAAGTTTGCACTTCTTTTATACTCTGTAGGTATTTCATTCATGGTGGATAAACTACTATAACTGAATTTTATGCCACATTTAATTGTAAAATATATTTAAAAGCTAGCTAGAATAACATGTCAGGTCCTCTCCTTACTGAGGTAGTAGTGCAGCTGCTTACCTAGCGAGAGGTCAGGGTTCGATTCCCATTACCGGTGAGGAGATTTTCTCCCACTGGGAGACCTGGTTAGGGGTGAGGCCCCTTGGGGGCCAATTGAAAGGCTACCTGAGAAAACGTAACGGCTCAATGTTGTGAAGACCACAAACACCGACCAGGAGGGACTCGGGGTGCTAACCATGTTCCACTCTCCAGTACTGCACTCATGAGGCCCATTGTAGATAGAGGTGGGGGGCATTGTCCGGGTATAGGGCTGTTGCATCGCAGTTTAGCTTCATTTTTAGATAATATGTCAGCTAACGAACAAACACTCCTAATATTCATGAGAGTGTGAGCTAGTTATACCTCCAATAGCCTTGTTTTGAAAAGCAAAACCTTAAGCTTATATGTACACTGCTTTTCAATAACAAAATCGCATATGTTAACAATTTTTCAAATTCCATATAATAATCAGTAGGATTGTACATTTATTTACTAGAAACCCTAAAACTCTCAGGAAAGATTTATATAGATGTGTTTAATAATTGCTCTTTTGCACTATCGGTATATAAGCTTAATTTAACTTAATCCTGTTTGCATTTAACCATACTTTAAAATTAAATAAATAAATCTTGTCTACCTCTTCAGTAATTCCAATACATTGTGACAGCGGTTCAAAATTAATTGCATAATCATCATTATTATAATCATCGTCATTCAGATTTAGAGGAAACTTCTTAAAAGCAGTAACAAATTATCCCCCTCCCCCCACCATCAATAAATTTATAAGTTAACTTCTCTAGCTACTGTTATATAACAGGGGCCTGTCTTTGGAGTATACTAGCTAAAACAGAACTAAACCCCAGTGCAAACGCCCTTATCGGGCCAAGGCCTACCATCTGACCGCTGTATCCCCCACCTCTGCCCAATATGGGCGTCATGAGTGGGGTGTAGAACCGGAAGGTGGGGCGTGGTCAGCACCCGGGTCTTCTCGGGCGGTTATGTGGTCTTCGCCACCAGGGGCCGCTACTTCTTTAAGCAAGTAGCTCCTCAATTGGCCTCTCAGGCTGAGGACCAGGTGTCCCAGAGGGACAAAATTCCCACGCCGGTACCGAGAATCAACCCTGGGTCTCCCGCTTAGCGAGCAGCAGCGCTACCACTGCGCTAAGGAAACGACCGGAGATATTAGCTACTGGTTTAAAATTGGTACTAATAACTTTCTATTGCCGTTAACGATTCATGCGATTATTAACAAATTACACGCAGTCTTTTTCTTCTATAAAATCAGGCTGATTTTCAGATGACAAAGTGAATGTAAACCAACGCAAAGACATGGCCAGAACCAGAATCAAGGACATGTGGCCTTCCGTATCGACACACTATCACTGTCCCGCAATGATGAGATCCTTGAAACACATTCTTCATCTTAGTATACCTCCGAGGTGATCCTAGTTATCTTTGGTTACGGAACTCTAAAAGAGACTTGCAATCCTTTGACTAAATTTTAATTCGGTGCCGCTAGCAAACCGCATAACCGAGCAAGATGGCTCAGCGGTATCATGAGGTTCCGGGTTCGATTCCTAATGAACGTACCACTCTTATTATGTTTCTTCGTGGTTTTGCCTGGACGGTAGGTGGCTTGTCGGTCTGGGTGGCTCAGTTGGTTAGACGCTGGCCTACTGATCCCAAGGTCGCGGGTTCAAATCCGGCCCAGACCGATGGTTTTTAAGTGTGCTTAAAAACGACAGCTCCATGTCAGTAGATTTACTGGCATGTTAAAGAACTCCTGCGGGACAAAATTCCGGCACACCGGCGACGCTAAAGAACAAAATAATTTAATTTGGCAGGTGGCTTGTTTTTGTAAGTGTGCGAATTTTCCGGTCCCCCATTTCTTGTAACTTCATTTCCATATCGTGTTTGAGGGTTGGAGGACCAGGCGAAATGACGGCGTGGCGAGGAATTTTGTGATGAATTTGCATTAACAGGTAACGTCCTGGCGCCCGAAGCGTGACGAACTCCCAGTGAGACCTCTCCTTGAGAAGGGAGACTGTGTCGGTGTTTCCCCACTGTCGGAAAATGTATGGAAATGTTTAATTCTGCCGCGCTCCATTCTGACTGCTCCATTGTCCTCGGACCGCGTATTTACAAGCAGTGATATGAGGTAGCTTGACCTTGAGCGCCTTTGAAGCGCGTGGCCGCCGCCACGATGATTATGTCTCTTTTGTATTTAAACGTATTATTTTGCAGAAAATATCGTGCGTTATTGTTGCCGATTGCCGGAGATGGAAAACAAAATGATGGGTTTAAGCTTTGTTCAATCATATACAATTAATTGCATTTTTTCAAATATTTTTTACCAGAGGCTTTACATTTTCCTTCTATTAATGTTACATTTTGTCTCTCCGTTTGATGTTAGGTACTGTCATATTTCATAATTTAGTAGCAGATTACGCCACTATATAGCGATGTGCTTTTAAACAGAACTCAATTATTAATTAATTTGTAGGGTGTATTTGCTAATAGTGGTTTTACGTATTCCGATTTTATGCAGTGCTTTAATTTGAGGACTGTCACAATTTATTTTATTTTTGTACAAGCAATAAATGTATTACCGAATCGAACAATGTTTTAAGTTTTAAGGTTTGCTCATTATTTCTATAGTGACATCAATATAGAGAAAGCTAGGTCTTTTCATTTGATTTTCTATTAGCTTCTTCTAGTAGCTTACACATTTTGCATTTGGAATAGTTTTAAAACCGCAGATATGTGTGGTCAGCAGTCCATTCCACTTGCTTAACATCCGTGATCTTTCATACATGCAAAATACTAGTCTGATAAGGTTTGTTGCCATAACCGAAATAACCTATCAAATGTAACAAGATACGCGTAGAACTACTACACAATCACACATACTGTTTTCCATTTCAAACCCAAAAATTACGATTAATCAAACGGCGCCCCACCCCCCAGGAACTGGAGCTCAGTATTGCACTTACGTCACGGATCAGCAGGTCACTCGCTCTAGGACGTCATTACGCGGAGGTTTTCTCTTTCTTCAGTAGACCTGCTTGCAAGACCAGAGTAGGGGAGGGGGGTCAGACATTAGTCCTCCAGTGAACAATAGCGGCCTTTGCGCTGTGTAATTTGTGAGTTGAGAGACCAGTAGCACAGACAGTATTTGGCATCTTTGTTGGGAAACTTAAAATGTATGTATTTATTTACCCACCCATCCGTCTATCCATCCAGCTGTGTCTATCTGTCCATCTATCTATCCATCTATCTGTGTTTTTATCTGCTTATTTACTTATTTATTTCCTTATTTGTTTATTTATGCTAATGGAGTCCTCTCTTTGTCTATCGTAAACACGAAAGACACGCCAATATTATAACAATATATGTTTCCCAAGCTCGTTAAGCACAATATATTAGCTATTAAAATACAATTTGAAGCTTTCCTGGTGACGAACATATTCAAGATGTTCTCGGGCTTCTAGCTAGGTGTAGTGATGCAGAGCCATCGACGTTTCAGGAGTGTACATCTTTCCCATCATCAGGATGATGAATGACTAGCAAGAGTGAAGAGACTGCATCACTACACCTGGCTAGAAGCCCGAGAATATCTTGAATATATTAGCTATTGTCTAGGACTCTTGTTAAAACGTGTCACTGAATTAATGTGTTTATTATTAACAACAGTAATATAAATGCTAACTCATCATAAACCGACATTTCATATTAAACTCTGAATCATCTAGAATTAGGTTATCTTTAGTAACAAATAAAACAGTACGAGCCGTCACGGCCTTACACGTGCTTACCGCTGCTGTATGTGCATTGATCTTGTCTTCTCACACGATGCTCCATTAGCGTTCGCCCGCTCCTACGTCGTAAGTCCGATACCTGCCGACCGCTCACTTGCATAACCCCTGTGAGAAAGGGGTAAGGAGAAATTCGAAATGGGGCCAGTTTCGGAAAACAATGCGCCCCAGTAAGAACGGAGTCCCCAACGATTCCAGAATTACACCAGTTCTGACGCCAGTGTGAGCCTACCTATACCATCCTCAATCTGGGGATACTAGAACAAACGAACTTTCCTCAGGAAGAGACAACAGGCAGCCATCTAAACGCCAGGGAGATACCCTTACACACCGCAACCTTCACCGTCCCGCCACAACGCACCAAACGAATTCGCCTGGTCCTGCCACCCAGAAAAAACAGATGAAAGCCAAACAGATGAGAGCACGGGACAGGAAATTCGGGATAGAAGAGACACCACCCCAGCATTCACCTACCGACTTCGGAAAACAATGAAAAAGCCCAAGGTAAGATACGCTGGCCCGAAGGGAATTGAAGCTGTGAGGTGCCACATAGGAGCGTCACGTGTAACCGCGCAGCCAACTCGCATGGATTCTCCAACAGTGAGTGAGTGCTTGAGTGGTGACTAAGGGCCCAGGGACAACTAGGTAATTAGGGCCCGTCTAACACTTAGCTGACTGCCAGATAGATAAGATTTTCCTATATTACCCGCAACATACCTCCTGCATATGGCAGTAGCCAATAGGGGCGCGCTACAACGTAGCCATATCGTGTGCTTCTGCGTGAAAGAGATTGACATAGTAGCATGCGCACAGCTACGTTGTGCTGTGGTTTTTCAGAGAGCAAATAATTGGAACTGTAGACCAAAACGTAAGGAACATTGGGCTAAACAGTTAAGCTACCTACATAAATGGCAACAGAAATGCATTGATTTATTCCACAGACTGCAGCAGTTAACTCTTGCACTTTTTAAAATCAAATTTGCACATTTTTTGTGTCACTTAAGTTTCTTTTAAGAAGCTCAGACAACCTATAAACAGCTTGTGCTTGACTACGCAAAACCTGTATTATTTTTCCTCTTCTATCACTAACACAATCACTTGCTTTACTTAGCGACATGTTACAAGCTTCTACAATTTCGTAGACCTGCACATTATCTATTTGTACTGTCCCCTGGTCAGAGTGATTAGGGGTGTATTAGGAGAAAGAGGGAAGCATAATGGTACACTTATTTACCAAGGCTATTCACACCTCTGTTAATAGCTCACGGTCTGCTTCAGTTCTGACAAAATACACATAATTATAATTGCGTATAAATAACGAACGGTTGAAGCACAAAATTACGCTCTTTTTTCGTACATGGCTGCACATTCGTTCTGTTTATGTGTAACATAAGGTTTAAGTTTGCATTAAACTATTAATACCTGAGCTCAACCTAGTAAGTACTAAGCGGGACGAAGCTAGTTCTGGCTAGGCAACGTTGAAGGCCTGTGATTCGCTACAGCCGTGCAGTCTCTGAAGGTTATACGCAGGAGGTATGACGCAATCCTTAGTTTGGTCTCTCGAGATGTATCATGAAGTCTGACTTGACCTGTGTCTAGCTCTTAGCAACGTCATATTACTGTTTCGATTGTTTTAGTCGTCAACTTGGAATATACTGAGCACCCTTATGTTCAAATTGTCTGGAGTTATCACCGTTAATATCAAAACAGATTTTCAGATTAAAGCCGAGGGACTTTACCTGACTGATCTCTAAAGTCCGTGACCGAGTGGTTGGACTATTGATCTCTCATTCCCAGGTGACCGTATATGGGATGAGTGGTGGACGAAGCGGCGATTGGGTGGTGTTTTTGGGTTCTCCGGTTTCCCCAGTCATTCATTCTACTAACCGCTAATAATGACATATTCTTTCACTCATTCCGCGACATTTCGTATCAATCCCTTCTTCCACCTCATGGAAGTTATTGGGCTCACCCTCATCCTCCATTCTCTCGGATCCAGGGTTCCTCTGCTCCTCAACAGGCATCTGACCCTAGTCCCACACTTGTAAGTTATGGGAGGCGTAGGTCCTTCTTACGTAAAGGGTAAATTAGAATAGAAGAAGAAGAAGGTGAACAAGAACCCTAAATCTCGGGTGATACTGTGGCGTATTTAGTGGTTTTAGGGACTTCTTAGTGTATCTGGAGTAGTTGACCACCCTGGAATTGACAACAGTGACCATAAGTGAGTATGGGAAGCAAGTACGTAGATAGATACTCTCGCGTAGTTTCTTTATTCTGTATCTACCTGTTTGCTTCCCTTTCCCATTTCCTTACGTCACTTATAATATTCAGTGCTGCCAGTTTCTGAATGAGCAGAAACTCATTTCTAGATACACTAGAAAGTGTCTAAAAATCGCTAAATACGCCACAACACCACAATACAAACAAAAATTTGGATAAATTAAAAATTACATACGAAGTTTAGGTACTATATAGGGATACGATGTTAAGGTTTTCCACATAATTCCTTCCCCTTCTCAAACAATGCTTGCATTGTGGGTGTTTCAATATCTTTCTTAAATATTTATGGGGATTTAAATAAGATTAAATATATTTGACGATTTGCATGATAAATGAATATTATATCCCAAAGTTTTATTCAAAATGGTCTGTGAAATTCTATTAATTCCTATTGAAATTTATATTAGTACGAAACTGTAGGGGATGTACCACAGGGAAGTTATCTATAAATTTACAAATATCATAGAACATTCTTTTAGCATTCTTTATTTCCTGTATACGAGCTATTTATTTACATGCTTTCACATTTATATAACGCACAAAAAATTGAGGTGTCGCTCTTTGTTTTATAATGCGTTCTTGACTAAAGTACATTATACGAAGGTTAACATTAGCCTCAGAAATAGAACATAAGCAACATAAGCAGCCATGCTACATTGAAGAGGAATCATTTCGTAGTGCAGGTGACGGCAAGTATTGAGAACCGGTTCTCTCCGTCTGCTCTACAGACAAAACGCACAATTTCATTCCTTTGGTAGCTCACCTACTAAGCATACTAAAAATGCCACAAAATGTTACTGAAATCACTTCTGACAAATATTTATGTGTATGAATGGGAAGTAGATATTAACAAATGAACCTCTGCAGAATGCCTGATGCTCTACCTTTGGAATCTGCTATTGGCTGTCCCACGTGCTATTAATTATCATCTTCATTATTAATGCTTATTATTACTATTATTGTTGTTTTGTTTGAACATACGTTAATGATTTGAAAATTATTACTGCTATCCCGTCAGATAATATTCTATCCTTTCTACTGTGTTTCTTTTTTACTCTTTGCTATGAACATATTTTTGCCCCTTTCGGCGCTAACATTTTACATTTGTGTAAAAATGATGTTTTTAAACATCCTGTTCGACGCATGTGCTTGTCCCTCATGACTGCGACATGGAACTGCACTGACATATAAAACACCCTTTGGGACAAAATAATTATTCCTCTCAAAATACATACTGACAACCAATTGCAGCACAGAAATAAAGACATCGTTCGATGCACACGCTCATTTTGCCCAGGGCAGAGTGTGAACTTTGATTAATTGTATGAGTGACAAATGTGGGAAAGGTTGCATAACCTATATGTAGCCTTTTGTCACTGACAAAAGACAAAAGACGCATCACTGTAGCTTAGGTACACTAATTTGCTAGTGATAGCTAAAAATATAAACAGACCAGTTTTGCTTGATATTTATATCTACGATCGAAGCTAAACTGCCTATCTTTCGTCGAACAGCAAAATTTAAGCTTTCTATTTCAAAAAGTAACATACTCATTGAAAAGCTTACTTTTATTATGTTATCAGAAAAATAACTCGTGGTCTAAAGGCTTGTAACTTCGTTTAATAGGTTTAAGCGAAAGAGGTTTTGAGATCAATGCATAAAAATAGCCACAAAGATTTCTAATTACGCTGAAAACTTGAAGCTATATTTCTGTGATGTAAGTAGGCGAAGAGGCGTTTCACCCCAAAGATTCGATGCCAAGATTTCTCTGGAAATATGTTTTGAAGTCCTCTAAACCCTCTTATGTCGAGATTTATGCTACGTCGTAACAGACTCTCGTGTCCAACTTGGGGACGTGCTATATTTCTTCTTGTCGCTGACTACCGCAATTACCTTGTTATAATAACAAACATTTTGGGCATGATATTTACTTCGTGATCACTGGTTTGGATCTCAGTATAGAACCGTCATAATGAACATATAGCTTTCCGATGTCACATATAACCATTATTTTGTGTAAAAATGCCAGGTTTGACGTAACACCACAGATTGATTACTATCATTTCCAGGTATACAAGCTTAAGCAAATATAATGTTATACATGATATATGCAATAAAATAATACTACGGTTTGTTTGAAAATAAATTACCATACCTACTATTGTGTATTGGTCTACTACCAACTGCTTAGTTGTGAAATAATGTCTTCAAATGTAAGACATAAGAATAGCAGTGCAAACTCTTTGGGAAAGAAGTACTTCGTTTCAAATAAGAACTGAAATTGTGATATCTAAGTCTAAATGTCATGCCTTAGCCAGTTCCACTATAGGCAACACACGAACTGCGTCTCGCTGATTAAACTCACGCCTCTAAGTCTAGCACCCAATACTGGAACCATTTTAGTTCTAGTCCACAATTTAATAAAGCGCCATAAGAACACCTTTTCTGCAGATGCACTGAAGCTAAATTTGCAATGTTTGCCCGTTAATGTAGAAGGATTGCTGAAATATTGCTTTTTAAAACTGTGAGGTGAATGAGCTACGAGGTGACATGGCTGCCACGTCTTACGGACAGCAAGGGAAGCACATAACTAATTTAATTCTCATACCATCTATGCAAGCACGCCTGAGACTTAGGTGACCCTTCGCGCAGGTTTAACTGAAGGTGGGCATTTACTTTTGTAAAAGATAGTACATATGCTGTAAAGGTGATTCGAATCCCTTGAATGTACCAAGTTTTTACTGCGGAATATTTACAAATATGTTAGTTGAACAATTAGTTGTAAAACTGTTATTTGAATTCGTAATTGTTTAATTTGTACTTTATAGCATTGCTGCATCTGAGGATATCTCTCCCGGAATAGATTTTCAGTTGCCTCCACTTTGGCTATTTCTTCTTCGTAGATCAAACGCATATCAGCGTGCTTGTCTGTTGAATGCATGGTGTATCGTGCGGCAGCATACACGTGGAGAATTCAGGGAATCGGCATTCATAATAACGCACTACATCATGCCAGTCCAATGGAGCAGAAGTCATTATATCCATTCTATTACAAAATGCAGACAACAAAAACATTTTTAATTATATCCTAAACCCTCAGATACATATTATTGTGAATTCGGTTTCCAAGTTTTGATGAGCAGAAAAAAAGTGCACAATGTCGAGACGCGAACCGACGCACCGGGAGTTAGCGCAAAGAATACGGTCACATTTCTGTTCAGCTATTTGGAGGCCTGACTGAAAGCACAATTCGAGTTCAAATCCTAGAGTTAGTACGCCAAGGTCTATGCCATTACGCGACTTTTCGAGTGTAATCTAGCTCTTTAAGACAGTTTTGAAACTTTCCTGGGCATTTTAATATTATTGCTTAGATAACAAAGGCTATTATGCATGTTATTTGAGTTGTACGACATGTAGTGTGCGTTTTGAGTGTACGGGTCCCTGGTGGACCAGGCGTGCGGGTCATTTTTTGCAACCAACTGGGCTCTAACTACGCCATTTTCTTTTCACCTTATGTTGTTTATGTACTCATATGACAGGTCCGTTCTTTCAAAGGCACTTACTGAATTGCGTTGCTATGTATACTCTAATAAAAGGTTTGTAAAATCGGCTGGAAACCCGGAATTTGCTCTCAGTAAACGAGTCGTATGTTTTTTCGGGTTTATTTTTATAGAGAAGTACGTTCTGTCTCTTAAACTGCTGTTCATCTAAATTTTGCGAGTTCGTCTGGTAAGAATGTCGAGCAATACGTATTAATAAGCGCAAAACTGGACTAAAGCGCACATAGCGTTAGATGGGTGGCCTACCTTTCAAAAAATATGGGGCGGCTGACTCTTGTGGTATTTCGATTTTGAGTTTCACTTCACAGAGAATACATTTGTTTTAACATCACTCTCTCATTTATATATAATATTTATATTGACGCATAAGCAATACAAAGCTCCAACCGTATTGAATATATAATGACGACATGGAAATTAACGTCAAATTTTCATCACACCAAAATTTGTCAGAGCAGCCGTTGCTTGTGATTCGTCCATATACCTTCTTTGACTGTCCATGGAGGGAAACGCAGAGAAAAAAATTTCTCCTATACTATACCTATCGTTTAATGCTCCAAAATCTAGGCTAGCCAAATCATATCTCCATGTGCTCGCCACATCATCATCATCATCATCATCATCATCAATTAGAAAATAGGTAAGTTGAAACTGATTGCCTTACAGAGTTTAGTGATAGAAAAGACCGACTGCGCACAGGCCTTGGACTGAGCTACGATTGGCGTACCAACCGGTCAAGTTATATGAAAACAGTTGCCAAGTTATTATCAATGTTACTCATAATCACACGAATTACATTGGCATTAGAGGCGTGGCTTCTCTGTATTAGAATGGCTGTTGAAAATGACGATCTTTACAATTTGGCCCATATTTCGTTCAGTTTTTCATTGTAAGCAGGTGGAGTTTCTAAACCTGTTTTCTGTTTAAAAAAGACCCCTTACAGTTAAGTCCACATAACTACCTTGTTAGGAATTAGTATAGACCTTTTTAGACATCCAGCTATAGAAGAATATTTTGTATCCCCATTACAAGGAAAAACATGCCGTTATAAAGCTATGCTTAACCATGACGAATAATTAACAGCAAAAAGATCTGCAAACAATACAGTTTTACTGTACAGAAACGACGAGTTCCCGTAGCATACAAAAACCAGAGCTCAGCTGCTCAACAAACACGCCATTCTTCAGAATGAATCAGTATAGATCAGATACCACAACTCTCATTCATTCAAGGTCGCTTTTCTGTATCAGTCTAGTCCAGGGCTGCTAATGGAGGGGACGCAATGTTAATCCCATCTCCCTATTTTGTTGTTTGGTTTCCCTATCGTCAAAGGAACTTCTAATCTCTTAGCACTGTATCGCCGTGTTGCCGAGCACCCGCAACACACGATGGTGAAGGGAAAAACAGGAGAATGACACCACGGGTAACAAACTGGCATCCTTGGTCTAGACTAACTCCATTTCAATGGCACAATCAAACACAAAATGTTACTTTCGGCTAAGTTCTGTAATAACCGGCAATAAATTTTACATAATAATATATGTGAATTTATATGGGAAGCTATAATACGATATAAGACAGTAGAAAACACATCATAATAGGTTTAACCACAACACAAAGACAAGGAGATAAAAACAATAATAAAAAGATAGTAATAAAATAGAAAATAATTAAGGCCCTACAAATTTACAGTGTATATAGTACTCCATGTATGTCTTATAAGTATAATTATGACACAAAATAATAGTGAGAATATTTAGATACAATAAATATATAATTACAACTGTGATTGAAATTCTTACATATATATTATATAGTGTGGTGTATAATTCCAGTAGCAATCTAATACTCGAATAGGGATTAGAAACCGAGATGAATTTCAGCATTGCGACCATGGCTGGGACTACGTGCTTGCTAGAGTTGTAAGACTACCGTAGGCTACCGTAGACTATCATGAGTAAGTGCAGACTACGGTAGCTTTGATCATTTACGATTCTACCCTCGTTACCGCTACGTTTAGTGTGTTGCACACTTATCGGGCGTTATCCCATATAGATCGCGCTGTTTACATTTGAAAGCTCCTTTAAGTATACTAGTTTAGATCGAATACTCTGATAGTGATCACGAGTAATGTTACTTTGAACCGAAAAGTAAAATTTTTATTTTGATCACTGTGACCAAACTCATGCTCACAGTTTTTGATTATCATTATGTTTGAATTTCTCAACAAATTTCTTAATTCGTTGTACTTTGTATTGTTTCTTGCCCTACAAATGGTACCAATGCCTCCAGTAATCCTGCTATATTTACTACGTCATTTATGTATTGTACCGAACTACCCAATCGTAGTTTCGGTAGAGCGCAACTGTAGTTCTCACTGAACCTCCGGAAGGAAGCTGTGAGGTGTGAGAGTATGGAAGGCTGGACAGATCTGATGGCGGTAGGCGCAGCGCGAAGTAGTCCCACCACTTACAGATTGAACATCCCTGGTCGACCTTTCAATGTCCCACTACTTTCACGGATCAATTTGGGCAGAAGGTTCTCCACAGAGGTAGAAATGATTGTCTCCTCGAGGCACGTCCAATGCAGATACTGCATATGATTGTTCACCGCACCTAACCTAACAACATGAACGAAAACAAAGGGAGAAGATATGAAAACAGGAGAATTGGTCACCGTATAAATTAGTGGTGCCTAAAGGCTTCTCTGTCGGTCTGGGTGGTTCTGTTGGCTGGGCCAGAAATGTCCAACCGTGTCTCTTTGGAGACGTTTAAATAATTAGCGGCTAGAAACCCATCTCCGATCCTTCAGTCGGAGGGTCAGTCAGCTAGTACCTGTGACGTGTAGAATCACAGCCCTACAATTCGGTATCCAGTAACGAACACAAACAAGCAATTCTGTGGTATTTCCTAAGATATCGAAACGTTTCATGTTTCATAACGAATGGGAGGAGGAATAATTATGTATTCAAGAGGAGAGGAAAATGAAATGCGTGTTTCTTGTGCAGCGAAGCTCCATGCGAGTTGCAAGTGGAAAATATTCTTCTGCAAAATACTATGGTCTTCATATGTTCCACAAAACAGGATTGGCACTTATTTCAGTCTTCGCCCTCCGACACATTTACTAGACTGCAAATGTTTGCCTCCAACCTGAGGTCAGTTTTTGGGTCTACATATATTTCCGAACACAGATTCTCCAAATGAAATTATATTAAAAGTCTACTATCACTTGGTGTATCTTCTAAGGATATGCACTTCGAATTTGTCACCAATTGATATACTTCGTAAATCTAAGCAGTACCAAAGAAGTCACCAATAAACAGATGTTTATCGCAGAAAATTCTAAAGTCCTTTCGTAAATCAAACCCTACGTACATATAACCAAACCACCACCATAAAACAATTCACGTCTTTGTGTTATTGAGTGGCACAGTCCGTATAAAGTGGGAAGAGATAAATCGAACCTCCCCTCTTTCGCAAACTTTGGACACTATTGTCCTAGGCGCTGACCTACTGATCCAAAGTTCACGGATTTAAACACGTCCCAGATCAACGGCGACAGTCCCATATCAGTAGATTTCCTCGCGTGTAAAAGGAATCCTATAGGACTAAATTCAGGCACAGTGGCGGTGCTGATTTGAATATGGCAATCGGTAGCGTTGATAAGAAACGAAATATTGTATTTGTAATGTCTTCTCTTAGGAGCTAATGACCTCACTCTGTAGCTTTGCTCTCCGTCCTTCGCTTTATGCATGAAGCATTTCCGCTTCACTTACGCTGGTAACCAAGCATTAGCGAGGTTTGTTTTTGAGTCCCATGAATGTGTCATGTCTTGGGAAACAGTAGATGGAGCAAAATTTGTCCTTCCCTCTTTTGCATCACTGGTATAAATCATTCACATCAGCATTCACCTATCGACACTTGAAAACCACAAAAAAGGAAGATCAGGATAACTGGGTCCGAAACCAAGCCTCAAGCCACGTGGACCGAGCCATTGCCCTGGGTGTCCATGCTTAACTATACATGACATTTACATATTTCCTGCCCAATGTTCCCTACTTCAACTATGGAGAATCTGAAGTCTTTTTCGCTCTGTAGTATAGTAGTGCAATTTATTTACTGGTGTAGTTTATTTGTATGCACTGTAATGATACAGGCATGTTTAATGAATCGGTTGAAGACGCAAATGCTATTAGTAAATAATCTATTTCCAGCGAAAAAAGTGTATTAAATTTTCCATATCCTCCTTCATTAGGTGGAAAAAACGAAGATTTATTAAATTATCGTGCCCGGCACATGCCTCAATAAAACAGATAGGTACAGGACACGAGGGACACGCCTCTTCAATAATTAAAAAGGTCCCCCTAAAATATGTGTATTATTGAAAATCACATTCTGTGAAAATTAATAAAAATTTGATTATTACCAATGTACTCATGATCACATAATTAAGCTTCGCTGCGCTTTCTCTTTATATAATTATAAAATACCAATGCTATTTATGAACAAGTCCGTGATTCATAACTCGCACCAGGTCACTGACTAGCTCATGTATATTTAACAGCTCATTCTTACTTCTCCGTTTGGGTATTCATGAACCTAGATCTATAAAATAATATAAACTTAAAAAGTATTTTGGGTATATTTAACTTCGCTGAGACAAGTTTCAAGGGGAAGTGTTAGAGAAATAAATGTAGCGGACTATATCTACATGTACCAGGAGGCAATGGTAATGTTAAGAGGTTCGACAGAAAATATACACAAGGATGGTTTGTGAAATGTGACCGTCTTTGGTCAGAATATGGCTTTCTGGCATTCTGTATTAGAAAACACTAGCAACCACAATGTGCACTGTAGCACCTGCATATATAATTAGATCAAATCTAAGGCTAGTTTCCATTTGTTATTGAATCGCATACAGGTCCTTAAAGGTCATTTTTCCGCGCTTTGATTCTAGCAACATTTGAGCAAGTTTAAACTTAAATGCTACATTCATACATTTTAGAAAACAGTTATACTCCGTGGTTAAAGCAACAATGTATACATTTTACTATCCGAGTTGTAAAACTACAATAAGGTACCGTAGACTACGGTAGTTTTCTTACTAGATTATTGGTCAGTTAAGAACCTACCCGCATTACCTGTATTTTAGGTGTGTTTCATACCTATTGGGCGTTACCTCATATTGATCACCTTGTTTACGATTTTTACTATAATTTGCTAGAACCCTGTACAAACCGGTAGCGTTGAGCTTTGAACCACCTCGAAACTGAGAGGAGATATAAAAAGGCTCCCTTAACTTACGATATATTAATGTCTTCAAAAACATTAGGAAGCTCCTCTAACTAGACCAGAGATGTGCAACGTTGTAAGTGTATTGGGTAAATGCAACCTAAATCTAATGGTTAAAGGGATGAATCGTCAAACCACGGACACCGCCAAGTATTTCATCCAGTAAAGAAATTGAGTAAGAAAAGCATAGTGAACATGCCGCTGAGGTACAACGTTTCTAATAGATCGAACACAGTTTTCAATCAATCCACTCAAAATCAGCATTGACATGGTCATCCCTTGAGCCACAGTTAGAATTTGAAATGTCTGGAGCATCTTCCCTGGAAGTGATGCCAGCGACTACCGGGACCCAAGCGAAACACACATAAACAATAACTGTTGTGTATGAAAGGGTAGAAAAGCTGATAAGAAATGAGTGGTAGTAAAGCAAGAAGAAACGACGCAGTAAACCGAGCACCGTTCTGGCAGCCGGTACATTTCCTGTCTCAGCAGGATAGAACAACACGATCTCGCACTCTGGAACGTCAAGTGAATTCCTCTCGCTTTGATGTTTTCATTTCTTTTTCTCTTTGTTTCTTCCTCCCTTCCTTCCCTCTTATATATTTATGTCCTGTTGTAGTGAAATGAAGGGTAATAAACGTTGACTTCTAAAATTTAATTATTTATTCTTATGTCTTAAAGGAGGTAATGTTTGAAATTTTGGGCTTTTCCAAAAGCAATTCACTTGTCTTTTCTATTATAACCTATAGCAGTACAGTGGAGTCTCGGAAATGTGTATCTCTAAAATTCTATCCTCCGTTAACCCTTTGCAGTCTAATTGTGCAATATGGCAACATGTATATTCGTTGTTCGAGTTGGGTAAATAATTCAGACACGGAAAGGTTAACATTAAAAATTCTGTACCCTCATTGATATACACCATTTCCGTTAAGTTTATTGATATCAGCCACCCTCAAACTAGCAAAAAACAGACATAAAAATTCTTCCTTAATACACTTTTCTAACACAAATACCAAACATGTATTCCACCACAATGGTACCTGGTCCAGTCAACACTTGGTATAGCAAATACCATTTATTTTACTTGAGGCCAGCCCCTCATTTATCACATTTGAGTAGTACTACCGCGAGAATTCGAACATAAGTTAACCCCTTACACTGAAATCCTTATCAATGAAGTTCAGTGCTTTAGAAAACTGAACTACCAATCTGAGATCAGATAAGGCCAATTTTAAGACCATCTCTTATATCATAAATGATATACCGTGAGTTTCAAAGAACAGTCTCAGTAAAAAATACTTCGGTCTGGAAAGGGTTAAATCCGAGTCACTCGAGGAAACTTTTTTTCTCCTTCTTTTAAGGTGATTCTTCGCTTCACAGCCAGTCTCTACAATACCCAACTGGTTTTCACCTGACGAGTTTACTACATACTGTCGCGCCGGCCGTAACCCCGAACGCTGCTGGTAAGAAATGCCGGTCGGGGCCTGATCTCCACCCGGCAGCACGATCGGGCCGGAGGCGCTTACCTGCCCTACAGACCGGTCCGCCGACCGCACAATAGAGCATATGGGGACAATAGCTATTATATGGTGGTCCGGTGTCTGACTGTTCTCCCACAGACACTCTCGACCACTCTACTTCCAGAACTTTTCCATTGCCTACAGACCTATATAAGGAGTTGCCGTAAGCCGAGAGGGGGTCCAGTCGATCTTGTAGTAAAGTGCTCGAGTTAAAAAGGTTTACGAAGCGTTCAGTGGACAGCGCCTGTGAATCGTGCCGAGTAGCAGTTCAGTACGAATTATAATCTGACAGTTCTTATTTGTCATTCCATTCGACAGTTGTTCTGTTGCTCTGAATTTGTACAAAAGTGATCTAAGTGAATTGTTAGCACTACTCCAACTGACTAGAAGGCAATAGAGTGTGATTAGCAGCGACTGGTGTTTTCTCATTTGTCTCATTACTTTAGTTGAAATGTTGAATGAAGCTACTGAAGAAAATGCTGGGGAAGATTTCGTAGTGTGGGTTTCACTGCGTTGGCGGTGGCATTGTGCTATTAGGAAACAACAGCCACAAGCAATACAATGTTACTGAAGCAGTGGCGCGAGACTGTCGCACAAAAACGATACTAAATCCTAAAGCAGAAGACCTAAAAGACTTCCTGAAAAGATGAGGTTAATATATAGGTGTTATTCGTTTCTATGTAAACCAGGCACATTTTAAAACCTTATTTTATAACTACATCTTCAGTTTGTATTGCCTTTAGTTAATGTTTAATGACCAGGTAGCAAAACTTGAACACCGACGGGACAGAGACTGATCACTTCAGGTTAACTGTATTCTAAAGTACCACGTTGCAGTGCTACATAAAAATCGTGAGTATGCCAAATTGTGTGTAATCAAGAAGCTGTTGATGGGAAACAGTCCACTTCAGAATATCAAAGTGCATGAATTACAAAAGTTATATATGCTTTGCCCCATCGCATCACGTACCTTTCTCGCAATACAAATAGTCAAAACCACAATATTTACTTCGGGAACATCTAGAATAGATATTGTAGTGCACTGTACTGATCATTCTGTAACCATGAAAGCATATCATAGAGAAGAAACGTACCAATAAAATAACGTACTTCGTTATGTACATAATAATATTTCTGTTATGAGTACTATAGGTATGCATGTGTTGTAAATTTGTCACATAAAGTGAAAGTATTTTGATTTGAAAACACACACACACACACACACACACACACACACACACACACACACACACACACACACACACACACACACACACACGCACACACACATATAACTTTAAGTGTGAAAAGTGTATCCATCTACATATTATTCATCAATAAATAGTACATGTCGTTTATTTATCTGGATGAGAGAATCATTCAACCAATATAAATGCGCCATAAACATTACCGACTTTAGTTTTGAAACATTTCCAGGCGTGAACAGTGAGGTAGTATACTAAGTGTTATTTAGCATTCATATAGTTTAGTTTTGACTTGCTGCTCACTCCCTCTGCACTCCTGACTCTGACAGTTACACCTAACCTGTTCCATCGTGTTCCAGTTTTGCTGCCAGTTTATGACTTTTCCTGTTATCCGTAAAGTTTTGCCAAATCCGAGTTACCCTCAACACCATCTAAAATTTGGGTGAATCTTAGAAGCCCACAATGCTTATTAGTACCTTTAATACAGTCCAATTTATATGGATGGAAAGGTAGAATAAAACTAAGAATCGCAGTGAATTTTTTAAACACGGCCTTCCGACTTACCCTAACTGCTGTAATCAACTGAGGTACCGTGACAATATTTTGGAACACCGACACCAGTGGCCCAGCTCGTTAAACATGGACTCGCTAACGGGAGGCCCGCGGTTCAAATTCTACCACGACCGTCCCCCCTGACTGAGATTTTGTCCAGGTTTTTCTCGGTCTTCACAGACAGCAAATTGTCCGTAGTCCAAATTCCCTCAGGACCACCCTGAGGCTTTTCCCAAGCTTTGCTCATTCTCATAACTAGCAAATGCCTAGGAGGTACCTTAAAATAGGCTGGAATGTTGCCTTTGCAAATGGCCTTCCATAACAGTAACTTCATTGCATGTATATCAGTGTCCACCTCCTGTGGTGCCTTATGCAGCAAGAATGTGCGTTAAATACTGCCAAAATAAAACAATTAGTAAAGAACCTAATTGCACTTAAATCAATTACTTTTAAAATATCTTTCTGTACCTTTATTTTGCTATGTTTACCCACATTCTTTTTCTCTAGGATGCTACAGTTTTCCTGGTTAAATATGAAGCCTTTGCTGACTGATATCAAATCTATAGTTGAGAAAGTCACAGACTTATTTTGGTAAGGTAGGTAATTTCTGAGTTACCGTTTTCAAAGCCACTGGATTATTGATTCTCAGACCCCACATGTATACAGTATTCAAAATGTGAGTCTGCTGTGCTTTAATAAGCATGTAATAGATGTTATGCAACACTTTCAGGCATATAACGAATGGGTATCTTATGGGAGGATATACATTTTGAGGACGTCTCATTTGAGTTATGGTAGCGGTGCTGCTTACCAAGTTGTAGACCTCGGTTGGATTCCCGGCACCGGCGTGGGGATTTTCTGCCACTGTGAGGGTGTGCTCAACCTAATTAGGTCCGGGAGGAGCCCATTGAGGAGCTATTTCAATGAGAAGTAGCGGCCAATGATTGCGCAAACCACGTCCCACCCTCCTATGCTAACCATGCTCAAGACGCCTGTAATAGGTAGGGGCGGGAGACGTAGTGACCTTCGCACCGAAAGGGCTGTTGCGCCCCAGAGTTAGTTATTTATAGACATTATGAAAAAGAAATCCCCTTAAATAAGGATCAATAAACCACCAATTTTTGAACGATTACTATGGCTCTTAACATTAATAGAAAAACGTTACTGTTTACAAAAGGTAAACAGACTGGAAAGTTTGAAAACTAACGATTCTATACGTTACCCGCCCTAATATTCTCTGCCACATATAGCAAGTAGAGGAAGTATTGTCTTCGACCCAACAATTCCATGTCGAGATTTCACTGGAAATATGTTTTGGGGCCCCTTGGATAAAAAAACATTTTTCTAAAAATGTCCCTGTGTGTGTGTGTGTGTGTGTGTGTGTGTGTGTGTGTGTGTGTGTGTGTGTGTGTGTGTGTGTGTGTGGGTGGGTGGGTGGGTGGGTGGGTGGGTGGGTGGGTGGGTGGGTGGGTGGGTGGGTGGGTGGGTGTGTGTGTGTGTGTCTGTGTGTGTGTCTGTGTGTGTGCGTGTGTGAGAGAGAAAGAGAGAGAGAGAGAGAGAGAGAGAGAGAGAGAACAGCATAAAAAACGATACGTCGGTTATAAACCAAAGTTGGTATTTAAGATTAATATCCTTCAAGGATGCAACACGAAGATTTTGAGGAAAATCCCTCTAACCTAAATTATCCTTTACATGGAAAAAATTTTGAAAATTTTGGTTTTCTCAAAAATGTTTCTAACGATTTTTACTGAAGTATCATACGTTTAGGATATTTTAATGGCAAATGAAATGTATATTTTGAATTTCCTGGCTATAGCCCATGTAGCCCTGCTTACTTTCGATTACTTTTGCATAACTGGTAAGCCATAAGGGAAACACCAAATCTTACTATACAAAAATGTAGACCTCGTTAAAACACGCGTTATGTCCAAATGCATTTTTAGGTGAACCATTTCGGAGATATTCCTTATTATTTGTGACTTGTGCAATACCTAAACTTTTCTCAAATGGCAGGCCGTTGTTTAATTTTTATCTCTTGGCCGTGCAACGAGAGCCTTTATATAGCGGCCAGCTTTAAACGATTTAACTATCGCTAAAAGCCTACTGTATCCCCATATTTCCGTTGCACATCCAACGAAATAAGCAATACAATAATTTCTGCAAATGTTTATCTCGATTCACATGAAGATAGAGCAGCAATGTCCAAACTTTACGAAGGAGGGAGTGTGGGTTTACCTCTTTCCAACATACGCGGACTTTGCCTCTTTTTTACCCCTTGCTGTGCTTTGTGACGTTGCTGTAAGTTATTTGAACTTTACAGAAAAACAGAATACAAACACTAATAAAGTACACAAAGTAACTTGGTCTTTAGCAATTAATAACCTCTCCAGTCTTAATGAAGTAGGAACATGAACATCCATTGAAGCTCCTTGTCCGACTCGGATCGACCCTGACCATTTCTCTGGCAACTATATTGTTAGTGCATAAGCCACTTTGATGGACTAGATTATGACGAATGGCCAGTTAAGCGTCCATAATTTCTCGTAAACAGCGCGCGGCACTTCGTCGGAGAGTTATCTTGCGTCCATAAATTTCTGTCACATTTATTGCCAGTGGTAGTCTCGGTATCTAGTGAGATAAAGGAAAATCCCTTGGGTGCGACGGAATAACTCCCTTGCAAAGCGAGTCCGACGGTATCTTCAAGTCTTATCCTCCGTCCTTGAGATCGTCAAAGTTGAACATTCAAGGGATTTCACTTGGTATGTAACGCCGTCAAAATTACTCCAAGGGCTTTACCAAGCTAGATAAATCTGGTCTGCTATATTCGTAAAATGGTTCCTATATCTACAACCATTTATTTTCCCTCTCTTATAGGTGTAAGCTATTCCAAAAAGAGCCTATTTTTCTACTTATTTTATGTGAATCGAGATAAACGATTACAAAAATGAGATCATTAAATATTAGTTTGTACACACAAGGAATAATAGAGGGCTGAAGCGATAGTAAAATCCTCAAACTGTAGTTATATGCTATATTTAAAAATACACTATTTGCATGACGACCAAAAATAAATAAATGGCGATTCAACACTACAAAGTAGTACGAAGTATTTGAAATAAAAGTAAACTCCCAGCGCAAAAGCCCAAGAAGTGCCAAGGCTCACCGCCCGGCCGCCGCGCCCATACCTCTGCTCACTACAAGCGCCATGAGTGGGGGCAGTAATGGAGGGTGGGACGTGGTCATTGCCCCGAGCCGTCTTGACCAGTTATGCGGCCTTCACGACCTGGGGTCGCTACTTCTTCATCAAGTAGTTCCTCAATTGACCAACCTAACGAGACCAAGTGCACCCTGTGCCAGACCTCCCAGTGGGGAAAAAATCCCCTCAGCGGTACCGGGGATCGAACCCGAAGTATCTGAACATCCAATCTAATAACAACGAAAACATAATCGGAGACCACCAGGCTTTACTTTCTCACGTATGCTGATGGCCAAGTGTGCAATGTCGATTAGTGAATGGTGTAGGTATACCCTCGTGATGGACATCAGGTAAATTTTATACCCAATACAGCGTGAGCATTGGCAAAAGAAACAAGGTACACTGATACTTATCATACGGATAAATAGATGTACAACCGTGAAAAAAAAAAAAAAAAATCCTGTCTGGAATGCCTTCTACTTTTTTGATGCCAAAGTGGAAATCTAGTGCTGTCCTGGAATACAACTGAAGTAAGCACCTGAATGAAATAAGAAATAACATAGACTAAAATTACTGACTCTTTAGAACAGGCATGGACACAAGACGAGAGGTAGCGATTGAACTTACCTTACTCACGTCACATTCCTTTGCCGAGTTATGAAGGTTATTTTGATACAACAAGCACAGCGTTGGCTTCGTTCCACCTGCCCGTTAGTACGAGGGTGGGTCAATAAGTAATGCCTCCTATTTGTTTTCTCTTTTAATTGCCAAGAAAATTGAATCAAATTTACATAGCTTGAAAACTACAACATTGACGATTAATTTGTCACTTTTCAATATAATCTCCGTCCTTTTCCACAGTTTTGGTCCACCTTTTAACTAGGGCATGTACTCCAGTGTAGTAAAACACAGGGTCTTGATTCCTAAGCCATTGACGCACGGACGTTTTCACAGCCTCCTCATCTTCAAAATGAATCCCACGATGAGCTTCCTTTAGTGGCCCGAACAGATGGAAGTCTGATGGTGCCAGGTCAGGGCTGTATGGGGGGTGAGGTAAGACTTGCCATCCCAATTTCTCAATTTCTGCAGTGGTGTAACGGCTGGTGTGTGGTTTTGCATTGTCATGCAAAAGAACAACATCCGCCATAGTTTTTGTTAGGCGAACTCGGCGAAGACGTGCTTTCAGCTTTCTGAGAGTTCTGACGTATTGGACAGAATTTTTGTGCATCCCTGCACCAAAAAATCAATCATAAGCACACCCTCTGCATCCCAAAACACTGTCGCCATAACTTTCCCTGCCGACCGCTGAGTTTTGAATTTTTTTTTCTTCGGTGACTTTGTGTGATGCCATTCCATTGACTGCTGCTTTGATTCAGGCTCAAAAAAATGAACCCACGTTTCGTCTCCAGTAACAATTTTTTCCAGGAACTCCTCTCCCTCCAAATTGAAGCGCTGCAAGTGTTCTGAGGCTATTGTTTTCCTTGTTTCTTTGTTTTGGGCGGTTAACATTCTTGGTACCCAATGTGAACAAACTTTTGAGTAACCCAGTTGTTGAATAATCGTCATCACACTGCCTTTACTGAGGGAGGTAATGCGACACAATTCACCTGTTGTTATCCGGCGATCACCACGAATGATCTCATCGACTCGCTGAATGTTGAATGGAGTCACTGCAGTTACCGGCCTGCCGCTTCGCGTTTCATCTGCCAATGGTGTTTGCCCTTCAGCTTCGTTACAGCGACGAACCCATCGCCTAACAGTGCTGACATCCACCGTTGCATCACCATACACATTTTTTAGCCTTTTGTGAATGCGAATTGGCGTTTCACCTTCCGCAGTCAAAAATTCAATCACAGAACACTGTCTAATACGAATGTCGATGTCAGCCATTTTGCAAGAGGATGCAGTGCTGCCACCTGTTGACTTAGGAAGTTACTACTGCAGGGGATTGGAGAAGAAGGTTTGAGGAATTGCGCCAAATTCAAATTTTTCACATAGCTAACTTATTTAAGGAAAAAAAATAGGAGGCATTACTTATTGACCCACCCTCGTAATAATCTATACGCTGATATTAACTATTTCGTTTACACTAAACATATTTTGCGTACATAATTATTCCAACTGCCTATTCTGATTAGTCAAATTACATAATCCTCAAGTTTGTAACCTTCCTTTATCTTACGCGCGTAATATTCTTACGGTGCCTTATGATTAACATACTGTATTATTTCTCTTTCACAATAAATACAGCAGTAAAGTTCCATTCCTATTTAGCCTTAAAATATTTTAAAACTGTTTGATCAACATATAGATTGTTTAGTTTGAAACTCAACATTGTGCTTAAACTTTGAAACAGGAAATACAATAGCTTATATTAAATAAATTAACAAAAACTAAACCGGTAAAAAGTGGAATCATATCGTCCTTTTTACATGTTTACAAATAAATACGAGAATTCAGAAAGTACCTTTCGAAGTTATAAATAAATACCTGTAGGATCACCAAAATTTTCTTCATGCTTCTGATTAAAGTGGCTTTTGACATTGCAGGGCTTTACACTTACAAATTTAAATCCGCATATTCAGCAGCAAACATTCCTGTTTTTGTAAGTTAAAAAAAATTCTCTCTGCCACCTTTCATGAAACAGATGTCATGCCAGTGAATGAGGCGTGTCGGAAGCTGCACAGCAGTGAAGGGGAGGGGTGGCCGGTGGAGTGAGGCAGGAACACGTTTCAGTGGAGTGGATATTGACCATGCCTAGTCTAGAGCATCCTAAATCTGAGGAAAATGTTCTCTGCTCTCTGTATATTAAATGTGTGTTTATTTAACGCAAGATAAAAAAAGTAGGTAGAAATTAGAAACTTCTAAAGTTTGTACATTGCTCAATGGTGAATATTGTTGCTAAATTATGTACTGCACCAGACAAAAAACTTTCCGTAATGTAAGATTTGAAGCTTTCACGGCGAGCGTTATGGATCAAGGCTTCACGGCTGATCACCCGTGAAGCCTTAATCCTTTCCGTAATACTTTACAAATGAAGGGATTGATTAAAAGAGCTATGATTATTATGGCAGCTTCTCTAACAGCTTCACTTGCTGGAGAATAACAATTCACACTAATTCTTTAATAAATTCCTTTAATCAGTCGCAACTTTTGTCGAAATAACGAAGAAGAGCAATGCAAAATGTGAATTCGCTGTTCTATATACTTTGAATTTAGAGCATTTCCTATATAAATAGATGATCGATTGGACAGCACCATTCGTTAACAGTGCTAATTCTGAGTTGAGGAAGCTGTGAATGGATTGCTGCAATTTAGTACAGTGGCATGCAGTCAGCCGAATCTTTCTTTGCAGCATTGGAGGGTCTACATGCTATTGCCATGCTTGTGAACTGGCGCATGGGTATTTGTCGGATTCTGGTAGTTAGTGGGAGATATATTGGGGACAAGACATTGTAAAGTTGCGTACAGATCGTCGAACAATATCTCATCGCGAATTGACTCATTGAGCGGCACCATGGCCGAATGGTTAGAGTGCACGCCTCTCACCAAGGCAAACCGAATTCGATCCCAGGGGGCCGTATGCAAGACTTATGCTGGACATATATGCGTCTCAGCGAGTTTTATCCGAGTTCTCCGATTTCCCCCTCGATTGATTCCACCAGCAGCTCCATCGTTGCTTTTCCGTTCAACCATTGTGCCCTCATTCCATATCCTCTCCCTTCCTCAGTCTCATACCAGGCTTTGGATTGATCACCCGATCCTTTCTTATTACTTTCTCTACTACGTATACCAAGTAGTGGAAGTGTTGCATTCGACCCAAAATTAGGTATCGAGGTTTCAGCTGAAATACGTTTTGAGGCTCCTGAATCCAAAAAAGCATTTTTAGAAAAAGGTCCGTGTGTGTATGTGTGTGTGTGTGTGTGTGTGTGTGTATGTGTGTGTGTGCCTGTGTATGTGTATCTGTCTGTGAACAGTATAACTCAAAAACGAAAACACAATTAAAAACCAAAGTTAATATTTAAGTGTAATCTCAAGAATGTGACACGAAGATTTTGAAGAAAACTGCTCCACCCTAAACTACCCTTTACATGGAACATTTTTTCGAAAATGTTGATCTCCTTGAAAATGGTTCTTATGATTTTGATTAAAATGATATACGTTTAAGATATTTTCATTGGAAACGAAATGTTTATTTTGAACTTTCTGGCTATAGCCTATGTAGTCTTATTTACTCCTGATGGCTTTTGCATAACTGGTAAACCATAAGAGATATACAAAAAATGTAGATCTGTTAAAACACAAGTTATGTCCAAATGCATTTTCTGCGGAGTTAACCATTTCGGAGATATTTCTTGTTATCGGTGCGAGTTTTGCAATTCCTATTTTTTCTCAAATAGAAGGTCCTTATTCACATTTTCATCCATTGGTCTTGAAAACAGATCGGAATTTAAAAGCATTAAAAGATTACACTGTCACTCAAAGTCTACTGTATTCCCCTTGCACCTACAGGAAAATTAGCAATAAGATAATTTGTGCAAATGATTGTCTCAACCAACATGAACAAGATAGAGGAATAGGAGTTTTAAGAATAGTTAGTACAAGAGTACAGAAAGTCACGTGAGTGCAACACATCAGACTTTTTGTCTGCTACTCGTGTGAGTGAGTGAGTGAGTGAGTGAGTGAGTGAGTGAGTGAGTGAGTGAGTGAGTGAGTGAGTGATTGAGTGAGTGAGTGAGTGAGTGAGTGAGTGAGTGATTGAGTGAGTGAGTGAGTTTTGTTTAAGGGCCCGTCGACAACTAGGTCATTAAGGCCCGTGCTTCTCGATAAGCATCTGATTCCAGACGCCCATTTGTAAGCATGTGGGGTGTAAGCCCTTCATAAGAGGGCAAACAGAGAAACAATAATTCCGTCACAACCAAGAATCGAAAACGGATACACTCGGTATTCTGTTTCAGCTGAATTGTTTCAAACCCAGCTGAGCTACCTGAAAGTAGCTCAGGGCACAAGCAAGTTCTCTACATGCCCAAAATTAATTGAAAATGTGTAGGACGAGGTTTATAAAACCACGTTGGTAGAAGTATTTTATACCAGGCCTTAGCATACAGCCTTACCTAACGGTACACTCATCCAGTCCGTTGGGTAAATGACAGTCAGACAGAGCGGTGATTTTGCAAGTATGCCGCAAGAAAGCGGGCAAAAGGCAGACACAACCCTCTTACACGTGTGACCGAATGCAACGCTTGGATGTAATGCTGAACATAACACTTTTGGGCATGCTATAGAAAAGAACACTACTCTTCGACGTATAGCGACAATTTATTCACACCGGATGCTAATCAACCTATAATGGCGTGAAGATACGTAGAAACATGAAAACGCATTCTTGCACACAGGGTAGTGAGTGAACTGAGACTGTTTTGGGAAAATAAACTGTTATTCTACGCAGTCGAGTGTTTTCCTAAGAAACGAACATACCAAATCCAGGACGCCCCACACCCTGATATAGGTTGCGCGTTCGTTCTTGACGAATGACCTTGAGCAGAAATCCAATGAGTGAGCCTACCCTTAATAAACAGGTCAGCAAATGTTTATGCTACGATAACAGACACCTCTGTTTTCCTCTGTCGCGTTTGTGTATACAGTCGACTGCAGAAGTTTTGTGCGGTACGGATGTATGTATGCATGCAACGAAAATAGCAATTCAGACGAGGGAGAGATGTCGGGAATAGAATAAATGCATGAAAGTTAAGTGGAAACAGTTATAGAGGTATAGTGTATAATACGTGTGGCTGATATTACTGCAAGTGTCATAAATTGATTTGTAGTGTTGTACTACTTCAGCTCAGAAGCATGCGCGTCATCTCACTGCAGACTGTACCTCCTCTCTCTCGTTCCCGCAAAAGCTGAGTAGAGACTCGCATTCAACCTTTCATATAAAATTTTCATTCGTCAAGAAGTAACGCGCGACCTATACATAGATAACAGTCAGCCATGCAAGAGTGACACAAGGAAAACCCCGACATACCGAAGCTTCACCCTTCCATCCTGAGTGACAAATTATAAGGTACTGAGTTGGGTGACAGTGAAACAGGGCAGCCTCACTCCGCAGGTAGACCACTTCAAGAAAAGAGAGGCACAGCCCGCGCTAGACAAGGATAGTGCAGAAACTGCCAGGGTAAACCTCGTGCATTATAGTTAACGTAGAGTATAAAAGTTCATAAAAGGAATAGCGATAACTTCAGAAAGAAATGTATCAAATTATGAAATAATGATAGAATGAAAGAGAGACTAATTAAAGAAGAATAGATGAGCAGAACAGAAAATAAGATAGGAGTAAGGTTCGCGTCAAACCTCCTGCATTGTGGCCTTCAGAAGTTCCAGGGCTGTAGCGAATCACAGACCTGCAGCGTTGCCTAGTCAGAACTAGTTTTGTCTCACTTGGTAATTACTAGATTAAGCTCGGGTATTAATAGTTATACAAACTTAAAGCTTATGTCAGATATAAAGAGAATGATCGTCTAAGTATGTATGAAAAAGGAGTGTAATTTTAGCTTAGGTCGTTCGGTGTTTATACGCAATTATATTTACGAGTACTTTGTCAGACTGAAACAGATCTTGAGCTGTTAACAGATGTGTGAATAATCTTAGCGGATAAGTGTACCATTATGCTTCCCTCTTTCTCCTAATTCACCTCTAATTACTTTGAACAGGGGATAGAACAGGTACATAATGTGCAGTTATATTAATTTATAGAAGCTTGTAACATGTCCCTAAGCAAAGCAAGTGATTATTTTAGTGATGGAAGGGGAAAAAGAATTAAGGTTTTACGTAGTGAAGTACAAGTTGTCTATAGAGTGTATGAGTTTTTTAAAAGGAACTCAAGTAACGAAGAAAGGTGCAAGCTTGATTTTAAAAGGTGCCAGGAGTTATCTGCTGCAGCGTGTGGAATAAAACAATTCATTTCTATTGCCAGTTATTTAGTTTAACTGATTAGCCAAACTTTACTTAAGTTTTGGTCTAAGGTCCACTTTATAGTTCTCTGTAAAACGCACAGCAAACGCTATTCTTACGCTACGCACATGCAACTATGTCTACCTTTCACAAAAGCACACGATATGGTTGCTTTGTAGCGCGCTCCTACAGACTACCGCCATATGCAGGAGATTTGACGCGGAAAATAGTGAAATAAACAACAGGTAATAGTAAATAGTAAAGTGGAATATAATACTTGGTATTACATGGGAATATTATGTACATAGACAGAACTTAATTTTGCAATGGGTAAACGTTTATGGGAAGGTCCTTAAAGGGCAATGACTAAGGCAGTTAGCAACACAGCAACCTAATCACAGATTAGGCTTAGTTAGGACCGAAGGGCAGGGGTTACTACAAATAAGTCAGATGGGTAATATAAGAGAGAGAGTTAAAATAACCTGGATTTCTCATAGTATCAAGTTTTAGCACAGAAGAATACATACACTATCTCATTTTCATGAGATGCAAAACACAATTGTCTGTGGCAAAGCGCATTATGTACTATACCGGGAAAATTAGCGTCTGTTTGGCAGAGAATGAAAATTGACAACACCGAGATATGCTCTTCCAATTCCGATGTTCAGGAGGAACCCTTTATGTCCCTCTGTGCAGCTGGGAAACGCAGGAACCCAGATGTACCTTCAACCTATATCTTGACAAAGAAACGGGCATTTAACTGGAAATAATACGTAATTTGGGGAAATTACAAAGTGATCTGCACAATTATTATGCAGCGTGTTCCCGAATTACTGTCCACATGGAATCGAAGGACTACATGATAATATCAAGCATAGTAAACGACCCCAACTGCAGTATCATTACTTTAAATATGACTACTTGTTTCCGTTTCAATTATTATATGTACAAACTTTACCGTAATGTTAACACTGTCACAGGGCCAGTGTATGCAGTGTACCAAATGTACTAACATTTATCTGCGTTTGTTACGAGTAAGGTACGATGTCTATAATCCTGAATACGAATTTAATATTCCATAATACCTAAAGTACAGTAATAAAGTAATTAGTAATGATAATGATAATTATGATAATGGTGGTGGTGTGGTGGTGATGGTGATGGTGATGGTGTTTGTGATGGTGTTTGTGGTAGTGGTGGTGGTGGTGGCGGCGACGGTGGCGGCGGTGGTGGTGGTGTTGGTGGCGGTGGCGGTGGTGGTGGCGGGGGCGGCGGCGGCGGTGGTGGCGGTGATGGTGGTGGTGGTGGTGGCGGCGGCGGCGGTGGTGATGGTGGTGGTGATAGTGTTTGTGGTGGTGGTGGTGGCGGGGGTGGTGGTGGTGGTGCCGGGGGTGGCGGCGGCGGCGGCGGTGGTGGCGGCGGTGGTGATGGTGGTGGTGGTGATGGTGTTTGTGTTTGTGCTGGTGGTGGTAGTGGCGGCGGCGGCGGTGGTGGCGGTGATGGTGTTTGTGGTGGTGGTGGTGCTGGTGGCGGCGGTGGTGGTGGTGGTGTTTGTGATGGTGTTTGTGGTGGTGGTGCTGGTGGCGGCGGTGGTGGTGTTTGTGTTTGTGGTGGTGGTAGTGGCGGCGGCGGTGGTGGCGGTGATGGTGTTTGAGATGGTGTTTGTGGTGGTGGTGGTGCTGGTGGCGGTGGCGGTGGTGGTGGTGGTGGTGGTGGTGTTGGCGGCGGTGATGGCGGTGGTGGTGGTGGTGGCGGCGGCGGTGGTGATGGTGGTGGTGGTGTTTGTGGCGGCGGTGGTGGTGGTGGCGGCGGTGGTGACGGTGGTGGTGGTGGTGTTGGTGTTTGTGATGGTGTTTGTGGTGGTGGTGGTGCTGATGGTGGCGGCGGTGGTGGTGGTGTTGGTGGCGGTGGTGGCGGTGGTGGTGGTATTGGTGGTGGTGTTGGTGGTGGTGGCGGTGGTGGTGGTGTTGGTGGTGGCGGTGGTGGTGGTGGTTGTGGCGGCGGTGGTGGTTGTGGTGGTGGTGGTGTTGGTGGTGGTGGTGGTGGTGGTGTTGGTGGTGGCGGCGGCGGTGGTGGTGGTGGTGGTGACGATGACGATGATGATACGTTCTCGTCCGTTAGGAATAACTATTACAAATGGAAGAGTATCTGCTGGGTAGCTACTTTTGTTCGTGTAGTTAGGGTAATGGATTTATAAAAGCTTCCATTTCGAATCCCGCTCCTGTCTGCAGGTTTTTATGCCTGTAATACATATACACCATTTATATATTATAACTATGTACCGGTTACGTCCCTGTTTCTAGGCGTTTCGATAAATATTGTTATTAGAGTGTTCTTACTGCTATTATTATTGGTGCTTTTATGATCAATCACAATATATTTTGACTGGCACATATTAGTACATTTACACAGTCAAAACTCTGAGTACACTATACTTTGTAAGCTCCTTTAACACGGAACCAACCTTACCACCGCACCATGAGCGATTAAGACTATCACTTCCAGCAGTGAACGGCAATTCGGGAACACTCTGTATGTAACTGTCCAGCAATCTCATTATTATTTAAGTGGAATAAATCAAGACATAGAGTAACACGTTTTGTTCATCTCCCATTACCGAGCAGAGATGAGAATGGGTAAGCAAATATAGCTTAAATCGGTGCAACAACAACATCGACGTAGACAGCAGGAAGACAGGCGGTGAACCTGAGTGAGTGAGTGAGTGAGTGAGTGAGTGAGTGAGTGAGTGAGTGAGTGGATGCGTGCGTGCGTGAGTGAGTGAGTGAGTGGATGCGTGCGTGAGTGAGTGAGTGAGTGAGTGAGTGAGTGAGTGAGTGAGTGAGTGAGTGAGTGAGTGAGTGAGTGAGTGAGTGAGTGAGTGAGTGTGTTGTTTAAGGGCCCATCGACAACTAGGTCATTAGGGCCCGAGGCACCAAACCTGGAGGTAGCACACAGGATTTCAGTTCCAGATAATACAGTTGGCATTACCCCACACCGCTACAGTAATCATCGGATTTCGGGGAGAGAACAATGGACACAACTTCTGATGGTGTTCGATTCGCAAATATGTACCCATTTTAAAGTGTGAATACGGTATGCAGATGGGGCAGTTTGCAAGCATTATAGTAGAAGCCGTGGTTATGGACACTGATTCTCTCATTAGTCATGAAGCTAGCTGAAAGAAAACGAGTGTGGTTTTCAATGTGTTGTTCAATTGTTTCTTTCTCGGCTGTTCGTATCGTGTATGAGGTATGACAGGGCTCGGTGGTGGGCTTTACACCTCAACCTATTGAAGATCTATTGTACTTATGCCCCTGATGGGGCACCCCAGGAGGAAAGGTGGAATTAGGTGGGAGAAGGCAACCGCAACAGGAGTCACGACAGCAGAGAGCAGGGTCCCTACGATTTTCAGATATGGACTCCCAGCGGCAGCTCTTACTACCAACTCCCCTATGTCCTGTAGGCTTAAACATCCCACCGGGGCGAATCCCGATATCCAGAGATCACCCCAAGCAGCCCCGGGACTCCCGTCGACACTAATAACCATGAAACAGCCAAGCAAACGGAAGGTCAAGAAAGTGAAATGAAGGTATCGGGAATTCGGGGAGTAATTAAACTTCCCAGTATTCGCCTAACGAACCAAAAAAAAAAAAAAAAAAAAAAAAAAAAAAAAAAAAAAAAAAAAAAAAAAAAAAAAAGAGAGCGAAAAACCCATGGGTCATATGGCCATTGAATCCACGTTTCGAGATCTCTACCACCTGATGCCCAAGCTACCTTCTACAGTCACCACCCCATGAATATGATAGCATTACATTAGATCGCGACAAACTGGTATTTCTCGATGAGGTCCTAAATGTCCTAGCTCTATTCATACATTGACATGCTAAACTCAGTCAATACATTCATAAAATATTAACAATAGTGACAAAGAGAGGTGAAGTAGTGAATTCGAGTCCGATAAGTACCGCCAACAGTAGAAAAGAAAAGTTCGAGATTCAATATTCGGTATAACACAGCCGGCAATGCTAAGAGGCGATAAAAGAAAACAGACCAAATGACAAAACACATTTCGGATTAATGAAAATTAGAGCATTTGTATTCCAAATTGGTCACGTGAAGCAAGAACAAAATATAAACAATAGGTCCTAGTAAAGTTTCGGATTATCTTTAGAAAATATTGATACTCTCATTATATAATTAGTCATAAATTGTCACGTTACTGTAGGCCAAAAGTGATAAGATAGCTTTGATCACCAGCCCACGACACTGCACAGAATATATGAACATTTCCCAAGAAAATGGGATATTTCAAAAACATGAGTTATGTAAGTTGCAGAAAATAAACTAATACTGCGAATGTACAAAATGTGAAAGGGTAATTATTCTTATATTTGAACATAAAGTTAACTATAAACATCATCAGTTTTATGAAATTATAAACATTATTACAATTAATCAGTTATTTGAACTAAATAATTGTATGTGCGTGTGTCTGTAATATACTTGAGAGTTTTCACTGCAAATTCTCAGCACACTTCTTACAAACCTGTCCGGCATGCTCTAAACAATAGTACATTTCACATTTCTTGCAGCAATATCTTGAAAGTCGCTTCTGTGTCACTTTAATAATCAACAAAATCTTCATTATTATCTTCATTTTCATCCCAGAGCATATCCAGGGCTTTCTGTAGGTCGTTAGGTTTGAACACTTCTTGCTTCTTAGACATTATGGTACGTAAAAACGTGACCAGCAGAAAAAAAGACCACAGAAACAATGAAGTACGTGAGCGGGCGCAATGTATCTCCCAGATACGTTTGCTTGATAATCTAACGAAACAACAAGCAGCTGGCCAATAATGAACCAGGAAGTGCTACACTGTGTTTTAGGAAGCTACAATGACTTGCATTAATTTCGCATAAACAGTTGCGTCATATTGTTTAAAAAAGCGGGAGAGGTATCTCTCAGATATATTGCGCCCGACGGAGGGTTAATACTATGTAAAGGACTTTGAAACTGCGGCAAGGCATTCTACTTTGCCGAATAGAGCCAAATGAGTAACCATTGCTTAAGGTGTAAGTTCTTAGGGGAAATAAAATGTTAAAAGACCTGAGCTTTGTGCCTCAAGATTTTAGTTCCACAGTATATAAATCGGTACTTACTAAAATTCACCATCAGAGATTGCACTTACCTTTTAGTTCATACATTATATATTTATTGAATATAATTAGCATACGAAGGTGATTCATTTTCCCAGATTCAGGAGGCACTACCATCATTCTGCCACTTACCTGCAAAGAGAATAACATACATTATACCGCTGGAAATTATACCTACTTACTTGAGGCTGCAAAAAGCTATCACAAATGAACACTTCTTCCCATAAAACAGCATTTAAGACAGTCTAGTGATAAATTTCTCTCATTAGCAACAACATATAAACATTAAAAAAAGAACAGGCCGGGATATGTCCTGCTGCTTACACCTTATAATTAATTATCAGAATTTCTGAAATTATAGCCAAGATTTAAAGCAAGCAGTAGAAAATACAGACAATTAACTAATATAAGTGTATACAGAAGGAACTAAGATATAAGGAATATTTTAATCTGAGAATCGTGTTTTTAGATGTGAAAACATGCCTCAGGGAAACTTCTGTCTCCACTTTCTGGAGGTCGTTCTTTAGAGAGCTTTAACCCATGCATAGTTCATTATATAACTGTCGGCTGTGAGGTTCGGTCGCAACTATGGGTACCAGAGTGTACGTAGGAGCTTATCTCTGAAGGTCCTACAAAGCGTAAAAACCAATGCCAGGGTGACTGATGGCAATAAAACCTTCTGCCCGTAACAACTTCATTTTATGCTGATTTTGAAGGTGTTTTCACCAATCAAGATGTAGGAGAAAACGAAGGCCAAGAATGAACGATGCAAGATATTAGGTGGACGGGGGCAGATATCGGAGCCTAAGCCAAACGAGTTGGCCCCGCAGTAATGTGTGAGGCTCGTATACGCAAAATCTCCAGCTCAATTCCCATCGACCATCCACTCTGACCTTGGGTCTTTCGTCATTTTTTGCTGTTGGTAGGTAGTTTCTTTCACAGCACGATTTACTTTCCTTTATTTCCCTTTCATTTCGTTTTCCTCGTATATTTCAGTTGTACCTCCCGGTTTCTTGGAGTGTGAAGGTGCAGGCTTGCCTTCTGTGCATCTCTGCGGCCTATAGCTCCCTGTAGTACCTTCACTAGCTCCTTGCCCCTTCGGTGGTGGTAGCTGCAATATATCTGTGAAAGTTGCAGTGTGCGAAGTGTTTCCCTGAGATGTATACCTCATAGCGAGCCTAAGACAGAGGTTTGAAACAGAAAATTACTCCTGGACGAGAGGAGGAAGTTCTCAGGAAGTAAGGCTCAATTCGGTTCCTCGACTTGTTGGGACATGTAATCGCTTCAGCTGGCAGAAAGCTGATTTCATGAGAATCTAAACCTACTCGACGAATCAGCTAATCCCATTACTTTAGTTTATCTGGTATCAGCACGGAGATATAGCCCTCTGTAACTTGGAGGTCCACGAATGTTTAATAATAACCTCATAGTGACGACCAGGAGAGTAAATACTCTTGTTTATTAAACGATTTAAGTAGAAGCGGAAATAAAGTCTGGTAAATAAAGTCTTGTAAGTGAAGTTGAAAATATTCTAATACTGTTCCTCTCTATTATCACGCGCTACGCACACGCCAGTTGAAGCCTGGGTGTTTCCTCTGCTGCTTCGCTCGCTGTCTTACAAACAGAACAAAGTTCACACACGCCACTGACTGGATTTACCCCTGTTATTTCTGTAACTCTTTTAACGCACGAAGGGTTGTCTACTTATCCGAGGGCCGACTGGAGTGGGCCACCTGGCATATTCTATGTTTATTAGTTCATTTTCATGGTTATAAGTTACTTTCTACCCTTCGCTATCTTTAACGACATGTGAATTCCCATACGAAGGTTGCCATCAAATCGTCTCAAGAATTCGTCACTTGTGGCCGTTATCTGTGTTTCTGCAGCATACTTATTCCTGGTCTTGTATATACATTAAAAGTTACAAATTTAGTACTTTTGTACTTAAATTTAATAAACTGAGAAAATGCTGTATTTATAATATAAATTATTTGCATTATACATTCATTGAAGTAGGAATTGGTCAAGAGCTTCTACAATGTTCAATTCTGGCACTGCTTCAAATCATTTCCAACCATCACTCTTTAAATTGCGGAGATATGTTTGGAGTGTGATTAGGTTAGCAATCATCTCTAGAGTCAAAGCTATCCATGTTTTATTCATAACAGTATGAATGCAACGAATGCACTTGTATCACTTTTCTTCCAGAAGACATCTATGATGTATGAGAGATTTAATGTACTTTATTGCATGGCATTGCCTTTCATAAGTGTGTGTAATGGAGCGAACATCGCATCGTAAACACCAGATAACTTAAAACTCAAGTGCTGAGTTCGCCAACTGCCGTCGCTGAGGAAGTCCCATATAGAAATCCAGGCAATATGTACTCCAGTCACGACTACGAACAGACATAATATTAAAGTTGCTGTTTAATAGACTCGTAAAAGTTGGTCTTACAAATTGCAGTCATTAAGATGGCCCCACGCACGGGAGTAAAGGGAAGGTAGTGGAGCAGGTACTCCGTACGTATTCCTCCGCACTGTGGGTAATGAGTTTCTGCCAGCCCCACATTATTCTACGGGAGAAAAGCAGGCTCTTGGCGCAGCTGTAAGAAGTGGCACAGGCAAGCAAGTTAGCCTCCATAAACACTCACTCGGACGTTTAGCCGTAAACTAAACAAACACTCAAGCATACGTCCAACTATTTGTGTTTCTCAAAAAGCCTAGGCTTTTCTAGCTTCTATCTAGGATCTGCAGCCTTAGTAAGAACACTTGTTCCTAATTAGAAGGCAATATTGTACCGTGATCGTACCTAATGGCTAATGCAAAACAAAAGGGTTATTCCTGTAGAAGTGGATATATAATACCGGGGAAGCAATGAACCAAGGACCGGCTGGACGGTATTTTTCCTGTTTACGCTATTGGTGCTCGTTGCCGTCTGCGGCTATCATAGAAAGGTGCAGGTGCAACTACACAACCTTTTACAACTACTTTTAAAGGCGTCTCTGGCACGGAGGACACGGATTTAATCCCTGGTACCAGCGTGGGATTTTTCCCACGCTGGGAGGTCTGGTAGGGGGTGCACTCAGCCTCGTTAGGTCCCTGAGGGGACAATTCGAGAACTTTACTGACAGAAAGGTAGCGTCTCTAAAAGGTCAAGTAGCCGCCTTACGGTCGAGGGAGTCGGTGTGTCTACCCTCACCACCGCCAAATTGCACTCTTCTGTGGCCTCAGCTGCGGCTGGAGGACGCAGCGGCGTGCAAATGAGGGTACCCGCTGGATAGAGGAAATTCCCCAGAGATATTATTAAAGGCGTCACTTACAAATTTCATGAGAGGAGGTAGTTCGCTTTGAGAAATGCTGGCAATGTCCTGGTGGATATTTTGTTTTAATTTCTCCAATGTGTGTGTGGGTTTATCCTGTATACCTTCATCTTTTTATTTACCCCAGGGATAGAAATCACAGTGCGTTAGTAGTGGGACCAAATCTCTAATAATTCTGTCCCTAAATCAGATTTCAATTCTTCTCATAGAAACATTGGCCTATGAGCTGCGGTAGAGTCTTGTTGAAAACTGGCAAACGCATGTTCCCTGTCTCTTAATTCTCTAAAAAAAGGAGGGCAAAATTTTAAAGGCATCAGCTCGAAAAAATAGGCCCCATAACTCCTCCACTCTTGGCGGATCATACACAATTTTTTCCGTTGTAGAGGATCCATATGAACCAGGTTAGGTTTATTATAGTCCCAATAGCGATTATGTTATGTACACATATCCATGAGGGCAAAAACGAACCTCGTTCGAGAAAAAATACTAATATGCGTCTACTTGGCCATTATATACTCCATGAGACTCTACTGCACCTTGATTGCAGCACCAGCGTGAAATTAATTGTCCAAATTCTCAGTGAAGAAAAAAGACCAAAACAAAAACACCAAACAAGAAAACACTCAATCGGTTCTTTCTTCATTTGCTCTCTCTGTATATGCAGCACGCTTCAATGAATGCTACGTTTTACAGTTTTAGGGTATACGTAAATTAAATTATTAATGTGAATTAACAAACGGATGCAATTAATACGAATACTTTGGCTTTTGATGCAGCACAGAAAACACTTTACTTATTGCAATTGTCAGCAAAGGTGTTAGGTGCAGCATGGCAGGGATGATATGCGTACAGGAACTCTTTCCGTCCCTCGCTGTCCGCGGGATCCGGGGAGGGGGACTGCACAAGGGGGCCTAGGAACCCGCGCCGAGGTCTCCCTAAGGTTTCTAGGGACCTCTGTCAATGTCTGTGCTTTTAGTCTGGATTTGATCTTCCGATGTCTCCTCTCACCTCATCCTTCCTCCCGGGGGTAACCTTTTGAGGTCATGGGTACAATAAGCCTGGCTTCAATGCCGAAATCCTTCCAAAGTTTTTAATGTAAGTACCTTATTTGACTATATCGTTTAACATTACTGGGTAGCACTTCAAGCTGCAGCTTAGTTACTTTCGAATCCTCATTGCGGTGCTGACTTGCTTGTTTAAAGGATAAAGTGAGTGAAATAAGCGCTGATTGGGGTGCGTAAGTTTATTACGTGATTAACAATTGTTTTCTGTTTAAAAACAAAAGCTACCGCAGTTATTACTTTATTATAGTTTCGTTCCGTAGCATACCAGTTCATAAAGTGAATGTTCACTAATACAGACATAAGGACTCAAAGTTTTAAACGATTATAAACAGAAGTGGTCAGAATATGTTGTACTCCTTCTATGAGCACTACAGAGAAAGATGCTTTAGGTCACTATAGTTTAAGTAAAGCATAGACTTAAATATATTTAATAAGAACCTTAGTCACAAAAACAAAACGACAGTGTGTCGGCTCAATACGGTGAAGATCTGTGATTTCAATCCCAGCTGTTTAACTGAATATTTCATATTTGATTGAGCCTTTCAAACTCAGCTACTTAGATATTGCATCATGCTCCCTGAGTTTCACACAGTCACTCTTAAGCATTCTGGTACCACTTTAAGTCTTTTTGTTCACGTTTAACGCCACTTTTACTGCATGAGGCACCGCAGGCGATGGGGACTGATGATACATGAGATGAAATATTAACTGGAAAAGGAAATTCCACAAGGAAGCATTCCAGGCCTAAGTTTACGGTACCTCCTCGTCATTTTCCAGCCATAAGTATTAATCATAGAGGACAGTTATGGTGGAATTGGAACCACATACAACCCGATCACGCTTTAATGAGCTCATCCAACCATTTCGTTATTACTTTAGTCTATTATATATATACATCATTTGCTACCACTTCATATTTCTATAGTAGTTGTCACCACGGTAGAGAAGTAAGGTATCCAGACTTACATTTCACTGTTACAGGAGACTAAGGATTGCGACTGTACAGAAAAATAACGTCACGTTTTGATCCGTGGTGGATTACAGCTAAGAATGGTGCCTGAGACAACTATAACTTATAAAATGGAATGTCAATCGCAGAGGCTCATTTTTGTTTTACATTTATGCATTTAAAAAGGTATAAAGGTTTACCTAGAGGAAAATTGGAAAGTCAGAATAGCTGGGCTTAAATGCCAGACATATTTTGTTGCTCCTTTAAACTGTTGGGACCAGTCGTCATTGCGAAATCATGACAAAATGGGACGTATAGATCACCAAACGCTGAGTGAAAATGCATGCATGTTTGAGGATCAGAAAAACATGTCTCATTTCAGCTGTGACTGACAAAGCGTTGCACCGTCATGGAGGGATCAATTCCGTGCCGTATGTGGCTTATGAATAAAAACGAGCGAGTGTGTTGCAGTGACCGGCGCTATCTGACTGCTGATGTAATTAACCAAGACTATTGAAACTTCTCTCTCCCACTTCTACGTGTAAACGTCAAAATGTATGTACCCTACATGCTGCCTACCATACAAACATTGCTAGGTAT
>CM060962.1:73880475-73922975 GCA_030765045.1 Tenodera sinensis | reverse complement strand
ATTAAGTAATCAATCTGTGCGCATTTTAAATTCTGTAAGCTGGCACCGTAGCTCATTATCTAGAGCACCTTCCTGTTGTGTAAGAGGACCCAAGTTCGATTCTTGGCTAAGAGGGTGGTAATGTTTCTTCCACAGGTATAATTTTCCATCCACCCTAAAGTCTAGAAGTATGAATGGAAGTGTGAATGTGTGAATTTAATGTAAAGAGTTAAAGAAAAATCAAAGTAATAGAAAACCAAAGTTCAAAAGCACCGTTAAGCGAGTGAACGCCATTGCTCTTGAGAAATTGCTTCAATCACCGATATGACTTTCGATGTGAGTGAGTGTGTAAGGTTTAAGGGCCCGTCGATAACTGGATTATTCGAGCCCAGCCCTCGATGGTAAAGGTGACATATAAATGGAACATTAAAACAATTTGACTCAAATAAATAAATTTTACACCACATATTACCATTATATGCAAATAATTCTAATTGTTTTAGGCAAATGCATGATGCAGCTTTTCAGAAGAAGAATATTTTTTTCTTTGAACTGTCCAACACAAATACTCCTTGGGGTGTAGTCTTCAAAATGTAACAAAATTTCTGGTTAACTTCCCAGGAGTGTCACATTACATAAGTTATCGGATTATATATCAACTGAGCAAGTGTTCTGCAAAAGGAAATGATAAAATTAATCTTCATATTTGAGATAGACATTCTTTCCTTTAAAATAGTCATTAGATGGTCACGTAACAAGCCTTTAAAGGGCAACTGGGTGAAAATAACTTGGACAGCTTAATGTACAAGAACCAAGGTTTACTGACGGACAAATATTCTAAAGTCGATATTCTTTTAAACTTTACAGCTTCCAGAGTTTGATTCCTCCTAGAAAATTAAGTATTGCATTTAAACCTGATTTTATTTTCTATTTTTTATTTTATAATAAGGAATAAGTGCCAATACCATACAGAATCGCTCCTAATCCATATATTACCTTGAGATAAAGGTGAAGGGTAACTTTGTTAATGGGACGAGTAGTACCAAGTTTTCCCATATGGGTAAATATTTCCTTCCCAAATATCATTCCAATTCATGTACCATTTGTGTGCACTATTTGTGGTACATATGAAGTAAAACCGGGTGCTAAATACCACTAAAATTATGTTGTAATACTATAAAGTGTGTTTCTTTAAAGGTATAATAAAAGCCTTGAGGATAGTTTCCTCTTGGCCGAATTGCAGAAAAACAGAGCTAAACAAGGCGGCTGTTTCAGAACATAAATAATTGAGTTACACTAGCACTGTATTGTAGAAATACCGCCGGAGAGAAAACATGCTTTATCCTTCTCCAGTTTTGTTCTCCAGCTTGCCTATCGTTCTAGGAGTTCTTATTATATCAGCAGAGTTTCGCCGCAGAGTCCATCTTCCAACAGAGCACAAAGTTGTAGGCAGAAAAGAGGCGGGGTGGTGGAATGTCACGGAGTGAAAAACTGCAAGTCTGGTCTATTGTTATGAATTATGAGTGTATTCTTCACTAAACTGTGATACCAGCCATAATTTCCACGATGTTGTTTCACATCGCATAAGAGTTATGGAAAATATGCACACAATGCTGCGTGTAATTTTCAAACTTCTCGAGTGTTAAATATGGAAGCAACTATAGTTAGGCTTTAACAGAGTGCTCTCCTGTAAAATATAAAACACACAACATGTTCATTCCTTGTTACCCTTGACTAATATCAAACTACACATTACAACTTTCGGTAGACGTAAATTCTGGATTAGTAAGTAATGCCACCTACAGCATCTACAGGTACTGTAAAATGACGTCACATATATTTATCAATCGTAACATTAAAAATATAATTGTTTATATTTTCCCCCGAAAGACATGCTGTAAATATTGGCTTACAAGACATACATTCATTCATGAAACATAACGACTACGTCAGCAACAATCTTGTTAAAAGAAGTAGTTGAAGTTAAAGTGTAACCTGATTTGAAATTCTTAGGATTTGTAATAACATACACACCCACACGAACGGACACATAGACACACACGCACACGAAAACACACACACGCGCGCGCTCACACGCACACATTCACACACCTCACTCACACTCACAGCCCCACATTCACACCCCCACACATCCACACACCCCCACGCACTCCTACGCACACATCCCCAACCCCACACACACCCACCCACACCCAGCTCACATCCCCACACAGTCTTACACACACATACACACACAAACCCACAATCATTCCGATCAAACGAGAGTTGTCTGCCATGTGTACAGGTAACTATCCAGCCTTTCCAACAATAGTTTGTTAGAATGAATTAATGATTTAGTTCGTACACTAGTAATCCTAAATCACTCTTTTAGTTTTATGTATACATAAAAACACATAATACATAACATACATATTTAACCATTTGGATAAATACATAAATTTTCGCTTTCGTATCAGCTTGGATGCTTAAAACGTTACTAACAATAGCGGACCTAATCCCATTATATTATATATGAGTAATTACGCAAAGATTTCGACATTAATGACCAGGAGTATGAACAACCTTCTATTAGGTTACCTATACATTATTCATCTCCAGGTTTCCTTGTCCCCTGGAAACAATGATACGAACTGCCTGAAAGCGTTCAATACATAGAGAACGATATGGGGACAGAAGAACTTCGTTCATATAGGCCAAGGACTTCCTTGTGACTAATGGATCTCTGGGTTGAACAGTGTAGACGAATCCAAAGTTTTTTTCAGAATGGAACCTAAAGTTTTCAGAAAGTATCCTGAAGAACTCGAGTACAATAACTTAAGGTGCACTTACGAGAAGAGCGCGACAGTAATGACAGTTTTGTTTATTAATGACGCTGTCAATTACCAGGATCAAATAAGCACTGCCGGTGTGCCGGAATTTTCCCCACAAGAGTTATTTTACTTGTTAGTAAATCTACTGACATGGTGCTGTCCTTTAAGCACTCTTAAAAACCATCGATCTGAGTTGGGTTTGAAGATACTCGACAACTCTCTAAATCTCAATACAGTAGATTAAGCTAGGGAGAGAATTGTTTAATGATAATATCTTGCAGAGAAGAGCTGGTTTAACATACTCTATAAATGCTTCCTATGAAATGCACGTTTCAGAGTATATTTACTGATGAAATGTGTGATGCAATACTACCTGGAACAAATAGGAAAGAAAATGAGGTATACACAAACTATGACATACACTTAAGAGGTAGGGCAAAAGTATGGAAGACATTAACTACAGAATTTGGTGTGTATTTTAAGATTCATCTTGGGCAAAGGAACTATGCAAAACAACTCCATCACCGTTGTATCTGCAAGCTTGTCCATCAAGTAATTAGGTAGATAAGCAGATTTATAGGTTTCATCAATATAAATACTATAGCTGAACGTTTGAAAGGTGAAAGGTCTGCTGCAGTATCTGACATATTTGAAATCCTACATTCAAATAAAATAAGAAAAGGCAATGTTAATGTTCTTCACAATGCATTATTATGTCTCTCTTCCTAGTTTTATTTCAAAGCTAGATGTTATACATTATTATAACAGCACAAAAGGCGCTGTTGATAACATGGAGGGGTTATGTTTGCATTTCAAGTAAAAATCAAAAACTCAGAAATGGCCTTTGAAGATGTTATATTATTCTGAATGTTTCTTGTTTGGGTGTACTGGTATATATTATTTATTTAGAAAACAATCTTCCAAAAAATGAGACTTAGAGCATATTTTTGTACACTGTCTGGTAAAATAGTTTGAAAACCATTCCAATATTTCTAGATTATCAAACTCTAATAGCACAGAAGTTTTTCCGTGAATTCTACATAGTACAGAGTGTATGATAGGAATACCTCTATTTCTGGTTCCTGAACGAGTGGAGGCTCAATCAGAACGAGATGCATCTATATGGCTGAAGATCTCTGGTGACATGCAAATTTCAACTGAACAAAGCAGGAAAGAAGGGGAGTATAGTGAGAACTGTTAGAAATAAATACTATTAACAACCTTTGGGCATTGTGAATGTAAAACATTTAGCAGCTGTACAATATTACGTTATTTATAGTTAGTAAACAATTTACAATTGACATATATTTATCTTTATAACTATTTTATTATCACACAGTTAGTTAATAATAGAGGTTCTATTAATATATTATGTTAAATATAATATTTCGTCTGTGAAATTTACACCTGCTCACAATCACTCGGGTAACCTGCATGTTCTTCCTGAATAGATTCAAATTTTGTTTTATTTGTGAAATTTATAAGGATGCAAATTTACTGTTTATACAAGTTTCACTATCTTGATACATTGACAGTTAAAGTCACAAAGGTTATCCAGGTTCCCCAATGCGGACACAAATGTTAACCATTTTAAGGCTTACATATATTCCTATCTAAAGAATATTGAACTTCATGAGGACCCCTGGACCACTTATTTCATTAATATATAGGAATCTTGCTATTATAATTTTCCTAAAACCACTTTTATAACAAGCATTGTATTTATGAAAATTCAAATAAACACCAGTAAACCAAACTATTTTTCTATATATGACTGGCACAGAAACGAAGCAATATTAGCAAAAAAAAAAAAAAATAAATAAAAAAAGTCTGTAGGACAGAATGTTCACTGTTGTATGTAGAGTTGTCTGATAATATTTTGAAGGAATGTAATAATGTATCTCTACGCTGCCCGCACGCCGTATGGTGAGGAATTTCGTGTAGCTGGAAAATGTTCACGTTTAAGCTCTCTTTGTTTCAGATTTTTATAATTATGTTGAAGAAAAGGAAGAACAAAGTGAAAGCTTATATCTAAAGGAAACATTTTCACAATCATGCCCGAGACAAGATTAATTTAACTTTGTTATTTGGAAAATGTACAATAAAATTAATTTGTTGGATTTCTTCAATATTTATGTTATTTTGAGTAGAATGCTACACACAAACTTCCTGCTGGGATGCATAATGGGCAAATAAACCTTAAATAACATTCTCATTCCCGAGAACAGCGATTTTATTTAGCTTTGAGAGAGATAGTTCTGACCGTCGTGAATTTCTATTTGTTTAGAGGTGGTTAAATACCTGTTAGTTGCCAAAGTGAAACGAATTTATTAAATGCCTTGAAGAGCTAAAGTATGTTACTCGTTCAGCACTTATTATACGTCCATTATCTGCTAATATTGCAAGATACACAGGGGAAGCGTATTTTTTCAAACATGTTGAAGTGAGGGGGTCGGACACAATTACGAGAAAGACAAATAAGTCCTGTTGATAAAACTATATAACTCCAACAATTATAATGTCATAACCTTTTCCACTTTTCATGTTACTTCACGAATTTGATTTTGTTCGGTTCTCATTGTCGCTTCAGTTTGGCGGCTGTGCGTACCAGTGAAATGAAACAAGGACAAAGTCGCCTCTTCTTCAGTCCGCTGGGGTGCGGAACACAAGACTCCTCTAATCTCTCGCGGTAGCAGCAGTCGATAAACGTCACAACTGTTGCCATAATCCTACTATAGCTGTCGCAAAATTTAATGGCGGTTGGCTCAACACAAGATGCAACCATTGGCTTGCCACGCCTTGCAGTATTGTGTACTTAACACGCTGCGAAATAAGGCTGTACAGTCGGTGATATAAGTATCGTTTGCACCCACAAAATTGATTTGTACAACAGGAAAAAGAGTAGTAATATTCAATTATCAGCCGCCTTTATACTTTGCGGCTACCATAGTGGAACAGTACTTAATGTCACATTCAACATAACTCACTTTCTCACTGACTCATTCGTGAGCACGCTCGCGCATATACAATTGCAAGAATTTATGGAATGCGAGAGAGAGTGTGTGTGAGAGAGAGAGAGAGAGAGAGAGAGAGAGAGAGAGAAGTAAGCTTTCATGAAAGTTTCGAAATCTATCGATAGCACTTTTGGAGTTTACTCTGAGTGATAACATACTTCGCTTACTTATCTCTTCAATCGGTCAGTTAGTGTGGGGGCGGGTCGGTCGATCGGTCGGTCGGTCTGCCGATTGATATCTTTGCGATAAGATCTACGCATAGTCGACGCGTCACAATATAGCAAACCTCACAAGAGTTCTGCTATAAAGAAGTACTAGCCTTTTGTAAAAAGAGACTATTTCCTGTACCTTTCTGGGAAAACCAATCAAATGCCACCTCTGGAACAATTAATGTGGAAAATTGGAACTAAGTCCAACTTTGTATAAAATACTTCCTGAACCGTACAGTCTTGGTATAACGCTGTTTATATTGGAGTTATTGATAATGAGAAAGTATATGTCATTGTTAAAGGACAACATTATGCAGTATTATAAAAGGCAAATGGATCCTCACTGCTACAAATAACACCAATAAAAGATACTTTGAATAGGCTGAGGTAATACTATGAGTACACCAAAATGTAACCTGAATGCAGGAATATGGACAAAGAAATAAAACAAGCATGCTACATCTACGCAAAACTTATGCTGGAGAACTTTTAACAATTCTAAAAGACCTAGAAAATATAGAAAAGAACGAATCTACAATGTGCTGATTATAACTACTAAGCAGAAAGCTTAATTTTGCTATGCGTACACATATTTCAAACAAAATATTGTATTTCATAAGTTCGCCTTGGTGAGGAAGAAACACAACTATAATTGGGTGTGAATAAGCCCATTTCTATTACCCTAATAAAACGAAGATATTGTGATGTCAGAATACAGTTGCACCTTAGGCTACGCTATGGACAGCAGTCATGATTCCCTAAAGGGCTTACGGGGCGATATTTGGGCGTTTTGCTACTCACACCTTTGATACAGAATGCACGTAATATCACATACAACTACTCTTGTACAGAATAAAGAAGCCTTTTTTCCACCGAAAACGTGATCACAAAATTTCAAATCCTATGAGAAGCACACTGCTGGGGTCGACCACTATTTTAACAAACGCATTTTATTGAATTTGTGTGAAGTCCATTTCTCACAAACAATTCTAAATCTTAGGAAGATAGAGAAAAGCCTTTTGTGGTGAGAATTATTAGACTCATCGAAATTGATGGCTAGTTAACATATCTGCAGTTTGTGCTTAATAGCGTAGACAGCATTATTCTGTTACAATTTCCGATTTGTAGGCCTTTATTTGTGGTTTTATTCAAGTGTATACAATGTTTTTCTTAAAGCGTTACAAACATGGAAGCTAACTAAGAAAACTTACAAAAATGTTTACGAACACCATGCAGACAAGCCAAGATAAAATGATCTTGTTCTCAAAAGGTACCATAACCAGAAAAATCAGACCAAAGTTGACTTACGGGATTTGCCAATTAGGTTGGGCGAATGTTGGTTATAGTTGCTTAAATTGTATCCAGCTTTCATAAGAAGGACGTGGATGATTTATTAATTAGGTATACGAGATCATCAAGAAAAATGCTGCATTGTTGGCTTAACATATTGAGGACCGTTACTGAATCTGCAAGGGCTGCTTTTGTTTCTCTTGATTGCATCAAGTAGATTAATTTGAAACTACTTGTAACTTTCTGGAGCTGGTGATGGCCACTCGAAATACTGTTTTCAAGTTCTGTATAAGAGAGATGCAAAAAATTATTATTTTTAAACCCAGGTGCTTCAGAAGGAAATTTAACGAACATAGTAACAGTTTCATCTATAAATGTGCACTCAAAGGAACGATAATTTACCGATGGAAGTGATTTAAGTTCATAATTGAAGGCTAGGACCACTTACCCCTTCTTCTTCTGGTTATAGCAATTGTCTTATTGATCCGGAAATTAAGATTTCTATTTGGTCACGATAAGTAGATATATGTCTAAACACATGGGCTTATGAGATCAAAAGTTTGTGCTGATATCTCGCAGTATGAGTAAGCTAAAACAATATTTAGGATTAATAATGAGTCTTTACGTGGTTGTTCTATTGTTTGCCATAGGATGAGAGAAAACTTTTCAATCAAATAAATTTAGGATAAAACGCTAAACGCTAAGCATCCCCTTTATGAGGATACAACAGACTAAACAATGGAAAATAAATATGAGCGACTAGCTCTTAAAATATTTTGATGTCGCATAAACCTACTGTATTCTTCTATTCCTTTGTTCTTATAAGGAAATTGTAATAAAACCATTATACAAGGTGTTATCTCAATTAACATGAAGTGGATAGAAGAATAAGTGCTTTTAAGTATAGTTTGTATTAGAGTGAGTAGAGAAAGTCATGTGAATGTACAGTCCAGTGCACGGAAATTTCCCGACGCTGTTAGTATCCTTTGGTGTGTTACTTTATTCAATGTTGGCATAACCTTTTCTCCTGTCATGCAATGACCGATGAACAAGGGGCTGCCCGAGGTGTGTAATGCAAGGGGAGGGGTAAGGAGTAATTTAACCCGAGTGGAACGATTGTCAGCATCATCTCCTGTCTGTGTCCGTCGCTCATTGGTTTCATGTCATAACTCTGGGATTCGGTTTCGGGAACCAGGGAGACGGACAAGGGGTGGGTCGCACGAAACACTTTATTGAATATATTGTCCTGTACACTATGCGTGCCATTTGGTGAGCAAACGATATGGCTAACTAGCCGAAGGTAATTGCACTTCTTGAACAAGGATATAACCCTGCAAAGGCTGCGAAACTATATATATGGAGCGAACTGCCTCAAACTGGTGGAAGAAATACCGAGAACGGGGATGTTGGACACGTGGAATAATTACTAGAACATTATCGTCTTGTGTTTTCCCGTTGTGTTTGTCTACGTGACGAAAACATGCTTTTGTATGCTCGGTATATTTTGTATAGATAGAACTTAAGTTACAACTTTAAATTATTTCGTAATGAAATGACATGTTTTGAAATAAATATGCGCAATGTAGAGTTAATACACGTATAATGAAACAGATAAATCTACCTCATCCGCCATTCCCTTCCCAAGAAAACTACACAAACCTGAGAAGGTTCATTATTCCAAAAGGATTGGCAATCCGGCGTTTGTTCCTATCCTCAATAACCGCTGATAAAATAATCAAAGTCCGATGAGACACATTCTGAATTATGTGTTTCAATGTATCTTAAACTGCCTGGGCTTCTGGTTAGCCTCCGCCATTGCTTAAACAGCACACCTTCCTATCGCTGAGAGGAGTTTGAATCGGGGGCGTGGTGCTATTCACTACCAACCTAAACAGCTGTTCCTCATATTGGAAAGTTTCCGTGCACCGAACTGTACTCACCATATCCTTGTAAACCTATTTAAGCTATTTATGTTACCTGAAATTTTAACATTATTCAGTGATAGATTATCTATGGTTATTTTCTGTACCGAAAATAGTTATGTTTGAAAGTTTAATTACATCATTGTAATTCAGTAAATCAGAGGTGTATATTCCATGAAGGCAAGGGAAGCATTGCTTCCGCATTACTTTCTATACTTTCATTAAAGTAACCGTTGTCCAAAATTTAGCGATACAATTATATCAAACAGCGCGCGGGAATTCATACACAGAGGACACTTTTTCAAGTGGTTTTCTGGAGCCTTAATGAATGGCATGTAGTGTTTATTCATAGTCGAAAGTTAGATAAACTGTCGATATAATTTCCTTTTGTGGAAGCAAGGTATTTCTTGTTTATCTCTTCCCTATGGGTAATCCAAGTTGAGGCTTGTTAGAGTTTAGGAAAGAAAATCAAGTCAATTTATGTTTTCTTTATAAATAATAATGCCAGTTAACCATGTATCACGTGGTAGCGGTTTCTAATGACATTTTAATTTTTTTTTCTATAAACAGAATGGCACACGTTTTGGTAATCAGGAATAGCACTTACTGAAAGCAATTTTGAAACTGCAAGCTGTTTGTGCGAGAGCAATGAATGCACCAGGGAGTAGTGAAACAGTGTGAGTGAGGTATGTGAATTTTTGGATTAAGGTTTCTCTTCATTTGCCTATGGGAAGAAGAAAAATCTTCATAAAAGGTAGGGAAACTCCAGAAATACAGAATATGAACACAAAAATCAAAACTTGCGTGCGACATTTTAATAGAATATATATTTGGCATAGAATGATTTATAGGTTGTACGATTGTATGATTTATAGGTTGGGCCAACAGCCCAATTATTTTGGTGCCGGGTTCTATTCCCAACTGAAGGGTGGAGATTTTCCTTTTGACAGAATTATTCCCCATCCTGTGTGTGTGTGTGTGTGTGTGTGTGTGTGTGTGTGTGTGTGTGTGTGTGTGGGTGTGTGTGTGTGTGTGTGTGTGTGTGTGTGTGTGTGTGTGTGGGTGTGTGTGTGTGTGTGTTTAATGCAATAACCAAAAGTAATACAAATTCAAAGATTAACACTGTAAGCGAGTGAACATTTTAGCTATTCAACAATTGTTGCAATGGTAAAAAGTAACCGGTATAACCTTAGATGTTAAGGGGACACATAAATGGCACAGTAACAAAGAAAATAAGAAAGTTATTTTATTGGCCATGTCTAATTTGCTCAACATTTTTCTTCCATGCCATAGATTGCCACCAGATACCACTGCAACAAATACATTATTCTAAAATGCAAAGTAAACATTAATTAAATCTTATAAAAACAAACCAGAGACTACTTCACCGATCAATAGTTAATCTTTAAGTTTTAGAGAGAACTTGAAATAATACTTCTCGCTTAGAATCGCTGTCAATCTTGGCAAATCCCTGGTACGTTGTACGCGGGAAGTAAACCGTTGGCAGCCCGAATCACATCAGTGAACAGTAATGGTAATGAGATCATCAACATGATTTTGGGCATGTAGGTCTTACCCATCTTCAGCTACATCGGTTGTGTTCACCATTTGCTTAACGGGACACTCACGTTTTACGTGTATTGCGTTGGAGATAAACGACCATGGTGATTCAAGAGAGGCAATTGTGACAACAATGGACATTGAGGCCACAGTTCACTCGATAGCACTAATCTATAAAGGCCGGTTGCCTTGTATCTAGTTTACCGTACAAAAGCACCCATCTTGGGTTCATTCAAGATCGAAATGGTGCAAAATATTTAAAGCAACAATAAAATGTTTGTCTATACAGAATTACTAGTAATGGTAGTCTTTTTGTATTCATAATGCGTGAACAGCTCACAAGGGTTTTTAATCCTGTATTTTCAGCGTTTGTGAGCCTTTTACTCTGTAGTAATTTTGCCAGTTAATGAAGATATATTAGAAGAATAGAATTTCTATCAAAATGTACAGCCAGCCATTAGTTTTTAAAGAAGCTGAAGTTTAATGGAAAGCACAGATGAGTGCAACAAGGTTGTTGTTACATGGAGGTAACAGGAGAATTTTTTTCAGATGGTTGATAAAACTTTCAATGCAGTCATTGCCAGGAATTAAAATTACATATCAAAGGTGTATCTGAAAGTAACATCAGGTTAACACTATAGAATTCTCCGCGGGTGATAATATGACTTATATGCTCAAGATTCCTTTTTCTAATACGAGCTTGCCTACACAGGGATAAGTATGAAGGCCTCAAGAGCTTTTGGATCCAAATATGACTTTCAAACTTTCATTTTTTATCCCTCACTATATGAATAACAATGTATCCTCGTATCATAAACTAAAGAATAAATTTTGACAACTGCCCGGAACATTTTAGCGGACAGTTACCGGCAGCCAAACCTGTATTAGCCCAGCTACTTATCTACTAAGCTTGCCAGCTGGGCCAAAAAGAAATGAAGTGCCTTACAAAATGTATAGCCCTGACCTTTCACGGAGTATTGGTTTGTATTGACTTCAAAAGACATTGACTCGGAGTTGGTCTTCACAAATGGATAGCACTTTATGGCGAATGTTTTGTTTAAATACCTTCTCGATATGCGGATTTAATATGTACACTCCAGCTTTCAAATTTCCCAGCAGATGAAGTTAACAACGCGTGATGTTGGAGATTAGCTGCTTAAAACAGCTCTATTCTTTAAAAAAAAAAAAAAAAAAAAAAAAAAAAAAAAAAAAAAAACCAACAACAACAATCCCTTTCATGCGCCAAACCAGTAGTCGTGAGTCATGTAATGTTGTTTATGTTTAAATGAGACCTTCACTACCTCAATGAGAAAGGCACTCATATGTCAGTGCATGCAAGCCGAGGAACAAAACTTACAGTTACTTCCTTTGGAGTTAAGCACAATAAATACAACTATCCCCTCTTTATCTCTTATTACAAATTGTAACTAACAAAAACAAATTGTATCATTTTTGTGAAGATGGGGTGAGTTGGCAAAAATGGTGTTTATAGTCAATATTGTTTTCTTGGGATTTAGCAATTTTTTCCTCTTCTGACAGAACAGAAAAATCATTCATTTACAATTTTGTGTTTTAAATTGTTCTTTTTTCTTGGTGAGAGGCGAGTGGTCTACATCACTCGGCTGTGCAACGACCACTATATTTTAAGTGATTTGTAAAGAAGTAGGTCAAACAGATATCAAGTATTGCTGGAGCACGTTCTACATTTAATCCTGAGTCTGGGAGTTCGAAATAATTTTCTAGATGACTGTCATTGATAGAGTGATTTAAAAGTGCGACATTCCATGGTATTTATGTTGTCATATATAGTACTCACTATCGTATATAAATATTTATCTACGTGTTCCGTATTGATATTGTTAGAAAGTGCCGAGGCATTGCAGCCTCCCTGCCGCCGTCAATCGCTTATGGATCTGTCATGGGCTGGAGAGGGGCGATATCCGAAGAAATGTGAATCAGCTAGGCTAACAGAAACAGCCTGGAAGTTTCTGCGTTAGATAGCTCAAGATAGATAGAAATCTCTGAGAAAAATCCTACAATAGCACGAGGACTAAATGACGGGCGTGTTTTTTTTTTTTTTTTTTTTTTTAGTGTTTAACGCCCACTTTTACTACTGCGGCACCACAGGCGATGACACTGATGGTACATGAAATTAAGATGGGGTACCGATGGACTGAGATGGCAGGGGAAACCGGAGAGCCCGGAGGAAACCCGCCCCAGCGCCGCTTCGCCCACCACGAATCCCACATGCGGTTCCCTGGGATCGAACGCGGGTGTGTGTGTCCACTTGGTCAGTAACTTGAGTTATGATCCAGGCAACAATAATAGAACGAGCGAACAAGCAAAGTAGTAGTGGCAAGTACATTGTTATCATGGGCTTTTAATCAGCTACTTAGATAGCTATGCTGCTATACTCAAAAATCAAGAAAAAGGGTGCAATAATTACGGGCCAAAAGGGCAATTTCTGTGGTACTTTACTGGTATTTAGTTTATTAGAATTTAACAACAACAACAACAACAACAACAACAACAATAATAATAATAATAATAATAATAATAATAATAATAATAATAATAATAATAATAATAATAATAATAATAATAATAATAATAATAATAATAATAATAATAATAATAATAATAATAATAATAATAATAAACAATAATAACAACAGTAACAACAGTAACAACAACAATACCAACAAAAATAACAACAACAATAACAACAATAATAATAACAATAACAATAACAACAATGATAATAATGATAATAATAATAATAATAATAATAATAATAATAATAATAATAATAATAATAATAATAATAATAATAATAATAATAATAATAATAATAATAATAATAATAATAATAATAATAATAATAATAATAATAATAATAATAATAATAATAATAATAATAATAATAATAATAATAATAATAATAATAGTAATAATAATAATAATAATAATAATAATAATAATAATAATAATAATAATAATAATAATAATAATAATAATATTAATAACAACAATTTTTAGAGTTTCTTCACGGTTTACTCTTTGTACATCTTATTACCTCTTCTTTACATTTAAGCCTAAGTTCCCACCACCTCTTCTACTTAAAATATGCCATCCTTTAAACCGAGATAGATCTCGATAGGTACCCTGAAATAGTTAATTATGTAACTAGTGTATAACTTGACTGATTGTAACACGAGTATATGTTTAGTGAACACGAACGCGGTAGCTTTTACGAGTGTCCTAATGAAAAGATTATGTACGTGTTACATACGATGTTTTGTTCAATTTTAGCATTAAAATACGTAACAGCAATTAATAAATTTGCTATAATGCATCCGAGATCACAAATGTATGACATAATATGGTTGCTAAGTATTTGTTTCAACATTTATTGAGGAAAATGGAAGGTAAAGATAAAACCATTGAAAATAAACATTGTACTCTGTTTTAAATATTTAACGAAGTGAACAGTGCTGAGAGTTTATTAATTCCAGAAAATCAAAAGATGTTTACGGAAAAGAATATGAACAGTTTTGTGAATGGAGAAACGAAAAATGCATTAGTCTGACCAATGAAATTACATTACTGGTGTACTTTTTGCAGCTGGTAATTATGAAGGTTTTCTTACAAGCATATTGGAAAAAATTGTGTTGTGGCTGTGAAGACGTCACTGCTCTCTTCTTGCCATGGTAATTACGTCATTCATGGTCGTAATTCGTGCCAGAAGTAGGGCAAATCCGCAAGCTTTATGCCGTCTTAATAGGCAGTTTTAATACTCGGATTGCATAAACGTTGTGAACCCTCTTTTGTGGTATAAAATCAATTTGAAATGAAGAGACATTTGGCAACAGCATTGTTTCTCCCACATGCAAGTGACCTTTTGCGGTAAGGTCAAACTCGCCGTGGAGTAGAACGGTGGCGGTTATCAATACCGTTGCGGATGGTTTACTGGTTTACGCAGTGATGCCCAACCTTATGCGAAGTAGCAGAGTGCGGATTTCCCTAGAGCTGTTTGCTCTGCATTCACACATCTTGAAAGCAAACCTCTCTAATGGTAGTTACCTGATTAAGAGAATGGAAAATTCTTATTAGCACCACACGCAGGAGGTGGGGTAGAGCGACAAGGTGACGTCATTAGCACACAAGAGACAATGTTGGATATCGCTGGGTTTACGGGAACGATATTAAAATTGTTAGATGTATTTAACCACCAAGACAGGTTATTCGTGCATTTTTATAAAATGTCTGAACGATTAATGAAATCAGTGAAAACTGAAACATAATATTAAGATAAGTTAAGGGTAGCAGAAGGGGACTTTGGAACCAGCCCATGTTGTACCTTTATTCCACAAGGGGACCTCCCAAGAGAAAGAGGTGAGATGAAAGGAGACAGAGGTGGCCTAATCAGGAGTTGCGACAGAGCAGTGAACAGGGTCCCTAAGATAACTGAAAAGTTAGGAACTCTCTGTGGCCTCTAGTGAAAAAGGCTCGCCTCTCTCTCTCTCTCTCTCTCTCTCTCTCTCTCTCTCTCTCTCTCTCTCTCTCTCTCTCTCTGCAGGCTTGCACATCTCACATGGGGTCTCGAAAACCGGAGACTGTCCTATCGGAGGACCGAGGTGGGCAGAGGGCATCCTTTTTCCGCGCCATGCAACGCTAATACTTCCGTTGACATTTGCAACCCTGAAACTACAAAGCAGATGGAAGCAGCAAGTGGAGTGAAATGAGAGGTGGGGTGAAATGGAGGGAGAATAAATTTGAGGGATGTAATTCACCTTCCCAACATTCACCTTGCAACTCGGGAAAGCTCCGAAAAACCCATGGGTGATGGAAGTCGGCCACGGAAATCGAACCCAGTATCTCTCAAATTCGAGTCTGTGCCACCTCGCTTGGTAGAAAAACAATAACAGAAATAAAGGTTTATTTACTAAGCACTTAATGTGAAACCCAAATAGCTATCACACTTTTGCCCACACAAAAATGTCAGGTGCTTATCGAAGTATTTATTAACAAGTAAGAACAAAGAACAATATAACTTCTTCTATTAAACAGGTCGGAAAAGCAATAAAGCAAAGTAGATGTTTTGTACAAGGGGAGCATAGAAGGTAACAAAGTTAAAAACAAATTATTGGCAAAATATACATGTAGTGGCATTATGTAATTACTTTGCCTCACAATTGTCTTTAAAGATCCCCAACGGCCATTTAATTAAAAGGGATGCGTGAGAGACAACGCCCACTTTTCTCTTTTAGTTAGTTCCTCACAATTCAATTAGTCATAAACCCTTTTGAGGGGATAAGAAAAGGAGGAAATATCATGACTGAGGTGTTATAACAAGCAAGAAAGGACCGAAGAGCTAAAGACACATTGATGAACACTGGCGGGCTTTAGAGTAATCATTTTTTCAAGTTAAACCCTTTGTGTTGTTTTATTTTCTAACAAGGGCCCTATTATCATATGAACTGGTTAAGCTGGAGCCTCAAGATGTAAAACATGTGCTACTTTCCATTTTAAATTCAGTGTTAAATTAATTGGGCACCTTTTAATTAAAAGAAGAAGTGTGCTGCTTTCCTTGAAAAGAAAAATAGACTACAGTTTTCTTACCATTAATAACACTATATGAATGGAATGCCTTTAATCAAACGATTAGTGTGAGGAAATCAATAGGAACGGAATTAACTGCAATTACCTAAATCGCTTTAAAGATGAACCCCCCTGAATTTTGAGAGTTTAACATTAGTGGGATACAATTTTCCTGGTGAACTGAAACTTACAAAAATATATTACATTTTGTATACAGACATTTAGTAACGGGAAATAAAATCGATGTGCACCTTTAGTAAGAGCTATACACCGAATACACACATAAACGCATAATAATGCGTGAGCGAGGTACCACATTAACGCGAGGCGCGTGAATGGTCCATTACGGAGACTGCAGTTATGGTATTGTAAGTTCATCATAAACTATAATCTGTAGAAACAAAATTTATTAAACTGCAGCGAAACGAGCGCGCTTGTGGAAATAGTGTGAAGATAACAAACTGTAGAATACTTCTGTTACAGATATGTAGTCACGACGTGGAAAAGGGGCCGGCATGATGCATCTGGTTTATGTTCATAGGAAAATAGTAAACTGCCTCTGTCATGCACAGACCCCGTTACTTGATTCTAGCACTCCTTAAAGTTTGTCTTAATCCCCCCCGTTTCCTTCATTCCTAAGCCTGAAACTCTGAAATGGTCTTTGCAGCATGCCTTTCGGTCACTCAGGTGTACTTTCCCGTACTCCTCCCCTTTCGCCATTCCCCAGACCTTAGAAGTTAATTGAAACCAATAAGAGACTGGCTCACTCTGGGTTTGTGTGGAACACAGGTAATAAGATAAAGAAAGGCATTATAAGAAAGGCATTATAAGAAAGTCAAAACAACGATATTTTTCTGTGCACTCAACTCTAATTGAGTAATACATGCCTTAGTCATCTGGCATGTGAATGGACAGTATGAAGATTTCGAAGCTTTTTTTTTTTTTTTTTTTTTTTTTTTTTTCCTCGCTGGCATAAGCGTTTACGGACTAAGGTGGCATAAGGAGTTTCAATTCGTCTTTGTACATGGATTCATTTTCCGGTATAGAGTTTTGAACATTTTTAAAAACTAGCCATTTGTAATTGGAGATAATTTTAAGAAAACTGTTGAATGTGGGGTCAAAGTCAAACAAAAGTCCATAATTGCCATGCTGAGTGGATAATAAAGAGTGTTACTTTACAAGACGATAAAATGTTAAAGGTAAACAGTTCTGATATAATCCTCATGCTCATCCAAAAACCAAAACCAAAAATAAAGTAGGAATTGAACTTCGTTGAAAATAAAATGAAGCGAAATTATCACTAATCAAAAAAGGGCAATATAATATATAGTGTGTGTGATACTATTGATACTATTTTTGTCCACTGAAAGTTTCTCTATAAACAGCAAATAGTTAGCCCGAATGCAACAACTCGAAAGTTACTCCACTGCATTAACGAGAAAGCATGATACAACCTGCAGAATTTGAGATTGTTCAATAGTGCCTTTTCACAGCGTTTTACTCGGTATTTTATTATACATGTATACATATACAGGATGCTTCAAAGCTCCCCTTACAAACTTCTAGGATCTATAGAGTGGACTGACTAGATAATATTCTGACTGGAAACCCGTTTCCGTGCTGCAACCATTCGAAGACATTTTGCTAATGTGACCACTTTTGCAAGTAATTTGTCAGGCGTGACGTAGTACATCACTTGTTTTACAATTCAGCTCATTAATAACCAAAGAAACAAAATGAAGCCTAATCATTTTTCACAAGAACTGTTGCTAGCGGTTAAAGTTAAACTGTTTTTGTCTTTTTCAAAGGATGGTGGTTAGCATTCTGATCCACTGGCAGTAAGACTTGAAGTGGCGGTAACCAACTTTAGTGCACACATTGTACCTATGCGCCATTGTACCTCCTTGGAACACCACAGTCACGCCTGCTGACAGTGAAGGCAGCCCCTTCTCGAAGTCGTTACGTAATTGTGGTGAAAAGGGTATGCGAAGGAGTCAGACGTTGTGGATAACGATCTTGATAAAGACGAAGAGCAGCTCTTTCACTACTCTGAGCTTCGCCATACAGAAGGATTATGTCGGTGTATTTTGCAAACGTATACTCATTTCGCCCTAACACTCAAAAATACGTGAATGAGGCTCAAGCCAGGATAGAAATTTAGGCTAGACGTAAAATTACGTCAGCTGATCCGATATAAGCAATCTTCACCTTGATTACCGTCTCATAACTACCAAGCAAACTTGTTTTGAAACGGCACTAGCACGGAAACGGTACGCTTCCGGACGTGAGTCAGAATATTGCGATTTTGCGGTCGGTGGACAGTAATTGACGAAAGCGGCTAACCTATTTCAAATCATACACCGGGCCGGCGAGTGGATAGAGACGTTAAAGGCCGGCTGCCTCGCGCGACTGTACGTGTACGTGACCGTAAACATGAGGTGGCAGAAACGTAAAGAATCAAGAAATTTCGTAAGGCTGAGTCATGGTTGGTGCGTGTATGTGACGAGTTTCTCGAAAGGTCGTGTGACGTCATCCCCAGTATAAAAGACATGAGACGCCAGCAGCAGAGTCAGTGTGAGTTTCAGAGTGGAGCTACGGGAATAAGTCGTTCAGTGTGTCAGCGTGTCTGAGACTACTGCACATGTGTGTGTGTGTGTGTGTGTATATGTCGTCTCGGAAGATACGTCGTTCGTCGCGAGTTATTGTAACGCGGTAGTTATGTGCATAAGAGACAGAGAAAGTGAAGAAAGACTCTGAAAGGACAGAGCAAAGTTATGAGAAGAACAGTTGTGAGTTGTAATAGCAGAAAAGGCTGTAGATTGTGTTAACAAATTATTTTATTGTTTAACGACGCTGTCAATTGCCAGGATCACATCAGCGTCGCCGGTGTGCCGGAATTTTGTCCCCCAGGAGTTTTTTTTTTACATGCCAGTAAATCTACTGACATGGAGCTGTCGTTTTTAAGCCTACTTAAAAACCATCGGCCACCTAGACCGACGATTGTGTAAACTACGAGAAGAAAGCTGTATTTATAGTACAATTTTAGAAGACAATAAAGTGATAGAAAAGTAACAGGACTTGGACTTTGTCGCTTTGTTACAATATTATTTACAAGTCTTAGAAGTTTGTAAGGGGAATTTTAGAGCATCCTGTATATATTATTGACTTTATTATGCTCTGAGAATTTTTATTGTCTCTAAGTGTCTTGTGCAACATACTTAAATGTCTCCAAAGAAACACGAGTATTTGTGGGCAAGCCCGACCTAAAGCTAAATTTCGTACGGATAAACTTTCAAAACCACGAGCAACACTGGATATTTCAATTCATTCACAATAATATTAAAATTATAAGTAAAATCAAATTACTTAAAATGTTTATTGCACATCAGTATAGCTTAGTGTAACTATTAATACAGAAATTCAGAATGAGCACTACTGCGAGATACTGTGTTTAATTTTGCAAGTATTTCAACCCAGAACACGTACATTGCAGCAGGGCTGCATAATCAGTAGCAACAGCATCTAGTTGAAGCAGAAAATGGCCACAGGGATTAACGACAGTAATGCATAGCTGACGTTTTTCGGTCATATTGCCTGAATTCTCTGCTCTGCAACTTCCATCACTGGCCATACAATGAAACGGTGTAGAGCACCAGTCAACCGGAAGGTGACCTTAATACTGCTCGCGGCTTTTGTTTCCCAGACATTATTGTGGTGGTGGTTAGTACACAGTATGTACACAGCACAGGTTTGTACAACGGCATAGAGTCGCGGTATCATTCTCGAACAATAATAGCACCCATACTCTTGTCTATTACCTTGCGCGGTCCTAAAGTGTATTATTACGTCATTAGAAATGTATATTCTAACATGTTAGTTCAGGGGAAACATGTTATAAATCATAATATTTTGAAAATACACGTGACGATGAGGATAGCTCAGGCAGTGGTGTCACAGCCTTCGATTTGGGAGATCCCGGGTTCAATTCCCGTCTGACCAAACACCCCGAAATTGTATTAGTTGTTTTTACTGGTCGGTAGATGACTGTGTTGATGGATTATAGATCAGCGATGTCCAACCTTGTCTCTTTGGAGACATGTAAAATCACAACCAGACAGTCAGTATGCAGTGACGGACACAAATAGGAGATTCCATCGTAGTTTCTAAGCCATACCTTAAATTTTCTGGAAATATCCTTAGAGCACCTCTTCATTCTGGATGATTTTTGCACAAATGGCAAACAGTAAAAGACACAAAAAAGCTTACTACATAAAAATGTGAATAAAACAATTTATGTGTAATATTCATTTTTTCTTTTGAGCAAACAATTTCTGAGATATTATTTGTTTGAATTTGCCGATGTTTATATTTTTTTTTCAAATAGGAATATCTTTTTCTTTTTTGATCTCTTGGCCTTGCAATGGGAACGAAATTTCAAAGGCATCGCACAGCAACCAACTATTAAAACATCTGTCACTTAAAGCTAACTGTATTCCCATATTCCCTTTGTACCTACAAGAAAATTAGCAATGAGATAGTTTCTGAAAATGCTTATGTCGATTAAAATGCAGTGGATAGAGAAATAACCATTCCCAAGGATAGTGTGTATAAGAGTGAGTATAACTCTACATATATTTGTGCACAGGACTTATCCAAATTGAACTATACTAAAAGTCGGTATCGTAATATGTCACGCAACGATCACTTGGTGGATATTCTAAGGCTATGCACTACGACTTTGTCGCCAAATACGTATAGGCTTGTTAAACATAAACAGTACCAAAGATGTCACTAATGAACGCATAAAATGTGAAGTTGCTTTCGTAAATGAAACGCAACGCGCATGTAACCAAACCGCCACTGCAACACCATGCACGTCTTAATAGCACAGTCCGCATAAAGTGGAAGGAGGTAAACAAACTTCCCCTCTTTCGCAAATGTTGGACATCGCTGTTACATATAGTGTTTGCACTAACACGAAATTTCCCGTTCCACAATCAATTCCTTATTTCATATTTGAGGGCTAAAGAGCCTGGCGCGGTGAACGGTGGTAGGCAGCTTATGTGTTCTAGATTGTCACAGAGATGTACCCCCGTGGATAAAAATTAAACAAAAATGTCGTGTCTGAAACGCATACATGTTTTCATATGTGCCTACATACATACGTACAGACATGCGACAGATAAGCCCACAGTCAGACATACCTACTTGTTGAAAACTGCAAGCTTTTTGATACTCGTGGAATTGTTTTCTGCCGTTAAGATAGCCTGGCGTTCCAGACATGATTCATTTTTTTTGTCCATAGTTGAACATACTGAGCAGTACAAAGGGTTGCGTATTAGTCCATACAGTAGCAGCAATGTACTTTAAGGAAGATAGGCTTTTCTTAAAGAGTATAAGCAAAACTGAATTACTGTCTTGCTGGTCCTTCCAATCTGTTTTAAAACATACTTAAACTGAACGCTACTACAAAGAAGCTTAGTTTTCGAAATAAGGGCATGCGAAATGTCTGCTCCTTTTAAACTCCTGACTTTTCCAATTAGGTTTATAGAATTTCAGTAATTGAGAAAGAAGTCCGACTAGATTCCGTTGTTTTGTAAAGGTGTTCTGCCCTTAGTTTTAAAAGTTTGGAACAAGCTTTCTCAAACCATCATCCACGACAAAAACGGGCCGTGATATAAACTTTGGTAGACAAAGAAATAAAAAGAGCCTTACATCCGAAAAAGAAAACCCAAACACAAAGAGGACAACACTCTAATGACAGAAAAGGCGCAGTATACCTCTCTTATTTTCAACACACTACAGACCTTATTTCTAAATTCCTAAAGGCCCATAATGTAGAAACAGTTTTCCTCCCGACCAAAACGATTCACTGTTTTCTTCGTTCAGCTAAAGATCCCAGGCACCCATTCACGTCGGCTGGAGTGTACCGAATGCCGGGCTCTTGCGGGTCAGTCTACGTGGCTACCACCCAACGTAGTATCAATACCAGGTTAAAAGAACGCCGTAGACATTGCTGCCTGTGACAGCCGGAGAAACCAGCAGTTGCCCAACATGCCTTAGAAGCACCCGGTGAACACATCAACCGCTACGATGAATCAGATATCCTCGCTACAACTTCCCATTACCACGCACGCCTATACCGTGAAGCAATCGAAATTTATAAGCATAAAGAAAACTTTAACAAGAAAGAAGAAGCTCTAATAATTCATAACAAATGGTACGACGACGACGACGACGCTATCTGGCAGGCTGAGATCAGCCCGAGATGTGTCATACGTGTACCTGCCCTTTTAGGGCTTAACCACTTTATGACGGGATGTAGGATTTTGCAGGGTGGCGGGTGAAGTTTGAGGTAGTAGGTTTAAGGAGGCAGCAAGATTTTGCTCCTCAGCGGCTGCTTAATCAGTGTGCAACTTCCGTTGGGCACTGCTGGTGTAAAGGTCCAAATATGGAGGTTTATTTAATTTTGAATTTAGAATCCAAGCTTATCTTGGAGGACTGTGATGTATTCAGCTTTCGCTGTTGAAGGGATGTCTCCTTCGTTACCGGGGATGCCCGCAAGCCATGCGGGGAACCCGGTGTCCCACACGCGTGCGTTCAGTGGGGTTGTAGTCCCCAAGAGACCTAATCAGGGCACTCCTATGTTGAGGAATTTGGTCGTAAAATTTTGTTGCCCGGCGCCTAATTTCGTCCTCCACATACGGAAGAGACGAGGCTTCGTGCAGTAGTCTCGAAGGGAATCCGCGGCATACAGAATAGATTATCCGAAGTCCTCTATTCTGTATACGCTGCAGACGCAGGAGATGGGAATCTGCGGCCATGCCCCAGATTTCGCAGGCGTATAGGAGGAGTGGGATTATGAGTGCCCGAAAAAGGCGTAGCTTTAGGGGAACTGGCATCCCCGACCGCAGCATGGGGTACAGAGAGGCAGTTGCCCCACCGGCCGCGCCGACAAGTCGTTGATGTGTTCCCGAAAAGTAAGGCCCTTATCGAGCTTCACTCCCAGGTAGGAGATAGAGTTTACCCATTCAATCCTTCTTCGCAGATAGGTGAATGTGGGGAGATTGGCGGGGAATCGGCGCTTAGTAAAAAGTATGGCGCGGCTTTTCTCCGGGTTAATGGACAATCGCCAACGCCTGCACCATTCTTGGATAAGGCGGAGGTGTCGCTGTATTGGGAGGAAGGTTCTGTTAGGATGTTTGTTTGTTGTGTAGAGCAACACGTCGTCAGCATATTGAGCTATGTTGACGTTCGGCTCTGTAGGTAGGTCGGCCATGTAGACGCTGAAGAGCGTGGGTGATAAAACAGAACCTTCGGGGACTCCGCCTCGGATTGGCCTGCGTGTGGATTTATTCCCCGCCACTGAGACCACAAAGGATCTGTGTCTAAGGTAGGAATGTAATAGGTGTATAAGGCGTGTGGGTAGCTCCAGTTGGATGAGCTTTCGGAGGAGACCGGCATGCCAGGTCGTAGAGAAGGCCTTCTCAACGTCCAGAGATACCGCGGCGGTATAGGCCTTGTCCTGGTATCCCAGGGCGGCAGCCTCCACCACCCGCAGCAGCTGCTGGGGCGTTGAGTGGCCAGGCCGGAACCCAAACTGATGGGGTGGGATGGCTTGAATGTCCCCTAAGATAGGGGACAAGCGGGCTAGTATTAGTCTCTCGAATACCTTCGAGAGTACGGGTAGGAGGCTAATGGATCGGTAGTTGGCGGGATGGACCGGGTCTTTCCCTGGCTTCAGTACCCTGCTGTACTAAACAGACCCACAGCCATACCCCGCGAACCAATCATAGGAGATCACAGGAAACAGGTGGATCAATCAGGTTACGGGAGGGAGGTACCTACCAGCACATATAAACCCGCTCTTTCCCGCAATTCAGTAGCGACTGAGAGACCTAGGAGAGCTATGCATCGCCACTGATGATGCTTGCCGTAGCTGCAAGCGAAACGTCTGAGAGAGGAATGAAGGAGTCCAATGGTCCACAGCCTCTTAGCCCGAAATCAAATTCTTCTAATTATGACTACGGCCGTGTAGGCCTTCGTTTACTTAGCTCTATTGTTTAACTAATTATTTAAAATAAATACGGAACTTAGCTAATTATGTTTGTTTAATAACAAGAGTTTGCAATTTTTAGTTCTGATAGTGTTAATTGATTTTAACACGTGGACAAATTTATTGCAATTATTTATCTATATCTCTATTATTTCTTTATTAATTCTTATTTTTCCCGCCATTAAGTCCGGTGTCAAGGTTTACAACACAAATGAGGCATTGACATTAGACACACTTGGGAGCAGTGAGTTAGTACTGAACAAGAATAGGTTTTGTTTATATACGGCACTCCAGGCATAGTTGGAGACTAACATGACAGATATAAGGTCGACGCATGCCTCTCAGCAAAAGAGTTTTTCCGGCCCCTTGTTCCCATCCTCAAAATGCTTATTTTTGTACCGGCTTTCTACTCTACAATTTTCTGCTCATTGTTTTTCCGCACCCAGTGTATTTGTGAACCTGCACAGAAATGTGTTTTCCTGCTGGATGACATTCCGGAGTAATATACGCGTAATACAGTCATGTGGGCGACAATGATATGGCGCATTCTTATCGGCTAACTAGGGACGTTGTAACGTTGATGTTACAGATCGTGTGTGTGTTATTCAGTTAAAGTACCTATATCGAAAATAAAGATATCTGTCTCTTGGCCCAAATTGTACAAGCAAAACTGACTTACAAATTAGAATGGTTCAGTAATTATATATAATTAGGGGTGATGATTTTTCGCATTAGCGATAAAGTACAAATTGCATATAAAAAGGTTATACTTGCATATTTACATTTTGCATGATCAATTAATTCACCCGAAATGTGATTTGAATATGTGATAAAATGCGAAATCGACCTGAAATGCTAAATGAGTATTAAAATGTGATATAAATACGAAATGGACATTTTTTTAAGAAAAACGTATTTTATGTGATTTAGTGATCATATTAACAAGTTTGCTTCCACAAATATTGTATCCATATGACACTGAGAAGCTTGGTCGCAGGTTCCTGAGGTCCTCAACCTCATCCATCCCATCCATCGAAACTATTTATCTCAGCCCAAGCCTATTATCTGTGTGTCGTAGAAAATTCCGGAACAGATTTTAAGTTTAAAATTACATCCACAATACACTTTCTTCCTTCTTTCCCTTAAAATGGAACAGTCCAACAATGTCCTCAATTACGTGACTGGTATTTTGAAGCTGCGTATAATTGTTCGGGCCTACCGGCAGTTCTTTGTTTGGCCTTTCGTTATTTTTATTTATTATATCAACGTAAATAATAATTATATTCAGTGAGATTTCATTATATTTCTGGTATCTTATTGCATTTAGGCAGTAGTTTCTTACAATTATTATGAGTTTAGGACCAAATTTATTTTTTAAAAATGGCCCACTTACCTGGATTAACCTAAAATATATATTTTCCGTAAAATGCTCAAAACACTATATAACAAATGTGAAAACGCTATAAAGTGTTAAACAGTAAAATCAAAATGCTAAATTTACAATTTCAAAATGCTAAAAATCACCATCCCTACATTGCATATAGCGGTGCATAAAAAGTATTAACTTACAAGTGTGCAATTATTAGCTTTTCTGAGGCACACATCATTGGGTAGAAAAATGTAACGTAACAGCGGTCGGTTTTCTCTTCGCTACATGCAATTATGGTTGTGAGTCATCTTCAGTGCGGTATTGCACGCAGGAATTTGTAGCCTTGGTGCGGAGCAAAGTTTATAATCCCGTTCCAAGCCGCAATCGTTGAGCAGAAGACAGAGCTGAGTAAGATGTTACAGCTTAAAGCTTTGTAGGTTTTTCCCGGCGAACAGGGACCCTATTGGAGAGAAAGCTGAGACACTGGTATTTTTGTTTTTGACGTATCTTCACCATAAAAAATCGCAGCTATCTGGGTCATCAATGTGACAATGGCCCCTTGTGAGTGGAGGCGGAAAATTCTAGAATCACATTCAAACTGGGTGTGGGGCTTTGGATGATCTACATTGCAGTCCATTGCAAAACAGCTAGCTTATCTCCTCTTTGTTAGTTATGCTCTTCCCCGTTTTGACTTCGTGCTGTTCCATCAGAAACTTACCTTTTGGACACTGTGCTTTAGCTTCTGTAACACTTCTGTATTTGCTCTATCCACTTTAAGAGCACTTTTTGCACTTGTTATTAACATTTCAGGACTTACATGTTACACTTTAGTATTGCTGATTTTCCTGCCTTTATCATATCCTTTAAAATATGAGCTACACTCATCCTCCATGGCCTAAGGCAGTGCTGTCCAACGCGGCGCTCGTGATATATATTTTCTGGCACCCTCATCAGCAAAATTTTACTCCGACGATTTCTAATATTAATTCAAATTTCAAGACAAAACTCTTTCCTTCAGAATATCTTCCCAGTAAGCAACCCATGAAGTACGTTTTGTACACCTAAAGCTGTATTCCTTACTTCCCTAACCAGTGCTTTACCTTTTTCCTCTCAAAAGAGCTGTACTTGCCCTAACGGTGGTTGTGATGGCGCCCGCGCCTCCTTAGGCATGAGTTAAATGTGGCCAATCACGTAAGCAATTTGGACAGTACTGGTCTAAAGGTAACACGTTGGGCTCTAGATAGTGAGGTCTGCGACTGTACAGAAAACCGTTTAGTTCACAAACCGTTTCCTAGAAGAGCCCACATACTTGGCTAATATGGTAACTGCGGTCCTCTGCGAATTAACGTGAACAAGCAGGTACATTATTTTTGTAAGTAATTCGGTATAATTATGGTCTCCGTCCAATTTTATACACATTACTGATACGCACTGTTGAGATAGTTAATTTTATCTATTGATTTTATTGGTTTGCTAAATGTTTAGTCACTTGTTTTTTGTTTATATCTGCTTTAAGGTTTTATTTCACAAAATAGTTTTGCTCATAAGGGATATTATATACAAGAAGAGAAGTAAGATCATTTTTACAAGTGGACACACAAAGAATGAAGAAGGATTCTGCTTTCTGACAAGTGATTTTTAAATATAGGTATTGTATTGTATCTTTCGCACGTAAGTAGAAGCAATTGAGAGGAAATCTCGCCGAAGCACGTCAAACAGACGTTGAAATTATCTAAAAAGATACTTTGATACTGTTTTGTATTCACAGGTACCAAATGTGTGATTTTTATTGATGTAATGATATGCCCATTTTATAGAAAATAGTGGTCCCAGAAATGAAGAGATTAGCGAAAACATTGAATAACGAAAAGAAAATTTCCGTGCCCCATGTCTTAAACCTAAAAATGTGAAAAGTTTCATGGTAAAAATCGTCTTCATTGTTTTGACTGGCCTTATCCTGGCAACGCTATTGGGAGTTCCTGTTCGATTATCGGGAGACACAAAAAACATGGGCTGTACCACGAAAGAAAAACGTATATGTGCTGTATAGAAGGGTTTATGATCCAGAAATGTTTAATATGTGAGAAAGTCATTCACTCTGTGCCCAAACAAGGGAAAATGGTATTTAAAGTTAAGGTTAGGCACGCTAAATACGTATTTAAACGCCATATTTAAACCGTAATATTGAATTTTTGTGAAATAATTAAAAAGTATAATTGTACATACTATATACAAGGAATAGAAACGGATCTTCTTCACCACCACATCGTGCCCACTTTTTCCCTTACGTGTCCTCAGAATATAACCCAGTGCAGAATAAACATCACTTCATCATCAGCCAATGTCTCCAATTTGAGTCCACGTGTTGTCTCTTATTAGGATTCAGAATACACTGTCTGGTTATGTTTAAAGACGTTATTGGAGACATTACTAAATCGAATTATAACAAACTCTATGGGTCCTGTATTACCAATAGGTAATTTAATTGTACTTAGAACTAACCTTCGTAGAGCTTCACGGCTTTAAAGCATATGGCAATAACATTTCAAACTCATGCAGCAAAGTTTTCTCCTTGTCAGATTGCAACTTCTTGTATTACCAGCATCACATAAACAATGCGCTGTCCAAACAAAAACATTATGTTACAACTATTACAAGCAGATCGTAGCACATCCATGGCAGGATACACCGATGTCTCTTATTAGGAGACTGTCTCTTATTTGGATACTTTACCTTATATATTCGCTATATGTATCTTTATTCACATTAATTTGCCCAAAAATGTATGTGCACAAGTATGCACAGTTGGATATTATGCCTTAATCAGCACTGTTCGAAAAATATTGGCAACAGAGGAATTAGATGCAAGCTTTTAATATTTAAAACGAGATTTACACTAGTCGCAATGCATGTGTGAATATATCGAAGCTGAATGTTTGGTCTCCATCAAACACTGACCAGCATACCAAGCCATATTACACAGGCTAAGTGGCGAAATGTTTTCAGAAATTGAATTCTTTAGCTTTTAGTACATCCTTATTAATTGAAATTTCCTCCTCTTTAATTTGACATATTTTATCATTTCAGGCACAATACCTATATTTAAACATATTTTTAAACCTGTTACTGCATCTGCCATTTTGTACTATCAATTCTGGACCACCTAACAGATAAAAGTAAATAAATGGTCGTAAGTCCTACATACTTTGGAGTAGAGATGTAAAATTTAGGCCACCTTTTAATGGAAATTTTGCTTTAAAAATTGCTAACAGTTGAATACGGTAGCTTATATTTCTCACATCCTGTAATTTGTTCCCTAGAAGGCATATGCCAGTTTGCTTTCTGCATTTGTTCTTTGAGAAAGGCTTTCTGTTAAATAAATTTTCTGTATAAGTGACCCACTTCTTGGGAAGCTGTTTAACAGAAACTTACATTTCAGCATGACAAAAGTAACCTCTAAATGCTGTTATGCATCTACATTGCTGTTAATAGAACGGCCTTATTTTAGTAATTTTAGCACCACAGTTGATGATAAATTTTAATCATACTGTTCTAGAATTACGAAAGTAAATGTATCTTCCTTAATAAACAACATCATTGTATATAATTATGTAAATTAATTTAGGTGGTGTGTGTTCATATCCCGTAAAGTTTCAGTCATGTAATAGTTTCTGTATTTTTGGGTTACGAATTTAGCGGGTTTTGCACCGGTGCAATAGCAATTTTAATATTCCCCTAAACGCAGGGGAAAGTAAAATACAGATTTACACTTTCTTTTCATAAGTCATTTCTAGCATCCGTTTTATTCTGTTACTGCCAGAGCTCAACTAATAATAAACTGACTGTTGCTAAGCCACTATGTTCAATCTCTCATCTCTGGAAGTCGCCAGAAGGCTCATTATAGTCCGAATTTCAATCTTCTTGGGACAGGTGTCCTTTTGTTTCCAAAGACAAATATCTGATTGAGCCGTGGATTGTAAATCTGTCTTTAGTACTGACAAAAAGGGCGTGTAAAAGTTGATGTTCGATTGTTTTAATTACTGTTTCTAATTTTTAATTGTTACTGGTTTAATATTCTAAGCATTTATAGTAAGGTATATTTAATCTGGTATTGGGGTAGAGAAACCTAAGAGTCTCAGCACTGTCGTTATACACAAATACATTCTAGTTCTAAATTAAATGAATACCAATTGTATTTTAGTTAGGTACATGGTATATTTCCACGAAACCAGAAATGACATAAAATGAAAGAAGTACCTAGGGCCAAATGAAGTTTCTTAGTTTTTCTTTCGGAAACAGTTACCTATATGTGAATCTTTTAGAGCTCCTGGGAATGAGAAATGACCGAAAAATTATCAAATTGACGATTTTTAGGTTAATGCATTTTAAAAGTATAGTGCAGGCGTTAAATTCCATGTGCACTACATTTAAACTCCCCTTTATGCCTAAATGTTCGACAGCATTTGAACAAAATACGGGCCAAAAGGGGCTCAAAAACAGCGGAAATAAGTGGTAAAGCTATGAATCTGAATAGGACTACTAAACAAAAGAGGGACAGTGTGGCGTATGCAGCAGAGAGGTTTTAGGCCTAAAAGGTAATCCGATTAATGATCATGATGCCACTGTGTAGAAAAATCTGTGTTGCACTCACATGACTTTCTCTACTCTTGTACTAACCATTCTTACAAACTCTTATTCCTATGTCTTCTTCATATTAGTTGAGATAAATATTTATACAAATTATCTTATTGCTTATTTCCCTGTATGTGCAAGGGGAATATTGAAATACAGTAGGCTTTGAGCGATAGTCAAATCTTTTAAAGCTTTGAGATCCCGTTCTCTTTGCACCTTAACATATAAAAAATGAACAACGATATTCCATTGCACGAAAGTTCTAAGTTTTCCAAAACTGACACACAAAACAAGGAATATCTCCGAAATGGTTCACTCTACAAAAAATTTATTTAGACATAAATTGTGTACTTTAGGAAGATCTACATTTCTTGTACAGTAAGATTTTGTCTACCTTTTACGGTTTACGAGTGATTCAACACTCATCCAGACTAAACAGGACTACATAGGCTATAGCCAGAAAATTCAAAATATACACTTCATTTCTCATAAAAATATCTCAAACATATGGCATTTTAATCAAAATCGTTACAGCCATTTTCAAGAAAATAAAAATTTTCGAACAATTTTCCATATAAAGGGTAGTTTAGTGTGGGGCTATTTTCTTCAAAATCTTCGTCTCGCATCCTTAAAAGACATTAAACTTAAATACCAACTTTGGTTTTTAACCGACTTTTCGTTTTTTAGTTATGCTATCCACAGACTGACAGACTGACACACACATGGACATTTTTCCAAAAAATGCTTTTTTTTGGATTCAGGGGGCCTCAAAACATAAATTTCCGGTGAAATCTCGAAATCGAATTTTTGGGTGGAATACAATACTTCCTCTACCTACCAGTAGAGAAAGTAAAAGTTAACATTAAATTCTGTTCTATGCTTCTAGAATTTCTACAGCATGTGCTCCAATTATGTGACTTCAACTTCAGTCTTTAGTTTAAAAATCTGAAGAAAAAAAAATTAGTTTAGAAAATGAAATACACAGAAAATTAAAAGGAAACATTTTCAATGTCCACCAAAGCAAAGAAATCAATTACTCTAAACGTAATTATTTTTTCCTCCTGTCAGAGATTGATGGTGTTTTTGGGAAATTATAATTTATATAATAATAAAATTCTTGTTATCTTTTAGATTTTGATGCGTTTGGAGTATTTTGAATATTTAGGTATCCTCGCACTGCGAATAGATTGAATAATTAATTCCCTCAAAACTACAAAACAGATTGTGCTGGAACACAAACGACACAACAACCGCACTAAGTATTGGTTTCATACCTATAAAAATATAGAAAGTTCAAAATTCAGGGGGCCCTGATGACCTTGCTGTTGACGGGCCCTTACACCCCACTGACTCACTCACTCAAAATTCAGTCCCAGGATCCCTTACATCAGAAAATAGCAGATATAATTCAATAGTTAGTCATACAATTTCGAGTGATAAGATTTAGAAACTATTCAATTCTTCATTCTCAACAACAAAAAATTGTTCAAAGTAAATTGGCTAATTTAAAGGGGTTATCGTGACTGGAGTAGCTGGCAGCTGGCACACTGAAGAACGAGACTGAAGTCCACATTAAAGGTGACGTACATCATTCCCAACATTGTAGGTATAATTTTTAACTGAAAATAGAGCTGTATTTAATAAAAACAGATCAATTTATTTATCGACGATAATTTATTTCAAGAGAATTCGGCATGTTACATCTCTGAAAACAACTAAAACCTAGAACTTAATTTTATATCACATTTTCTGTGATTTTAGAAATGCTTCATTAATTTTTTCAACAGGTGCTATGAAGTTATTTTTATTATAGCGAAAGCACGTTTAATTTCTGAAATATATGCGTATCTACTGAAATTCTGCGTTTGAATCATAGTATCTGTCTTCAAATCACAATAATTGAACATGCGCTGTCGCGGTACGATTAGCCAATTATACCTAGCTGACTCTAATGGGCCTCACCGTTAGTGCTGAATGCTAGTGAGAGTGTGTACATGGATCAATCAGTGTTTCATCAAGTGTCATTGAAAAACAGTGGATGCGTAATGTGATTAGTAAGGGCTTCATATGTAATTAAGCGCTTAACGGTAACGAGGGAGGACAATATGGTATAGATATTTGGTTAAATGGATTGGTTACGGCAAGAGAAAGAGGATTTATCTGCTTTGAGGCATTCACTCTTAATGGCTTTAAAAATGTGCTGTGATGGTCTCAAACAATTACCCTGTACCACTTCAAGCGCAAACAAACAGCAATAAGCAAATACTATCAGCTGGCCCCTATGTCCTAGTATCGAATTTGCTGATGAATGCGATTTGCAAATGCTTTTCTTTTTTTGTTTGTCGTAAACGTGTTAGCCCTGCTTCCCACTGGTATTAGATTTCATTATATCATACGGGACGGTATAAAAGAGTTGCGAAAACCTTCTACTGTTAATTCGGTTGAAATTACCCCACCAAAGGGTAATGGTAATGGCCTTTATGGTCATCTCAATGCCAAAAAGTACGTTTAAGACTACGTGCGCACGTGTGTACAAATATAATAAAATGCTGAAGCTCATCTTTGGCACTTTAAAGCGCTCTCTAAGATGCAGATTTTCCTCTTTTTTCCGATTTCCATACACCTTCTCTGAAAGTTTTAAATCCCTAAAGAGTCTTTTGGTCATATCAGCCTTATCTTTTGGGTTTAGATCTTTAATAATTGGATGTTGGATTTGTTTTTCGAAAAACAAAATTTTGAATGCTTTATTACTTTTGCGGGATCAGTTTTAGTACTACTAAAATATTTGCACTTTTGAGTTTAATGAAATATATTTCACGAATACTATGCAAAGTGTAAAAATTTAAATATTTCAAACATTTATCACGTGGGGTGTTTTACATCACAGATAAATTCAAATTGCAGAAATGAACTGATTTCTGCCCTGATGCATAAAGTACTGTAGTTTTGTCTATAACGCATAAAAATGAAGGTTAGAGGTAATTTTAAATTCAAATTCGAGGTGTTGACGATGGTTAAGCAGTTTTTGAAAGTTGTGAGGTAACGTGACCTCATTCTTTTCGGGTCTTATAGTATAATGTGTCAAATTTTGATCACAGAGGTTTTGATAACAGATTTCAAAATAAGGAGTTTAAAATATACTGCTTAAGGGTAGTTTGAGATTTTCATTGGATCGTAAAATACAACTGTATAAAATTTTATCCGAATAGGCCAAACGGTGCTGCTCTGTCTCTTAGAAGTTGAATATAGGAATTGAAAATACTGATAGCGAAAGTTTTTTAATGCTTTTGGGCAGTTTATCTATTTTTACAGATTCCGAAGCTCAAGATGTCCAAGCTCTGCCAAGATCATTTCAAAACTGTTCCGCAATAAAAAAAAGTGTTCAGTGAAATTAGAAAGGAATGTGGTTATATTAACATCATAAATATGCTAAGACTCAAACGTATCATCTGATATTCATATTAAACAAAATATGATTGCTGTTTGTTGACAAATAAGATTATTTTGGAAAATAGGTATAATACCCTATGTCGGACGTTAAGATAAGATAATGGTATAGTAATCCTCAATATCGGTTCAATGTTTTCCGAGATTACTCCTCCGTACAACTCACAATGGCCCAAAGAACAGTGCCCTTATGGAACACCCTGTATAGCCTGTTTCAGCAACGACATAGTGACCTCGGAGTGTGCGACACACACTTCTCTTTTAGTTCCTGTATTATGAATATTATTGCTGACGTTTGTGGTAGGCTTAGTATGAGAGGCGTGTATATACATACACATATACAAGGATTGTGGTGCTTCAACTTGCAAGAATAACAAAGAAGATAATCTTGAGTTGTAATCCCTGGATGTAATTTTCTTTTTTTTTCTCCCAAACGCAGACGTGGCTTTGGCCTTCTTTCATACAGAAGCGCGCGCCACAGCTTTAACCATGGTCCATGCCTGGATTCCCCGACGTGATACGATGCCTAAATAGCTATATTTCTTGGAGTATCTGGAGCGTAATATGAGGAGAAAGATGTTTCTTGGCTGCTTCTTGTAAGAACAGCAGAGCCGCTTGAAAATGCGTAATGTCACATTTCCGGAATTACAGTTAAGTTGTTATGCTTCTGTCCTCCATATGTGGAAACTTAAGGCAAGGCAAACTTCGACACTGGCAACATATTTTGTTACTCCAAGCAGTTCATTAAGTTCTAAATATATGCAGAAATGACAGCTTGGTCAAAAAAAAAAAAAAAAAAAAAAAAAAAAAAAAAAAAAAAAAGCAACCTATTTTTGCCTTATCCAAAATGTAGGCATCGCAGATTTAAAGAATATGATATGAATCGAGACTGCTGGAAGCTAGGTTTAAAAATCATTCAAAAGAGTGCAGTATTATACTATTTTAATTGTAATATTTATGTATACTAATTTTGCCAAAATTAGAAAAATTTACATATCTCAACGTTTATCACGTAATGAAATGTGTACGAGTTAACAATAAAACTATAATTTGCCTTATCTTATTTTTGTAAGAAAAATATTAAGAAGATTTAGAACGAAACCAACAAAATGTTGTGGAATAAAACCAATTTTAACCTATAAGGGTAGTTCCATGCAAGAAACTTCCAAATTTAGTAAAGCTAGCCAATCCCTGATAGTTGTTTAAAAATTTAAAAAATTCACAAGACTTTTATCTCTTTCCATAACTTGTTTCCCTGTTTTGTACAAAATGCATTTAATCCAAATGAACAACGTGTATCTAAGAATTCGAAATCTTTGGTTAAGCTATTTACCGAGCGAGATGGCTCTCCGGTAACATGTGAACCACGCATTCGGTAGCTCCTGGGCTACATTCTTGAGGCAACAACTCTGGCCACGAATTCCTTTTCCTTTGTCATTATTGTCGTTGTTGTCGTTGTCGTTGTTGTCGTTGTCGTCGTCATCATTGTCATCATTAGTATTACTATTAGTATTAGTATTACTATTATTATTATTGTTATTATTATTGTTATTGTTGTTGTTGTTGTTTTTATTTATTTATTTTTTTTTTTTTTTGCAAGACGAATTCTTAGGTGATTTGCCTTTTCCTTTTCAAGCTTCAGGTAAGCTTGGCATTGGTCTGTCTCGGACGGATGGTGCAAACGCTTGCTCGTTGGAAAGTTCTTGGCCCTGCCGATGTCAGCCCTCTCTGAGCCGCCTCATGTTAGTCTTTCCCTGAGCAGCCCATCGTTGTGCTCACGTTATCAAGCTCGGAATCCGTTCTCTGCACATAGTCATAGTCAAGAAATCATTATCATAAATTTTATCCAGAACCTTTTGTGATTTTGTACACATGTATATCTTTCTACGGATTCCATTAATCATTTTTGTTCGCACTACGTCTTTCTACGTTCTTTTACATCAACTTGAACATAACTTTTGCAAATTTGATACATTTAGGGTGGCGGTAATATGGCTTAGGGAGGAAATTTATACAAGGCTTGTTGGGGTATATACACACAATATCTTCTGCAAATTACAACATAGCAAATATCCTTTATACACCTACTATTCAATTTATATAAAATACTATTTCTATCTACTTTACCCTAAGCACGATAAAAATGTCTCACCTAGACTGTATTTCAACTTAAGCTATGTGGACTCAGCAACGATTACTTCCCCATAGTTACATTCAACACTCACAACGAGAGTCAGTTATTTACATTTGAGGTCACAGTTTACTGTTTAACATGAAAATGGGTCCGCCGCTCAGATTCGAAACTCATAAATCGAGAACTCAAAGGAAAATTCATAAACATAAAACTCCGAAAACAGCTAATGTTGTTTGATAAAAGACATATTTACGCAGTCCAAGATCTTCTCGTTAGCTGTTCCACTATTATATGCAAATATGTAAGACCCTATTGGAAGGAAGAGGATTGTGCACATCCTTTGCAGATACTTCATGATAAAAATTTTATTTTTCTGTCTTAGTATATCAAGACACTTTAATAAACGTTTACAGCCATTTTCGAGAAAAGAGACTGTACTGTCCATACAAAAGATCGTTTGATATTGGGGGAATTTCGTAAATACTATCATTTGCAGTTCTGAGAGATTCTGTACTTAAATATTATCACTACGGCATGAAGCTACCTATGTACCACCACGGTTAGTGCATATTGGCCCTCCTAAGGGTGTGCTTATTGCCCGATCCCCTTGGATGAACAATAGCCCTTACAGAACAATAGCCATTGTGTGTAGGTTCCTAGCTCCATGGAATTAATTTTGGCTGTTCTGGGTAGGTTCCTTCTCTTTATTCTAAAGTTCAGTGCACACCAAAGGTGTATTTCAGGTGAAATCTTTGTAACGAATTTTTCACTGGAATACAATAGTATCTCTATCTACTCTACGGTAGCCGCAGTCTAAATAGAAATGCTCTAATCTGTTGTGCTAAATTGTTTGTGACTGGTTATTAAATTAGCTTACTTTTCATGCACAGAAATAATTCATAGGTTCTGTATCCCTGCCCATTTGGGATCTACTTTGGAGGAAGATACTTTCAGTACAAAATACATTAACATTTCAACGGTTATGTACCTGTTCCAATGAAACCACTCACTTTACTAGGAATATTTATCTAACTCAATCAGATTTGATTGAAAATAATTATAGATAGCTCATGAAAGCATAGAGCTTGTGGGTTTGTGTGCTTCTGGATGACGTGTTCTGATGGTGAAAAAATACCCCAGAAAATGCATTACGTAACTCATCGTTGTATAAATTATGATCTAAACAATCCCGTAAACTATCAATATCTAAATAAACAACACATAAATAAATCTTCACACAATCTAGAAATGAACTTCAGCACACAAACTCTGATGCAAACTTCTGGTGTGTGAACATCTAGGGTAAAGCATAAATAAAGTTATTTAAGTTTTATTACGAAATGTTTCAAATGAAACATCATTTTTGTCTTAAGAAATCCAGGAATATTGAAAATCACGAGATAAATTCATTACAACTATGCAATCTAAGACGTCATAGGAATCAAGCATTAGAGTATTCCGTGTCCAAGAACGGAAGCTCACTTATCTTTGTGCCAGTCGTAAATACGTACCGTACCACATAAAGGGGTTTGCACTCTTCATCATTTTTAAGTCACAAAAATGGTCAAAACATTACTGATGATGATTTCATGTGGAAGATGTTCAAAATATCTTCAGTTGGCAGCAATACATTGTGTGAAATGCTGCAAAATTAATTTTATAAATGTTCAAAGGGTGTAAACTCCTGTGCGGAACACTGCATATGTTACAAGGCTTGGTGGTAGGGAGAAAAGTACCATGTATTTATACTTTTTTTAATAAGCACTCGTTGAAAAGAATTTTGCTTCCTGGCTAGGCTATCTGAAATATAGAGGAAGACGAAAGCAGTATAGGTCGCAAATGATGTACGTATTTCAATTAACTACTGAAATTATTTAAATTACAACCACCAAATTCGAGTAATTTTGTTTGTTAATGTTGAACTCTTGGAAAGAGTTCAAACTCTGGGGTTCGGCATGTCGATGGAAGTCCACACGGATCTTTGCTCATATGTGTTTCACATCAATCTTGCGTAAATCACTCTCTTATTGGTTTAATACACACACATTGGCCTATGGATAAAACCCAGCTGACCGACGAAAAGGATGAGTAAAGTGTAATCCTTTTATGTTAAAAGTCTAGCTCTGAAACATTAATCCATGAACCCTAGTGGGTTCTATCTTCAGGAGCGAAGGAAAAGCGGGGAGTAAGACAAACAAGTGGAGACTAGCCAGATAAGGAATGGAGCATTGACAATTTATTACTCTTTTGTCAAACATACACAACTGTGCGTTGTATCACCAAAAGGCTCCAATTGTTCATTCCCGCTTCAGGACAGCCACACAATTGAATACTAAAAGGTATTGAACGCCGGGTGCGGGGCAGAACAAAGGTTGGTCGGGGGCTGCTTCGCACCACATACCAGGCCGACGAGCAAATAACAGGCAGCCTCAGCTGACTGTTTGTGTATGCGTGACCAACAACAATAGAGCTGTAGAGCCAAAGCGGTTTTTCTCCGGAATCTTCAAGAAAGATCTGGTTACGTCATCACTGGCGTATTTGAAGAAGTTCACGAAAGGTCCATGAGACGTCATCCCCGCTATATAAGGAGGTGAGGAAACAGAAGAGAGAGTTACAGTTACAGTTACGGACACGAGTTGGTCAGTGTGTCAGCGAGTGTGAGACAACTGTGCGGGCGTCGGCATGTCGTAAAGAAGATGTAACAAGCGTTGAGTGTTTGTATCGCTGAGTTAGTGTATAAGAGATAGAGGAAGTGAGGAAAGACACTGAAAGGACTGAGTCAAGGTTACAAGAAGTAAACAGTTGTGAGTTGTGATGTCACGAGAGGCTGTAGACTGTATTAACGACAAGAAGAAAACAGTATTTGTGCAAAAGTTTAGAAGATAATAAAATGATAGAAAAGTAATTGGACTGATTTTGTCGTTTTGTCATTGTATGAATAACACTGCAAACACTGGCTGCAGGTATGATGTAGGACTGCTGTGTATATCGTAACAGCTGTTGCAGTATCATTGGTAAACAACTCTTGACTAATAAATGTGATGTTTACTGTTTGTCACGGAGTTTACGGTCCGTTTACCTACAGTCGCTCCTCTTCCCATTTCGGAGGCTCTAGCGCGTAAAAATGAATTTCTAGACATGGATTTAAAAATTGTGTATGTGTATCATCACATGCCAAACATGTATCTACCATCGATCATTGTAACATACATATTATATATTTGTAATGTTATGTGGTCGACCAGTTAGACCATTGGCATATCACCTTGGCGGTGGATCAAATCAAGGCGGGTTCGATCCCAGGAACACGCATGCGGTATCCGTGGTGGAAGAAGCGGCGTCTGGTGGTTCTTCTCCGGGCTCTCCGGGCTCTCCGGTTTCCTCCACCACTCATTTCACCAACTGCCCCGTCCTTACCTTTCCATTCAGCCATTTTGCTTGCATTTCATATCATTCCCTTTCTCACTCTCATACCTAGTGCTTGGCTGACCATCCGCTTACAGGTCTTCACTCTGCCCGGTTCATAGGCTCATCTGCTCTCCGACAGGCATCTGACCCTAGGCACAAACTTGTAAGTCCTTAGGGGTGTCAGTCCTCTATAGGGGGAGGGTAATCAGATGAAGAAGAGCTAATGTTATACATTTATTTATATAGTACTTCTGTCACATTCAATGTACCACCCACTTTTTGTTCTTCTTTGTAATAATTTTCGGCATTACTCTTATTCGTGTATTATGTACAAGGAATATCTTCCATTACATTAATATTTTCAAATTGTTTTTGTATGACCTCTAGTTTCATCATTACGCTTGTCTTATGAGTATATCTAAATCTATAAGTAAATTGTATAACTTCTCATAAACATGGCGTCCTCCAAAAAGAACACCAACACTATCCGGATCTCTGATAAGATAAGCTGAATGCAAACATTTAAGGGATTTATTTCTCCAGACTCATACACGTTCATTCGTTCTTTAAAGGATTTCAGAGTGATCTATATATCCGTGAAAAATAGGATCAAATCAACGTATACTCATGTGCACTACATTCAAAAGTGCATAAAGCAGCATTTCGACTGATACTCATTTAGCACCCATTGTTGCTGATTTTGAGACATACTGTATCTTATAGATCACTCACGTTTTAAAATATCCCGTGTACTAGATGCGTTGTTTAACTTGTAGACACATTTTAGAATGTCATTCGGTTTCCTGTCTTTGGTGTTTTTTCCAGCACCAAAAAGATATTTCTATATTTTGACGCGGACGCGATTGGTCGCACATTCAAAGGTATTTCTTCTCCGCGAGATGAAATTCCACTCTTTTGTGAAAAGAGAATGTGTAGGAAAAGCAATCAATGGAGAGGTGACGTTCCAAGATACAGCTATTGACCGGGTTAAGTCTGGCATTCTGAGAAATTATTAAAGAGCTGAGGTTCATTAAATGAAGGAAAGGATTCAAAGATGGTGTAATAGCTATGATTCTAAGTAGCAACATGGAAACCCAAATTTTCAGGCCCATGAAGAATCATATTGAAAGCACGAAGGAAATCTTTTCCATCTGGCGTGGCAAAACCACATAATTAATCGAAAACGCTTATTTCTGGTTATTGCCGCGTTGATTATTTTCATCTGTAGAGCGTAGTGCAAAATACCTAGAATAGTAAATGATTCAATCTAAATAAAAATATACAACACTTCTTGTTACCTTCAGGAAATTTCCAACGTGTGGAAGACCATGGATGCTATCAGCTAAATATTTTAATTGGAGTGTTATACTAATATTGTGCATGTGACTGGGTTATGAATCATTTTTATCTTCACGTCAGACTAATATAGGCACAGTGTGGATTATTTCAAACCTACCGGTGTTCTAACGGGCCGTTTGGTTCGCGTTTACTGGGGAGAACCGACAGGTCTCTCACGGAAAGAAAATCAATCGTCATGTGTGTCGTCCCGGTTGGCCAACTAGTCAATGCCACCCTAATGTCATATTGAAATTACTTGGGTTACATATATTTTTTTATATTTTGTTGTTTAATCACGCTGTCAATTGCACAGCACACTTAAAAACCATCGGTCTGAACCGGTTTTGAACCCTCGATCGTGGGATTAGTTGGCTAGCGTCTAACCAACTGAACCACCCAGACCGTGAACCAATTGCCAGTAATGGTATTGTACAGTATAGGGCAATAGACAGTGCAATTTTTATCTGTGGGGGATTTTAAAACGGACTGTATGTAAAAAATACAGAACTCTTCAGGAACCTGAGAATGAAATCAAGCGAGTTCTCAGTAAAATTATTGATACAGTTGCAGGTGTTTCAGAATGTAGGCTGTTAAGATCTTTGCATCCACAAAGATGAGCGTCATTTTTAACCTTAGCTTTGATAAAAGGTAAGATCAATGTAAATTATTCTTACTATCTCCTCCTAGTGCATAATTGATTGGAACGGTAAGCTCAATCACTGCCATTCACTACAAGTGGGTTTTCTTATCGTGCCTGAGCACGTTTGCATCTATCGTCTTAACATGCGTCGTACGGTTTGCTAAAACGCAGGCAGATTTAAAGAGGTCCACACTGAAGTATTGTGTGTTTGTCCCTTTTGTCTATGTTTCTGAACCCGAAGGAACCAAGTGAAAACTTCAGATAGAAGACTTCTTCAAACATCTATCACAATCAAATATATCATTAGAAACTATCTATGCCATTTTCGAAATATAAACTTGGTCTTACTGAAAAGTGACCGTAGCGCCACCAATTCGTACTGGAAGACAGTGCGTTCGTGACACAGCGCCATTGACACAGCAGTTCATTGATAAGGGTAGCCGGGTCGTTTAGGTACGACTAATAATGGGAGCCCTACTGCTTAGTTCCCACCAGAACCGTACTCCTTGACTGACGTTTTCTCCAGGTTTTCCTTAGTTCTTATAACCAACTAACTTTGGGGACGTAGAGCACCTGCCTGCTGTGCAAGAGGTCCCGGGTTCGATTCCCGGCAGTTGGGTAGGAATTTTTCTCCAGCCAAGATTATTTCTCATCCTTCCCTGAGTCTGGAAGTATGAATGAAGGTGTGAATGTGTATGTGAATTCAACGTATAAAAAACCCAAAGACCGAAAAGCCCAATGTTAAACGAGTAACATAATTGCCAATAGGTAAGGCCACCGATATGATCTCTGCAGTTAATGGCGGGATATAAATGGAACACTTAAAAAAATTAAAAAAAAAAAAAAAAAGTCGGTGAGGTACTACAAACTTAGGCCTGAATTGTTTTCTCCTCAGATATCCTTTCTTAATTATAATATTATTTCAACTATCACCTGTGCTACCGTGTAATAATAATAATAATAATGATAATGATGATGATGATGATGATGATGATGATGATGATGATGATGGTGATGGTGATGGTGATGGTGATGGTGATGGTGATGGTGATGGTGATGGTGATGGTGAT